>CM052245.1:7756417-8230956 GCA_028455795.1 Lasioglossum marginatum
GAGAGAGAGAGAGAGAGAGAGAGAGAGAGAGAGAGAGAGAGAGGTAAAAGGAGAGGGTCAGAGAGAGGGGTGAAGGAGGAGGAGGTTGGCGAAGCAGGGCAAGTTTGCAAGATCAACTAAAGTACCCTGGCGGTTGCTCGGAAGTCGGCCCGAGAATACGAAGCGTGGCAACAAAAATAAAATAAACGGAGCTTATCCGTACCCGGCCGGGTGTAAATTACACGAAGACCAAGCACACCGCCAGACCGGGGAGAAATGTGGCCACTCTGCCCTTCTATTTTCGCGCGTGTACATCGCATTACGCCGTGATAGCTGCCTGAATTACTATGCAGTTGTCGGGGACGCAGAAACGCGACACGTTTTTCTTTCCCGAAACCTTTCCCGTTCTGTGTCCACTCTTCAACCAATCCCCTCCACTACGGGATAAACTCGACTTCGTCTCCCGACAGAATGCGATTTTCCTTTTTCCGCGAATGCAGGCCAGAATTTTATTAAATTCAACGTTCCGGTCGCGAGAGAAATTGCCGAGCACTTTCTTCCTCCCCCTCTCTCTCTCTCTCTCTCTCTCTCTCTCTCTCTCTCTCTCTGTTTCTCTTTGGACGGTTTACGGCGCATTCGTTCGGACAATTTTGCGAGCACTTTCCGCGAGAGATAGGCGGATAGTCCACGATCTGCTAAGAAGGATGGTTTGCGTTTCATTCTCTCCGGCCGAGAGTCTTTAGTGTCGTTCTGTATCTACGGTGCTTAAATATTTGCCCGAATTTGCATTTTACCCAGGGCTCCTTATTATTATCCGGGAGATACCAAGAAAAAGTGTATTACTTTATTCCCGACTGCTTGGTAGTTGTGTTATTGCTGGTAGAATGATTCTTTGCAGCTTTGTCTGATCTGCTGACGAGCTAGAACGTCGAGTATTATGAGCGGACTTTGTGGAAAATATAAATTGTCTGCGTCGATTGCACCAAGCTGAAAGCAAATTGACATTGCTCTCTTTCTTTAACCCCGCAGAATTTTTACGATGAAATTACGGATGTTTATACCTTTTTCGAATTGCAATGTTACCTTGGCGAATGGCCGAATGCCTTTCATTTTTAGCCGAAAGAATAAAAGAACGGCGATATCGTGTCTGTGACATTTGCAATTCTTTGGTTTCAAAGGATTGCGATTATTATTCATACGATTCGCTGCAGATTTAATCATTTGAATAATACGAAAATGATACATCGACGTACATAAATTCTTTGAATATTTCCATCGTTTTTCACCTACCCGTTTTTGGTCATAAAATTCGAGCATCCAAACGATATTTTGTAATTTAATCAAGCCTGGCAGGAGAATATAGGTCATCCTGGAAAAAATAGCTATTTTAATGCTTCCTCGCTGTTTTGATAAGGTGCTGGAGACGTTGGAACATGAAAAATGATAACCAAACTGCTGGCCATTATGCGAAATAAATATTTTCTGCGTTGAAAGAAACTGTAGCCAAGTGGAAATTTCTTTCCTTCGTTCACCTACTAATTTTTGTTATAAAAGCATAAAATTCCCGGTCTGATTATACCGGAAATGAAATTCAGTTCATCTAAACGGTTTTTGTAATTTAACGGAATATGAGAGAGGAGAATGTGGATCATCTCCTGGAAAAATAATGTTCGTTCAACTTTGAATACGATGTATTTAAGGAATATACTATATAATTGTCTGAATTTCAGTTCGAGCTTAAAGCGTTCCGTACGTTAACGAGGTCTTTATTTTATCTGCAATCTGTCGGAAACGCAAACAAATCTTACTTCGTTTCCAGCTCCTTTAACTCGAAGCTACGGAAGTCAAGAAACGTTTTCAGCGCTACTGGCACATAAAGATAATTAAATCTAGCTTTCCTTTCCCTCGCGTTTTATATTTTTAAAAGTAGAAACGTGGCAGCTGCAAACGCTGCTTCTTAAGAGAATGTTTGTGTTTTAAATATTTACATGGGAGCGGTGCGCAATTTTTATACAATCGCGCAACGGTCAGGTGAAATGTAGCTGATAGCAGGAAATTGTATCGTTACATTTGAATGAGATTGAAGCCTGCACCGTTTTGTTGCCAACGAGAAAACAATTAAGAATGAATCGTATTACTATCGTGCCATATTTCGCACAATCATATATCCTGCGTAATTTCGCCACACCGAAACAATCAAAAAGGAATCGTATCATTGTACCTACATAAGTATTTCGAAGAGTTATATGCAGCGCAATTTTCTCATATTATTCAAGCAGTTAAAAATCGATTGTGAAAGTGTTAAATCCTATAGAATTTTCTCATCATATTGAAACAGTTTAAAAATTGCTCGTATCAAAATTGTATCACTATATTTGAAAGACTTAAATTTAATATAATTTTTCTATCACATTGCATCAATTAAAAATTAATCGCATGAAAATTCTACCGCCATATTTGAAAGGATTACCTAGACAACTGTCTAACCACATTAAACCGATTAAAATTGAGAATCATATTAAATTATTATATTAAATTAAATTGAAAATTAAAATTCTATTGTCATATTCGGAAGAGTTAAATCGAGCACAATGTTCTTATTACAGTGCATGAGCTAGAAATGGAATTACACAAAAATTCTACCACCATACTCAATGGGATTAAAATCTGCAGATTTTTATGCAAGATCAGAATACAAATTCATTTCCCATTTTGTTAATTTTACTAACAATAAGTTTCGGAGAACAAAACGATACCCTTCGAAAGTTCGCAGTCTAGGAATGATAAATATTATCATTCTAGTTTTGTATTCATTAACCAAATTTGATATCGTTGGATTTTCTGATTGTGATAATTCAATGAACGCGTTTAACTACAAACGAAAAATGTGAGAAAATTCTGAAACTGTCTACCGCATCCAATTTTGAGAAACACAAGGGGATAAAATCGCAGAATCTCTCTCTAATCCACTAAATCCTTTATGCACCTTGTTTTCGCACCTCCACTATAACCAAAAGAGGATACCAGCGCATGGTCTCTAGAGTTTCGCGATCCGTGGTATAAAATCGGGCGAATCGTCTAATTCGCGGGGAATCGATAGGGACGCAACAAACTCGACGTACCTCCGCGATAAAGTTTCCCCGGAAAGGGTGGTTGCGGGGGTATGCAAGGGAATCGTAATATCCCGCGTGGTGGCGGTGCAGTGCGCGGTGCAGCGTCGGGACGCAATCTCGAAATGCAGTCCGCGGATCCAATTTCCGAGGTCGCTGCTAAAATCGCGCCGAATTACGTGCACGTACACAAGCCAGTTCTGTCGGCATTTCTCGTTGCTCGCCGATATAGGAGGACCGGTCGCGCAAAAACCCGCCGCAACGGGACACGAAGTATCCTTCTGTCCTAGTATACATACCAGGATACATCCTGCAGGCCCCGCGAAACTTTCCAGGATCGAGCCGGAGGTCCGATAAACGGCCGAAAGTGGATTGAACCCGAGGACTAACATACGAAGACGCGGATGCGACAGGATATTGCAACCGGATTACATATTAGTCCGCCGCTCCTCGCGAATCTTCCGAAACTTCAGCCATCTCGATCAAGTTTTACTTTGGATTCTATGCTGTACTCTATATCTCTTGGTTCCCGCGATGATATCGTCGATTTCAATCTTCGAGACGTCCTCTTCCGCATCGAAATTGTCCGAGCTGCGGGTAGCTATCCGACTCACGAATTCATTAAAAAATCACTTTCAGAACTGTTCTGAATTTCTGTTTTTATACATACTGTTACGGAGGGTTACGACGGCTTGAAATGAAGTTGCTTCCCCCTGTGATATTCTGAAGAAGCAAGAGTAACGTATGAACTTTAAGATTTTTTTTAGGCGCAACAAGCCGAAAAGCGATTGATAAAATATAGGGGCGTTCTTAAGTTTCCATTTCAATAGGAAAAATTTTCTCTGGGCCAAAAATTGTCGAGGAGGGTTGTAGAAAAATATTCCACATTTACAACGTTGGCCAAACAAAAGATTAAAAATTGAAGTTTCACGCGTGGAGCATCGAAACAAATTTTCCACCACCGTTCTCCTTAATCTATATTAAAAAAAAACAAAATTCTTCTCTCTTAAAACAAAGCCTGAAAAACATGCCTATAATTTTTTCATAACAGTCCTTCGACTTGCTGCTCTTGAAAAAAATTCTCAAACTTAACACTCGATTCGATGCTCCCCCTTGAGGATAACAATGATCAACATTGAAAGGCCTGAAAAAACAACGAAGTCCTTCGAAAGTTGCTATGTCTATGATTCAGCCGTAACCAATAAGGGGTCCGCCTCTCGTCTGATACAAACAAGAGAAAGTCACGAGGTTGTTTGTAAAGGCGTAACTTCCCGGCGAATAGTAACAACATCGTTACCAGCGAATTTCCTGGAGAAGATTTGATCGAACGCAGACAGAGGATCGATCGAGGGTTGGTAACGTGGTTCGAGGGTTGCACGCTCAAGGGCATCGTCATCTCCCACGTGGACGTAATTTCTAGGTTTCCCGGTTCGTAGGAGAGTAATTCTGTCCGCGACACGGCCGTTCTGACCCTCGCATTAACCAGCCGTCTTATCAGCCGTGGGCTGTGCTCAGTATCGCGGATCGCTACGGGCACCGGTCACGGCTTGATTATTAAGGGTTTCTCTTAATTAAGAGAGCTGGACCGACCGGCTGGCGGTAGGAGATTGAGGGAGAGAGAGAGAGAGAGAGAAAGAGAGAGAAAGAGAAAGAGAGAGAGAGAGAGAGAGAGAGAGAGAGAGAGAGAGAGAGAGAGAGAAAGATTCGCCATTTATCAGAGACCCGAAGGACCAGCGTTATTTTTGTACGATCCACTCGGCCGTTACTCCTCTCCTCGAGGGGTGGCTCTGATGAGGTCGGTTTCTCAAGGGTAACCGTGATGAGGGTGGAAACGTTAACGAACCACCTGTAAGAACTCTCTCTCTCTCTCTGCCTCGTGTTCAAGGTCTATTAAGGTCGCGTAGCTCGCGACGAGACACCACACCGGATGAAACGAGATAAAGCGCAACGACTATGGACGTTTTTGCGAGCGTCTCGTATATGGACGCCAACGCGCGTCGACGACGGCCAATTCCGCGACGGAATTACGTCGATATGTTTTTGCACCGGTTGCTATCTCGCTGGAATTGGGTCTCGCGGTTTGTATTCCAAAGCGCCGGTTCATCGGAGAGGTATTAATCCGCGCGTTGTCGCGGGTAATTGGCGCCTTCTGTCACGAAACTACTCCTTCAGCCTCGAAAATCCGTCAGACGCTCGTTGATTCGACGGTTTTGCCTGTCTCGGTTATTGCAGCGACGGGCGAACTTGCTACGATCGAAGTTGTACGGGTTTCTGGATGCCAATCCTAGTGCGAGAGTTGTTGGTTAGCTAATTTTCGTTATTACATCGAGATGATTTCACAAAAGATCTCCGAATCTGCAACCCAGGATCTCCAAAGACCACTATTCCATAAAGCAGAAGACCAAGCTTGCCCAGAAAAGTTCCCTCGCCACAATAACGAGCCCCTCGCCTCTCCTACTACCTTATCCACCCTTACCAATCCCCCGACCAATCCGTTCTTAATCGAAGAAAAATACTGGCCGATGTATCAGCGTCCCAGGGAACCAAGTATCCGATGATCCCAGCGAAACCCTGGTAACCGTCGCATCCCTTATCGGGTGGCAACGCGAGCGAGGGGTTTGTTACGGGGGTTGGTCGTAGTTTTATTGCGCCCCATCGCGAGATACGAGCCATCGAAACGACTAAACAAGCGTTGGGGGCTTGTGCACGCTGTTGAGGGTGGAGAATGGGGTTGAAAAAGGTGGATGCAGGTTGAAAAAGGGGGTGGGTTTGTGTCTCGCAGGGTCTCAATATTCCGGTCCTACGCGGTAAAATTCTTCCAACGGGCCCTTCGTTCCGACTTTACGGTTCCCACACGTCGCCGCTTTTGTCCCATCTCCGCAGAAAACCGCCCCTACCCGTCATATCCGCCCAGAGATAAGGCAGAGAGCTTTCATCCCCTGTCCCTACAGCGCTTTCAGCCGTCGCCGAGCCGGGAATACAGGACGTACACCCTACCTAACTCACGAATTACGCTTTCTTCTCGCCGTGAACGCGACGACGCGCTTTATTCCGCTATCCTAAACGCCAACGGGAACAAATTTTTTTGATAGAACGCTTCCGTGAATCGATCTTCGACGCTGAGATCGGATACCGTGCTCTTTTCTTGCCGACGCGATTTTTTATCGATCTAGGGGTTGCTGATCATTTTCGAGGGATTCGAGGCACTTTGTTTTATGTTAAATACCGGGTATTTCGTAATTCATGGTACAAATTAGGTCAGGTCGATTCTATGACTGGAAATAAAACGAAAATCAAGAATATCGAGATTGCATGGGAGCCTTCGTCTTCAAGAAAATTAATCTGAATATATTCAGTTTCTGAAACAACTTTTAATGGTCCATCCATCCGATTTTCTAGATCGGTGCCAATCTACGGGCTCCCCGAGTCAAAATTTCTCAGCGACGCTGCAGGAAAGATACTGGGAAAGTGTCACGTGCATCGAGTGCACTCTCCACCCACTCAAGAGATGCATTTCCTCAACGTCGTCGCGTTCTCGCGGGCTTTTTAAATAATAGATCCGCAGCGGGTGTAAAACCATCCGCATTCTTCCCACGCGAGTCGCGTTACCGCGGAATTAGCACTGCTGTGTGCAACCCTGGAGCATTTTTAGCCACTTCTGGCGTTACAACACAATACTAGCAGTTCAAATTCGATACACGATCATAATTAATTTACATATGCGGCAGCATGTAGCTGTCGCAGCTTTATGAAAACAGTATACGGAAGCTGTATGCTTCCGAATAGTGCAAATTACGCTGCCGAATAATGCAAATTACGCTTCGTAAATGCGGCCTAGATTGATCTTTTATCTAGCGTTTTTGAGAAATGAGAACGCGCATCCCTTGCAATCCTGGAAAAACGAGTCTACCCCCTTAAAAACAAATATTAGCGCTCGATTTCTTTAAGTAAAAATAATCAAAGACCGGACCACCGTTCGCGTACGAGGGTTAAGGGAAATTGCTTGTAAATAAAAAACCGAAATATCTCCTTAAGTCGAATTTCCGGGCCGCACCAGCAGCGTCGCGGCCATCTGTCGGTTCTGCAGGATGCAAATTTCTTCGGGCGTTTGCGTATCGCCGGTTCCACGCGTCCGTCGTAAGCTGGCGCGGCGTACCGAGGGCGATTATCGTTTACGGCGACGATTAGCGTTATTGTCGTTATTAATATGGCTTACGACGGTCGGCTGTGCCAGTATCCCGAGAAAGTTTCCGCGCACGCGACCCTAATCTTCCGTACCCCCCCGCACGCTCTCTCGCCGTGGAAGCCCCATCCGCGGGCGGCTTACGGTATTCCCCGTTAACTCGATCTCGCGGGTAATCGACGTCGGGCCCGGCTGCCAGTGTGCTTAAAAGACCGTTTCGATTAACGTTGACGCGGCTTCCGAGGGATTTCAACCGGCCGTTGAGGCTGCGACCGGACGACGCACCCTTCTATCTGAAATACCTTGAAAACTGCTGTCCCAGGGTCGCTGGGATTTTTTAGCGAGTTTAGGGACACCGCAAAATTTACCGTGAAATCCTCAAAATCTGCTCTCGTTGGCCCATAATGATTATTGCGGCGTATAATCGCCTTAAATGATGCTTAAGTAGGTTTATAAGGGATTCGGATGGATCAACTATGGTTTTCATTAGCTTCAGCACATTGGGCGTCGTACGAGTTGCTTGAAAAGCCTTCCCAGAACCACCCTAATTTTTGATTAAATTCAGACTCACCATAGAACTGTTCCACTGCATCGGGTTCCAAAATTCTGCTCTCAATGGTCACCGACGACTAGACTACGGATCTTTATGCAAAATAGCAATATTATATAAATTTAATATAAATAAAAATACATTTCACCCCCCTTAACCCGTTGCCGTATCATTTTCATTACAGGAGAAATGTAGAAGGGAAAAGAAAATTTACATTTTTTCTATGGCTACATTTATTTGAATGCTTAAATATTCATTACAAAACGAATCAAATTTTATTTAATCTAAAAAGAAACGCATAATATTCATATGTGTTAGACTTTGTTAAAATCTTCATGACGAGTCCGACTCGTTAAAATACGGCAAGAGTTAATAGTCTTTTTACGTTGAAAACAATAGAACAATATTCTTAGATTTCTTATATTTTTCACTGTCTTATATTTGACCGAGTAAACGCATAAAAATTTGCAGTCCACTAATCACCATTTTCATGTTGATTTATCTCGGAACAGATTTTGCAAAGCTGAAGATTGACGACGACTTTCGGACAGCTTAAACAGCTGTTGTGGTTAGCACGTGTTCAAGAGGCGGGATCGATTCATCGAAATGGTATCGGTAATCGATAATTCGATTCGGAGCCGAGCTAATTAGGCAAACATCGTGGAAGACGAAACCGAGAGTCCGCCCGACGACGCTCTTAATCGATTCGTTCTGACGTTGTTTGGGTCGAACGACCTGTATTTGAGGAAGGGCGGGGATAGCTGCCAACCATAATTACTTTCGAGTGGAATTCTCGTGTCCCGACATAAAATCCGCAATCTAATAATTATTAATGTGAATTGTTTATAGGATGTCCCGTAAATAATGCGAGCTCAATTCAGTTTCTCCTTGAACGTTGACAGGAACGTATCATGTTTTGCAAACATTGATGTAATTCTATTATTTTCTTGCAATCATGAATAGTTACAAGTGACATGAACACAGTTTGAAACTCAATACATATGTACATATAATAGCAACAACATTGATTGCGTTTGTCTGTTTGAATAATTTACCTCCCTCTGGTTATTGTTGTAAATTAGAGTGACCTTTCTTATTTTAGAATAATTATACGATTCTCTCTCACATCGTCCACTGAATAATAACTGTGATTTATTTCCCCGCGTCGTGATTAATAAATTCCAATAACAGACTGTCCGAAATTTTAGTTAACATACATAAATGATATCTCCACGCTGCGCTTACCGCAGAAAATTATTTGATAAATAGAACTTGATCCGCAACCTGGCTTTTGTCAAATAAGTAGACAGCGAAATTTTCTGCATTTACGACAAAAATGAGTAGGTGTAATATGCTGTGCCGGAGTCATTTTTCACAGGGAACATCCAAATTGTCATTTAGGTACTCAATTTGTGGCAATTAAACTAACTGAATAGCTGTTTCATTGAGCATATCGGAAAGACTAATGTGTCTACGCGAGATATCGTAAAAAATAAATTTTTTTAAATT
This sequence comes from Lasioglossum marginatum, assembly GCA_028455795.1. Classification (NCBI taxonomy): domain Eukaryota; kingdom Metazoa; phylum Arthropoda; class Insecta; order Hymenoptera; family Halictidae; genus Lasioglossum; species Lasioglossum marginatum. Next base: position 7,765,749 of record CM052245.1, read on the forward strand.
ATTAATTAAAGCTGTGAACGGTCCTAAGCATATTGCCAATTATTTAGCTATAAAAATCGTCCGTTGTCCGAGGGTTAAGCGCATTAAAGAAAATTTGTATTTTCCATAAAGATCTGCTGTCTACAAATAAGCTACGAAATTTTCGATTCGCAAGATCCCCGGTCTAGTGATTTAACTGATCGTTAACTATATCGTTAACGATGCTAGAGGAGTACCGAGATTTCTGAACTACCTGTACATCCACACGCGAAGCACATCCACCCAAAAAACCCGAAATCGCCGTCATATAAGACCTTGTTCGAACCGGTCGTGGCCGCGTGCGGAACGGTAATGGTCGTCGAAACGTTCTCGGCCCTGCATCGAATCGCAACAACAAAGACCGTCATAGAATCGAACCCAGCTTAAAGAACCGTTCGCCGCAGTATCACGGAGGTTCATAAAAGACTCGGGAACGGTACAGACGATTTTTCCGTACGGTCGTTTCGCTCGATGCCGGTGCCGTCAGCGAAAGCTGCCGCGGTTACAGAATCCGTATCGATTCCGGTTGTTTCGTCGCGTCGCGTCGGCTGCACGGAAATTACACGCGCGTTACACGCCGACAACGCCGGTCCGGCATTATTGCACCATAAGCGATATTTTTATTGCCGCAGAAACGGCTCGTGACACGTTCATTCCGCGGCGGTGCTTTATTGCCGCCGATTTCGGAGTCGTTTTCTATCGGGACCGATCGCCCCGAATGTCCAAACGAGAGAGAGAGAGAGAGAGACAGAAAACGAAAGAGAGGCAGGGACAGAGGGAGGAGTGGAATAGGCGCGCGGCTAATTGAAACGTGCTTGTCACGGAGCGGCCGTTCCGTTCGTATTTTAAAATACAGGGGAAAAACGTGCGTTTTCCGCGGCGTCGATTCGCGATCGGATCGGTTTGGCTTCGATTTTTTTTCCGCCAGTCGCGCGGGGGGGGGGGGGGGGGGGGTCCGAAACGGTTCCGAAACCAGGAAATAACGAAGTCCTTGCCGCATTGCACGGAGCCTCCACGCTCGTTGACGGCTCGGAATAAATCGCGAGCCAACACGAAACGCGGGAAATGCATCCCCGATTATACGGCAGCTGGCGGCGGCTGCAGACAAATTTGCGCTTTGCGCGCGCGGAAACTCGCGAGCCTAGTTCTACTCGGTAAACAAAGTTCCCGTGTAATGACTTCGCTAAACAAGCTCCGCGCCGAAAGGTTATAAGCATGTGCAGTCGCGACCGGGGGCAAATGGGCCTTCAAGCATACCGGAACCACGTGAAAACCACCCCCTCCCCATCCACCCATAATTTAATAACACCGCTGTACAGTATAGCGGTCCTTACTTTTCGACATTCGATTATTGATGTGGGAAAATGATGTGTGTCAAATTTTGAAGCGGTTGAACAATTTTTGCCACGTTTGCGTAGAAGTTTGAAAATCTTAAAGATGAAAATCGGCGTTGTAAATTTGATGAGAAGATGCCAAATCATATACTGCACTTTCCAGGGTGTGCTGGCTCAGCTTCTAAGAAGATCCGAGTCGATCGATCGAACAGAAGTCTCCTATGAAACGAGTACTCGTTAAAATCAACCCTCCTGCTGTAATTAAGACCCGTATTGTATCCTGTCCACCGTGTTTCGCCGATTTGGCGAAGAAAATTGTCGAGGACGACCTTCCATTTTGAACGGACCCGTGGTTGCAGAGATTCAATCTTTGGGAATTGATTTGTGTGGTGGAAAAGGTCGTAGATCGTGGATAAATGGCGTGAGAGAGATTCTCTCTATTGGTAGAATCGAGTCGAAATTGTAGAAAGTTTCCTCCTAGATTGCTTCGTTTCCGAGATAATTCAGTTGGAATGCTCATTAAGAATTCTGATTATTGGCTGTCGCTTCTACTTACTGGAAATCCGCAGTGTTTTACCGTAGAATCAGAGAATGCCTGAAATTCTGCTAATTATAGTGTAACTAAATTTTATCCCAGATTATTTCGTTTCTCCGATAATCGATTTTCAGCGTTCATTACGAAGTTTGATCATTGATTGCCATTTTTACTTACTGTAGACCAAAATAAAGATGTGCGAAATAGTATACCGACGAGCAAATAATTCTGATGTATCTTTTCTTAAATTTCTTCAATTTCATAACAGAGGACATAACAATCTTTCTTCGTTTACTTTCTTTAATTTCAGTGGTATTTACCTGATTAAATTGATTAATTGATATTCTGAACTGTTTGTCGCCGATAGAAGATGGCTGGAACATATCGAGGATCATAATACATCTACTCCACTCCTATTACTCGCATGAGCAGCCATCGTCAGTCTCTTCTCGCAAAGAACAGATCACGGTAAACGTTTTACCATTTTTAGGTGCAGTGGTATTTACCATTGGATATTTTATCGACGTTGCTTTTTTCGTTGGAATCAGATTGTGTCTGAAAGAACTTCGACGCTTTGAACGTTATATTTGCTCGCAATAAAATGTTCTATGCTGCAATTTACAACATTTTGGATCGATAACACGCGCAGCCAGTGCACAGAGCAGAATCAAAAATCCGCGACAGAGCAAACAATTCGCCGCAGGCGAAGAAATTCACGGGTGAGGTAATTTCGCCGCTCGCAGGGCGAAATTATCGAGGCGCGGCGCGGCTCGAATCGGTGATTAATCGTCGCGATTAATTAAATGCCCGAGCATTATATTTCGATGACACTCGTTTCGATTGCACTTACGCCCCGGCGCCGGGTTGTTATGCAAATGCTACACGATAATTCCGGTAACCGGTGACGTTTCCCGGATAATTAGCGTTCTCTGTCCGCGAAAAATCCCCTGGATTCAGGACTTCCGGTGTACGCGAGGGGTTGAGTAATTCACGGGACTAGTTTCCGGTTTCGGGGCCCGATTTCTCGTTCCCGCACACACCCCACCAATCGAGACAGGGTCGTTTTCGAATTTGATTTAGTGGCTGGCGGCGGCTGCGCGATACCGAACGATTCCACTGACGATTCCGAACAAACGAGTTTGTTCTCTCTGTGTTTATGTGTGTGTGTATGTTTTTTTTCAGCGTTCACGGTGATTTAGCGCGGTGTGGCGCAACCTGCGATCTATAGGCAAATCGTCTGTTTCCTTCCATCGATTATCCACGTCGAGCCCACGCGGTCCCATGGGCAGGATGATGGCGGCGATCCAGCTCGTTTTCGATCCCAATTTTACGCCAGAGATTTTCCGCCGATTTTACCACCGTTACCTTTTCAAACGAGGACAATCGCAGCCGTTCAAGTCGAACCTTCTAATTCGGACAGCAAAATTCCTAAAGACTTTTCCTTGATAGAACCGTCAAGTGTAGCGGTTATTGTAGCTGAAGATTCAGAATCTAACTAAAAAATGGTATTCACGCGTACCGAACTCCCCGAAAAAATAAGAAATAAATAGCCTCCCCACCGAAGTTGCCTCTGAAGAGGCTCTCTCATACTCGGGGAAACCTGCAGCCGTATTTTTCGCGAGTCAAGGCGTTCTTTGATTCGACTGCGTTTTTATCGCGAATCTATTTCCGAGGTATCGAACACCGTGGAAAATATCCGTCGGTGTCTCCTCGATGAAATCGGCTTCCATTGGTCCAGAAACATCCTCGCTCGCTGCGTTGCTGCGATTTCTTCTTGATCGGCTCACTCAAATCACCTCTCTCTCTTTCTCTCTTTCATACACTGGAACCTCTTCTTTCTCCAACTTAGACAATTTCTCTCTTCGACTCTCTTCTCTCACACAGAAGTTTTCTCTCTGTCTCATGCTGTGCATGTTACGCTTATAAACCATCGTTTTGCCCTCCCGTACACTCTGTCTCCTCTCTCAAAGAGCGTTGGTTCACGGTCGCGAAATCTGCAAGTGCGTCGGAACGCCTCTTTTCTATGGAAGCGGATTCCCTTCGTCCCTTGCAACCCTGTCTTCACGGCTGTACCATGTTCTTCAGGGACCCCATATTCAAGGGGAATGGGGCACCACCGTTCCCTCGGTTGACGGTCTTTAAAAACTTTCAACTCGCAACTTCCTTGAAAAGACTCCGTCCCCGTAGCGGACCGTCCCGACGCGCCCTTTCTTTCACGTTCCACAAGCTTCCTGCTTCTTCCTCGGTTTTTCCTTCCTTCGGAGGAAAACCGCGTCTGCCTTATTTCGCTACACGAAGGGTCCGCGACAATGCGTCGCTTTAAATTAGAGCGAGGCGATCGGGAGAAAGAGAGAGACGCCCGGAGAGAATGGAGACCCGGATAGGGGAGAACGACGAGGGGACGAAATTGCGGGCTTTGCCAGACCGCTGGAGAGACATGACTGAACGAGGAGTATGCTCCGAGGAGTATGGATGCCCACGGAGTGGGAAATTCGGTGCCATTTTTAGTCCTGATTGCGATTTTTAGCCTGGGTTCGTTCGTCGAGGCGTTTTTTGGATTGTTGTTCTTGTAGTGGAGTTTTCTTTTAGTGAAAACTAGTTTTAGTCCTCCGGTTCAGAAATTTATTTATGCAACAATATGGTTACACCTTTTAACCTTAACTAGGATTTCTAGTTTGGGTTTAGTAACTCGCTTAATCCAGAGGAAATTTTCAAAAAATGCTAGAATATAAAATTCGATTGAATTCTGTACTAGTTTTATTTATTTTGGACCTACAAAGAGTGTTCCCATTAAAAATAGAGAGGATTTTATTTAATTGCAATTTCTTCAAATTTGTCTATAAAAATTGGAAATTGCATATACATCCGCAGTTTAGGGATAACATTCATGTAAACAAGCTTCCACAACAACTTATACATTATCACTTGTACAAGGGTTGAAGACTTAGGCTTCTTCTGGCAAGTTGGACGGAGAGACCGAATTATTGTTGACATTTTGTTAGCGGCGGGGGTTCTAAGTTCTCGGCGGACTCGTAAAACGGATGGAAAAATTCGTTCGCCGCTCGATAACCTCGTTCGCCGAGTGGCTGTTCGAACCACGGTGGGAGCGAGAGTCTGGTCCGGGCATTTTGTCAGCGAGCGTTATAAGGCCTCGCACCGAGTTGCTTTCCATGCATAGGTTAGCAGAGCGACGATGGTGTAGGCGCGAAAAGGGTTGTTCCGTCGAGGAAGAGTGCACACAAGCGATTCGGACGAAACTTCAAACTTGCTGGTTCAAATATGGTATACAGTAGCGGACATAAGTTTAAGACGACTATTCTTTCAATAGATTATCGCATTTTGTTAGAGATACTAAACGTCGAACAATTCTCAATTCTTCTTAACATTTACACATATAAACTTTTTAATGATTTCAGCGCATAGGTTCGATCTAATTTTGACTAACAAACAATTTTGCAAATTTTTATATTATTCTCAACGTTTCGATTTCTTGTGATATAACAGCCAATGCCCTATTCAGTTAACATATATTAAAATATAAAATTTTTTACAGACGCAATTTCTCTTGAAAAGGATCCATATCCGGATCGAAACGTTGAGAATAATTTAAAAATTTGCAAAATTGCTTGTTAGTCAAAATTAGATCGAACCTATGCGCCGAAATCATTAAAAAGTTTATTCAGTAATTTACGATCGACAAAGAAGAATTTCTATTTACACATATATTCGCACTCTATCTACAAACAACCTAGACTCTTTCAAAACATAAACAGATATTAATTTAAGACTTATTTATGAAAAAGGTATTTATGTTAATATAAGTAACAATAATTTCTTTAAAAGATAATATTTTGTGGGGTAACCGTTAATTTCTTCGTTAATAACTTCGACACTTAAGAGCACTTGGGAACTATTAGACATTTAGAATCTCTAATAAAATGCGATAATCTACTGAAAAGATAGACGTCTTAAACTTTCGCCCGCTACTGTATGTAACCTAATCTAAACCAGTATTAAAAACGATAAGTTCACATGATACAACAGCAAACATTCAAGATCAATGTTAAACCTACAGACACTGAAAAATAAATGGTAAATATTGCCTTATAAAAATGATAAGATTGAATTTATTTCGATTTTCATTACAATTAGACGGCGGATCTTTATGCATTTATGAAAACATTGATTCGGTGAAATATAAGACAGTAAAGGATTACAAGAATTTCGAAACATTGTAATATCGTATTTAACATAACAAAATCATTAGGGGATAAAATCAATTTTTCTTCTATTTCTGCTTCCCACTAATCAATACAGAACATTTTCATTTTGCATGAAGATCCACAGTCTAGTTCAGTGTTAACTGGTATATTGAAGTCTCTCATGACACTACCTAAATTTCTGTACACCAACTTCCGCTACAGTATTGTACGATAATTGCAAATATCAAGCTTCTTCAACCTGTTTGATTATTTAGTCCTGAATTGCGTACTAGAAGGTATCTCAGAAAATTTATTCAGAGTTCCAGAGAAGGGTCCAAGTATGATACTTCGTAATCTAAACGCCGTGCCGTACCACTTAAGGGTTGGTATAAAAAGCAGCGGTCAGAAGTTTGACAAAGGTCTCGAGAACAACGGGAGGCAATTTCCAAAACAAACGAGCGCCCAGGGTGGACACTCGGGCCGTAGAAAAAATTAATATCGCTAAAACCATGCCCGTATCGCACCCCCTCCACAACCCATAGAAACAAGGAAAGTCCCACCCCGTTCGCGAATTACCATCGAAAACAAAACTCGTTCGGCGAAGAGCAGTTAGGCGAACAAAGGCGCGAGTGTCTCCCATTGGAAGGTCCCTGAAAAGGGTGAGAAAAGTGGGCGGGAGGGTATGGCGGTGAAGGGGGTAGAGGAAACGGACGCAACAGTTTCGAAAGTTTCGCCGCAAATTTTTCATGGGCCGCATCCGGGACCCCATAAAAGCCCGTTCAACGTTTAGCTCCCGCGGTAGAAAATGGCGAGGATCATCCCCCTGGCTGCTTTTTCTTTTCTGCTGGTTCTCTTTTTTTACGATCGTATAGGCGGATGGTTGTTAGTGTATGGTCGGAGAACCGAACCGGTGGGAGGGTTGAAAGCATTACCGACGCACACGGTCGTTCCGCAGACAAGCGAGTAAGGGGTTGGGGGGAGGGAGAGGGGTAATTTCGCAAAGAGTAGAAAGACTCGAGAATATTGCGAAAGTTACGGTGTAGGGCTGCAACGGGTTCGGGGAGAGACGGTGGTCGATGCACGGGACGAAGGGAGGATCCTTTTTCCCTTCCGAGAACAGGATGCATACTGAACAGGTTCGAGCACATTTTATTTGGAACACGAAAAGGAATAACAATCTTAAACAATGAATTCTTCGAACCAATTCATTCTCTCCATTTAACTCCACGTAACTTCATTTTGTATGATGTCAAGACAGTATGTTCAAATAACTTCTTGTTCGAATGAATCTCAGATCGTTTGTGTGTAGCTCAAATAAATCATTTCTCAATCATTTCTTACGTGAGCGAATGAAATCTTTAATTAACCCCTTGCCGTATTTTAACGAGTCAGACTCGTCATGCAGATTTCAACAAAGTCTAATTCTTTTTAGGTGAAATCAAACTTGATTCGTTTGTAATCAAAAAATATAAATTTTCTGTTTTCGTCTGTTGTTTGAAAATGTTCTTTTTTTTATTAATGATTTTGAATAGTGGTTCCAGTAAGACATTTTCGAACAATTTCTCATTTGAAGCCAATTATATCATAGATTATGCGTATGAAAGTCAAGTAAACTGTTCTTATTGCATTTAACATACTTGATTGGACACTCTCGGCGACCAGTTCGCTCCACCGCATTTCTGCAATGCACCCCGGTGCATATGTCTGGCGACCGCCGCGATTTCGAGCGCATTTCAGCATTCCTGGGATTTACAGAGATACACGGGTCCTCGAACCGAAGTAGCGCCGCCCCAAATACTCGTCATTCGCTTTCAACGCGCGACAAGTTTATTCAACCCCTTCAGCCACGAACCAGAGACTCGCCCATATCATTTACACACTCGTCTCCTCGTTCGAACGCCGAAACGAGTATCGAGGGTGCCCTTTACATTACCTATCTCTCTCTCTTGCATCTTCTTTCTCTCTCGTTCGTATTCTCGCGGCACGTACCGTCCGCTCGGACGTTTGTTCTCGTGTAATTAAGCAGCCTCATAAATAACCCTCGCAAGGAATCCCTTATCTCCTCTGCACGAAACGTAGATGATAAGTGCGTGTCTGCGGTCACTGTTTCCTGTCAGCGTGCGAAAAATTATCATCGCTTCGGGGTTCGTTCCCGTGAACCCGTGTGTGATCCTCGAACAACCAGAATGTCAATGATTTAACGAAATTTCGGAGAAGGCGCCTCTATGGTTCCATATTATCCAATTTGTAAAACGTTTAGTACATATGTACGTTTCTATTGAATCGACACGGTTTATTAATTGAATAAAAAGCTTTTACTTTTAACCCTCATTCCTCCCTCGTTTCACGAACTGAATCTGTCCCTCGATGTCAAATTGATACAATGATAAAAGATCGATAAAATAACAAGGTAAACACGTATTTTTCGATGTTTTTTAATTCAAACTGATGAGTTAACATTTACATCCTAGGTTTTTCGCTTGTGTTTCGCATTAAAAATATAAAAGTCACTAGGTTTTGACGAATTTACGTACATATAACAGAAGAGTACAACTTATTTCAGGAAAACTGTGTCAAATTGGCACGAGGGACGGACGAGGGTTAATCGCCTTAAATTGATTAACAAAACGACGATTTCGAGATCAAATCTAAATATTGATTGTACAAAAATAAATGATATCACATCAGAATCTAATTCAATATCCAATGAGAAAAATTTCCTCGAGTGCAGCCTCTTCTTCGAAAAATAAAAATAATCGCACGACGATACGTGGGCTCAGTCTCCATAGTAGCCACCGGTAGCAAAATGGGGGTGGCAAAATGATAATACCTTCGTCCGATGTCCAGGCAAACTAATTCATCACTTGCTCGCGGCTCAGGTCGTTCAAGTTGCGGGTGGAAGGAAATAGCTTCGAAAACAAAAGGAAAAAAACGAAAAGAGGGTGTCGTGGTAATCGAGCAGAGGGGTACGAGACGACCGCCGCGTTCCCTCTAATATTGTTTTCGGCTTTTCTGCCGGCTAAGTAACGCCGCGCCCATTCTTGCCACCCCCGCTACATAGAGGATCCATTAATCATAATCGCATTCCGATTCAACCGGCTGACTGGTCGTTACCCTGCAACAACGCTGCGACTAGAAAAAAACTCGACCGAAAGAAGATAGAAGAGAAGAGGAAGACAGAGAGAATACTCGGAGAGTAGGAACGCCGAGAGAGATAGTCGAGTTGCTTCAAAAATGGTGCCAGTCAAAACGGTTAATCATGGGATAATGAGGAATTAAGTTCGAGGTCTGTAAAACACAATTGTGTCGAAGGCTGTTATCTTAGACTAGCTCCTAGGTTCAACATAATTCATAAACCATGGTCAATTAGCACCACTCTCGTAATACATAATATATTATTTTCAACTGTATACAATTTTTAAAGGAGGGAAAAATTTGTATTTGGCTTCTGTTTCTTACAATCGATGAAGAAAATGTGTATTTTGCATAAAAATTCGCAGTCTATTTATACCAAACAGATAAATTTTGAACTTATATTATATTACTTTTGCATTGAATGTCTCTGTTAGAAGATGAAAGAAAAGACACAGGACTGTACCGAGGAAAGAAAAGAGAGAGAAGGAACCAAAGTGAGAAGGAAAAAAGAGAGAGAGAGAGATGGATAGAATAAGGAAGGAATGAGACCTCGTCGAGAGAGAAAGATTGGCAGAGGGGGTGGGACATTCAACGCCGCTGCAGCCGTAAGAGGGATTTGTCATCCGGACGTGACACGTCGCGGAGGAACCAGGGGCCCTTTCGCCCTTCGTCTTTCACGGAACAAGAGAGTGGAACCAAGAGACACTGATAACAGAGCCGGCTTGCATTCTGATCCCCACGGCTGCTCCTCCATCTCCGCTTTTGCATTCTCGCTCTCTCCCGTCTCGACGTCCCGCGAATCTGTTTATCGTTCCGCGAGCGAATTGTAATTTTATAGCGAGACTTATGCCGGGAGTTTACTCGAAAATTAAAGTCTCCAAAGCGTTGCCGGAGCCGCCTCTTCCGGTGGCTAAGGTTTGCACGGTAAACTACTTAACCGAGCCACTTAAGGCTTTTCGAAATACCGAAGATTAGGAAGTTCGCGGTTTTATAGGTTTCTTTGCTGCTCCGAGGCGAAAGTACGGCAGAATCCTTCCCGTAGAAAGTGCTTTTTTAATCGGGATGGGAAAAGTGTACGAGCGTTCCTCCAATTTTTAGAACGCTTCCGCGACTGCGACTACCGGACTGCGGATGTTTCCGCGAAATGTTGATTTTTAGGATCGAACAGGGTAGTTTCTCCTCGATTATTTTATGTCTCAATTAAAAACAGGTCGTTCGAATTTGTGGGTCCCAAAAGATTCAAGAAGTATATAAACCGTCTAACAATTTCCAATTTTTATAGACAAATTTGAAGAAAGTGTAACGAAATAAAATTCTACTGAATTCTATCGAATTCTATATTCTAGCATTTTTTGAATATTTCCATAAGCCATGAATAATAGAGATAATGCATGCATAAAGATCCGCAGTCCATTGATTAGATTTCGTGAGATTTTTAGTTCTGTATCAGAAACATCGCGTTCCGGGCCATAAGTCATTCGTTAGTTGTCGAAGCGGTGTCATCGAGTGCTCGGACTATCTATGACGCGATATTCAAATGCAGGCTGATTTTATCCCGCGGGGTGTAGCGTATATCTCTCGAATTCCATCGGTGGCGACAGGATATCGAGGTTATCAGCAATTCGAGCAGCGGCTTCTCGCGTAGCTGTCGAGGCTAATAAATGCGGCCCCGGGTCGGGGTAAAAATGCTCGGGACGTGGATTATTTGGTTGTTAAGGGACGCGGTCCGGTTGACGGGGCGTTAGGAAGCAGGATGGACGAAATAAGGGTCGTTTGACACTCGAGGGATCTTTGTTACGTCGGGAAAATGGGAACCGTTGAAGTGGCGAGGGACACGCGTTCGCGTCGTCCGTCGTGATATACATACAAGGACCGCAAATATTTGTTCGCAGGCACAGACCCGTGCGTGTAGCCTGACTCCATACACTCTTGCGCATTTGTACGCGTTTGCACTCGTTCGTGTGCGTTCGTTCGCATTTGTTGGTGTTTGGACAGGTTTCTACCCGTGTGTGTTTCTACGAGCAACCCCCGAGGAAACGATACACCCGGCTACCTGTCGTTTGTAATTCGACGTGCCGGTTAAATCGCTTTTATTCTTATCCTTACATCACCTTAAACCCTCCGCTTTATGCGCCACCCGTGGATATCCCCGTCGGAGCGCCGACGATATGCAGGACAGGCATAAAAATTTCAGTTTTCTATTTCGGCACCAGTTAACACGTTCCTCTATCTCCTCGGGAGAGACACGACCGGGATTTCGCTGGTCACCGTGCCGGCTGACCGATACTACCGAAATCCATGGGCGTTGATGGACATTTCATTTTCGACGACATTCAAATTTCAAGATATACCATCTTACGACGCGAACCATATGAAGTGTCTTCCTCCAAGACTGTGCTATTCAAATTGTCGTAACTCCGTCAGTTTTGGAAGTTCAGGATTCTAGCTTGTAGGGTATATTCTTGAAACTATATTCTCGAAGACAGAGGTAAGAAACATTGCCGTTTCCATGCCTTCAGATTAGCAGATCTCTTTAAACTGCTCTCTGAAGCGCGTTCACAGTAGTACGACCGAACGATTAGTCAGCTAAGACAGAAAACGCTATCGGAATCGCTCCGCTCGAAATTTTCAGCACTATCCAAAGGCGGTACCTTACGAAGACAGTTGTGCTACGATATCTAGTTCAAATCCGAGGGCAAGGTTCGTCAGAATTCCACGAATTTCCGATGGGATTCCCGAGGGGGATCGGAGTCGGTAATTTACGGCGGGGTGCTTTACCGTCCACGTCTCTTTGCTGTGCGCGCGTACGTTCTCCTTGTATCCTTGATTAAGTCCCGCTCACGGGACCCTACATGGTTGGTAACCAGTAACGTTCCGCTCTTTTTTTTCTGTTTTTGAAGGAAGAGGACGAGACGTGTGTCTGACCACGAACGGTGGTTTCTACTCGTTATCCTAGGTCCGAGGTCTGTCGATCGAGCCGATCGAGCGCGAACCACCGTCTTTTCTTTGTTCACCGATACTCTGTGCTCTCGGCCGGAGGGAATTTATGCTGTGGCTGCGATCCGGCGAACGATGGGCTCCGGGGGCCACACGAGCCCAGTTTCGAGGGTTGTTTTACTTACCGACCTACGCCAATTTGTTTGGACGACGGACCGGAGAGCTAAGCTGGCGTCGAAGGGGTGGCTATTTTTAACCGACTCTCTCCACCCTCGATTCCTCGGAACCACTCTCTCGCAGTCTTGCTGTTCCCAGAGCTTTTTCACGGTGGTAACCTCCGGTATTATCCCCCTAAACTATTTGAAAAATAATCGGTCGGTGTTGAGACGAGTTTAGTGTGTGGCCGACTCGAGTGACAATCCGTAGAGTAGAGAGAAAATACAGTAGAGTAGAGAGCAGAGATTACTCTGTTATTAGCAGTCCGATCGAAAATATTTCTATCAGATATAGCATGGTTCCAAGAGAGCTTTCACGCGATTATAGCAAATTTTTTGCTATAATCTTTTTTTTCATAATATTTCACCTGTAACTTTTTTACGCCTATCTGTTAGAGGATTTAAAGACGAATTCGGTAAGCGTCATAACATAAAGAAACCATGCTATATTTGATAAAATCATTTTCGATCTGCTAATAACAGAGTGATCTCTACTGATATTCGTAGTTCACCCTGTATATTAGGATCATCCCTTAACATTTTGAGTGCCGGATCTCTAAAAAATGAGAGACAATCTTTTGCTCCATGTCTGTCTGTCTTCTAGACCTATTTTTCTTCTCTCTCTCTCTCTCTCTGGCATGTACACAGACGCCAGTGCGCAGCGTGTCAGTGACCGGCCAGGACCGAGATATTTCTGAGGTCAGGGAAGAAAAGCGCATTTCCTGTCGCGGTCCACGGTCCCCACCCCCTCGGCGCGACGACCCGACAGTTTCGGACACGCGGTGCCACTTACCCTCACCCTCCACCAACCTACGCCAAAGAAATCGGTGGTTGAACTCCTTGGAATTCGGAGGAATGCCTCCGCGAGCACCTCGGTCTGCGGTTCTCGTCCTATCGATCGTTATCTGGGACGTTGCTATTGCCCACGGTGGCGTTGTCCTCGGAAATGTCGATCGCTTTTTAATCGGCGAACTTAATGGAAAATTGCCGGCTCTCTCAGAGACGAGCACCCTCTCCTTCTCTTAATTTCCGATTTGAGTAACTCGTTTTTCCTTTGGCGCCCTCTGTTAACATCGGTTTACATTTGAATCGCTTTCAATTTAGTTAAACTGTTGCAAACTACGGCTGCCGACGTCTATACATTTATGTGCATATATCTTTCACTGTAGAAGTTTCGTGATCTTATTGTCAGCAAGTCTGGATAGGTAACTGTTCGTAAAAATGACGATCGGATACCCAATTGTGAGTTGTTTGAATCTGTTTACGAAGACTGCCGATGTTTATGCATTTATAGGAAAATTGAGTAGATGAGATACAAAATTGATTGAATTTATAAAAATCCACAGTCTAGACCGAAAAAATTAGCGCAACATCGAAGTAATTTGAATAAAGGACATTTAGTGAAACCGGAAATGGAGAAATAGAACTTGTATTCTGAACGTCCGAATGAAATTCGATTTATTCGAATGCATTGCAATATAAATTCATTTTTAGACCGGCACCTGGTGTCACTGGCAATTAGTGTCACCTACATTTTTACCTATGTTCTAAACTAGCGATTACAAATTGATTCGCGAATGTAAAATATTTTATTTATGGAGCACGACAGACTCGCGTTCCGACGAACGCGGTGGAAGAGAAGTTAAGAGAAAGCTATTGGCACCCTGATCAATTTTATAAATACAGTTCGTACAATTATTGACCCAATACAATTCGTTTGGCTTTATGGTTGTACAACGACGGTACGTGACTATTGTATACACGGTGGGCTATCGGATACACTGTCTTCGTGTAATATATTTTTATGCTTAAACAGATATGCACCGTTGTAATCGATGATAAACGATCTCGAACGATTCATTATTTAGTACCGCTGACCGAGCAGCCGCAAAAATTTTTCGCGGAATCGAAGCAATTTATTTAAGTGTGAATTTATTGCAGCAATCTTTTATCACGATCTTTCAACTCTGCATATCGCGGATCTTAATCAAAGTTGATACTGTTGTCATCAGATTGCGAAGTTTATGCGTTTGTAGCAAAGGTGACCAGGTGAAAAATTTTATAAAGGAGAAAGATTTAAAATGGTGACTTTATCAAGAATTTAGCACGGGAAATAAAATATCAAAATGGCTCCTGTCTTCCACAAAAACACAAGAAAACTGTAATTTCCCCACATAGATCCACATTCTATCCTCAACCGTTTACGCAGCCAGTAAAGGCTACCGAAACGAAATAATTGAAGGATAGTTCCTGTCAATGGGAAAGGAGAAGTGCAGAGCTGTCTTTTCCCATGGCGATTACGAAGAGTAGTCGTTTTCCAGGTGTCCGGATGGAAAAATGTTAAGATCGCCGCGTCGTTTCCGGCCATTTAGCGTTTCATCGATTGCCGCGACAGAAAGCGAGACTCTCCCGACCTTCGGAGTAGATACCATCCGTTCCCGAAAATGATTTTAGAGCTCGGCCTCTCGACTCTCCTCCCATTCTTCGACTCGTACGTGATCCACGTGCGAAAACAGTCTATTCGCCGGAGGTGGCGAGATAAAACCGTAAGGGACAGGACCAGGCCGGAGCAACCGCAGAATGGCAACAGAAATATTGGGATTCCTGGACGGCAGTCAAACTCGTATTGCTAGTCGCGATATGGAGCCCTGAACTGTGAAACCCTTACGCCGAAAATCCGTAGGACCCTTCCGCGAAATCCTGGGGATTTCGGAAAGACGAGCATGGGGATCGTGATCGTCACGATGATACTACTGGATCTTTGATAATAATCGCTCGACTGGATCAGGAAGCGATCGTGGTTCCAATGGCGACTGCTTTGAGAGATTAGGTGATTAGACTCCTCAAACTTGAAGGACTTTAATACTACGTATACACGGCATCGCTAAATTTTACATCAGTTTATAAAAATGACAAAAGTGTACCCATCCAAATTTGTAACCGTTTTTTATTAGCAAGAAATTGAGTTATATGACCTTTTATAGATGAAATTTGCATCGCATAAAAAATGTTGATAAAAGCGAAGAAAATGATAATCCGATTGTATATCCTCTGCTTAAACAGCATACAACTTTTTCTTTCGTGCACTAAATGTTTACTCTTGTGGTAATAGAAAAGCAAAAGGTAATGGAAATGCGTACTTTCATTTTGTCCGAAAATATCAGCTGTCAAGATATACATCGATTTCTGTACCCTTAGACAGCTCTTTGACAATCTTTCTCTGCTTAAATCGAGATCACAGCTTCCCAACCGTCTACCAACATCAACTAACCATCTCACTGTCAAGCTCAGTAAAAAATAACGCCGTTCGAACTAATTGTCAATCAGCTCTTGGGCATTATCGATTTCCCGTTGGTCGTAACGTCGCGAAACCTAAAACACCGACCGCGCGACCATTCCCCGAACAATTTCGACCGCAATATTCCTAAACTCCAACCCATTTTCCGGTCCCGTTTCCCCACGAGCGAGCCTGAAACCGGGGGCGGAACGGGGCTCTTGTAAATTGCGCTCGACGGCACAACAGTTTCATAGAGAACGCGGGGATAAATCGAATCGAGCGGGTCCGGGTCCAAACAGAGACGTATGGTCGTTTATCGACATTAAGGCGACCCACCCCTGTTTCCGTTTTTTCTCTCCCTATCTTTTTTTCCCTTCTAGATCTGCCATTCCGTATTCCCTGGATCTTTCTGCTGCTATCAAATTTATTGCGACCCTATGCCTTGACCCTCGGGGATCCTAAGCTTATTATAATATACTCTTGTTCGTAAAGATGTTCCGCGAACACTCGCAGAATCGATCAGTCGATATACACGGTAGCTAGGAAGCTTGCCCTTCGAGTTCCTGTCATTTCAATTTTCGGACTTTAGAGATGTCGTTCGAGGATTTCGATATTTATCGTTCAAGGCAATCTTTAAAAACAATTGGTTTGTTGACCCTATACATTCTGGGAGCAAAATGAAAGTAAAAAGTCTGCATAAGTACTTGTGAAATTTCATTGATTTTTAAAAGACAAGTATAGAATAAATAATAATTGAAACATTTCGCAGATAGTATTCCTAGAAAATTTTTCGGAACTTTCCATTCGTCAATTTTCCTGGGACAAATGGCGCTAAATGGTTTCGTAGAATTTTTGCAAACGAAAGAAACACTGCGTGTGTTTTTTGCCGTTCGTCCGGTGGACTTCGGAGGTTTCTTCCAAGGTGGTTTTAGGGTTAAGCTTTGCGGGGACGGAAGGCTCTGTCCGCTTTAGCCTGCGATCCCGTTCCGTTCGGTCCCTCCTCGAGGGACCCACGGTCCATTACTCTCGCCGTCCGCGGTGGGATAAATATTATGAAGACAAAAGATTCCGGCCGGTCCCGTAAAATATGGCGGGATCCCGTGGCCTCGTCGACGAATAACAGAGGGAGAGAGGTAGAAAGAGTGAGAGGAAGAAAGAGAGAGAGGAGCCCTGGCACGCTGTGCCGGAGCCACGTGATAAATTCACGGCCAACCCCGACAATCTCGCTTTCCAGTGTGCCCGCGATAATGTCCCTTCTTAATTATTTACGGCGATCCCTGGCCCGGCGTCATCATCCGGGAAAATGACCCCGGAAGCTGCTCGGGGGCAACGCGACCCGCCTATCGATTCTCAGCCGTCTTGTCGACTTTTCTGCTGAAGGTAGAAACTTGATCGTTCTGTAGCTTAATGCTCGTCGGCTTAATCCAACGTTGCATTTCCATGGGATAACATGAAAATGATCGTTCAACACTAAACTTACCGAGCTCTAAAAGCGATTAAAATGTTTCAGCTTATAAAAATGACAAGGCTCTATTTATTTGAACCTCGTACAATTTTGATTACACTATGTGCTTGGATGAAAAAATTTATCGAATCAATTTTCATGTATGCTCTTCATTATTTCAATAATTATAAAATGAAAAATATAAAACCGGCAGTGGTAGGTTTAGTGTTAACACGTTCGCTACTTGCGTCACGCATATATATATACATACATATGCGACGACTACAATTTTGTATTTGATTGAATACTTTAGGGAGCACTGAAAGTGTCAACTATATTGGATGGTTCGTTAACAATTGATCATTCAAATTATTAAAAGAAGAAATACATATTTATTAAATATTTACCTCTGATAAAAATCCGCAGTCTGTCTGTAATGATACAAAACGATGAGCATTCTGCTTTTCTTGTGCGTCGCCTGTAGAAGTTTATAATGAGGGTACATCTTCACTGGGTGAACATCTTACATTTGTAAGAATTCACGAAAGTCTCATTGGCTTTGCTTTGCAGTGGGAGCGTTCTATAAATTCTCTAAACAAAAGTTTCCGTTTTACTAACAAGCTCATGACGAAATATAAATCTGAAAGAGTGTGCTGAGCATCGAGATTCCATATAGAGGTGAATATCAGAATTTATTTAACGACCTCCAGAGGAAGGTAGCATACGTTCCTGGCCGGATTCTCTTACAGGAAAAACTAGTCACTCCAGCGGATGCTGTGATGCAAATCGAGCTGGTCCCATCTCCTGTCGATGTCGCGGCTTCCGGTTTGGATCTCCATCGTTCATCCATTATCCATCATCCGTCATCCTTCGTCTTCTTCCCGAGGACACGATAAACCTGTTTTGCCCGAACTATCCCACGACTATAACGTCGGGCAATGTAGCTTATGGTCTGCGACCAGGAAATTCAACTATGATCATCGTTAATTGAGAAACGCGAAAATTCCTCGACTCAAAAGAGCTGCTTGTTAATCAAAATGATCTATGATTTTTATATTTTGTACATTCACTTTTTCAAATTTTCAGATATGTCGATCGTAGATAGTGCAAATAAACAATTTAATGATATCGGCGCTACAGGTTCGATCAATTGTTACTCACAAAGCAATTTTGCAATTTAAATTGTTTTCAACGTTTCAAACCCAATGTCGATCATTTTCAAGAGAAATTTTTGCATCTGTAAAAACTGTAAGTTATAATATTCGTTCAACAAACTGGGTAATACCAATAAAACTTTAACATACTTGCTAAGTGTAAACGGATTATATATGTTTAATAATGGAGCTTTTGAGAAAGCTAGTTAACATTATGCCGGTTAAAGTTTAATTGGTATTATCCGGTTTGTTGCAAAACGAATATTATAACTTACAGTTTTCTGCAGACGCAAAAATTTCTCTTGAAAATGATCCACATTGGGATTGAAATGTTGAGAACAATTTAAATTGCAAAATTGCTTTGTGAGTAACAATAATTGATCGAACCTGTAGCGCCGATATCATTAAATTGTTTATTCACTTTTTCATTGGAAGCGACAGTCATATACGAACTATAAATAAATAGTGAGGCAAGAAACACTAGGAACAAAATCTTGAGTCTTGGCTCAAAGAAGTTTCTTAATGAAACTAGCCTATTATTTTCGACTGCGGATCTTAATGCAAAGTAAAAATGTTTTGCAAATGAAAATTGATTTCCTCTCTTAACGACTTTGTTACATTAAAAGCAACATTATCACATTCTCGAATTTTGTAAAATAATTGCTGTTTTATATTTATAAATGCATAAAGATCCGCAGTCTAATTTTCACATTTCGCAATTGTGTTTCCAATTCCTACGTAACCACATCCTTTTAAGCCTAAACAATCTTGTTAAAGAATTAATACGATCCTGTAAGATCTTCACCGATTTTTCCAAACAAAAAAATCCCTCTTCTAAATTACCAACAAAAGCATGAAAACTACGAGTAAAATCAGGCTCGTCCACACGCATCAAGTATACTACTCCGGCGATACATGTGACAATCTTGAAGCTTCTCCGAGGTAGAAGAACGCGCGTAAGAAGCGAGCCCGATCCGGCGACTTCGGAAGTTTAATGTTTAAAGTCGTTTCCAGGAGGCTCGGCCGGATTTCTCGCGAGCCCTTGGAGCGGAAAGACGACGAGGACGAGGAGGACGTTTCCCCGTCGACGTCGACGTCGGCTGGTGGGTTTGCGAGCTTGCGCCCGGCCGCGGGGTTAATTGGGACCCCCGAAGCTCGCAAACTCGGCGCCGAAGTCGAGTCAGGAATTACTATCGGGCGAACTTTCCCTTCTCGCTCCCCCCTTTTTTCCCGGGTTTTCTTCTTATTCGTTCTTGTTCCGCGAGAGAATCAGAGCAGAATCCGGCAAGAAAGTCGAAGGGGGTGGTTCTCGCCCGGTAATAATTTCGGACGGCGAATCAGAGCTGGGTGCGCGACGGTTGATTCGAAGCAGCCGGAATCCACGATTGGAATAATAAGCTGTATAATTCACGATTCGTTAGAGACCCGGTCCCGAATTACCTACCCCGGAGTTCAGCGTCTTCGAGCGAACTCCACACTTCTTCGTGAACACGGAGAATTTTTGTACAGGTGTTTAGGATCGAGAGGGCTCCAGGCTCGACCATGCTCGAAAATCGCGTTCTCGAGATGGTCGCGTACATAGACGATGGATTCTCGTACTTTGGAGAACTTGCACAGGGACACGGCCGATTAAACAATTATTACGAGATTGCGGAGGGTTGATGCTAATGCTTTGCGAGGCTGCTGGTCGGTTTCGGGCTTGGCGGCTTCTGCGGGAAAGGGATGATTGTTAAATATGGATATTGAGGGGTGGTTTCGGTTGTTGCACGGTTGGCGAGGTATATGTATATTCAGGTTTCTAGCTATTCGTAAATTACCAATTCGTACCGTGTTATAAAAACCTCGGAATTAGTACCGATCAAAAATGTATCTTAATAATAAAAGATAAAGTATATTTTTCTTTTTAGAAAAGTGTATACAGAAGCAAAAACGAGCACGTCTCGTCGGTTGCCTGGTCAGAGCTCGAACTGACTATCGGTGGCATTGTAAAAGAAAGAACTGCAAAGGAGAGGGTGCAGCCGATTTTACATTCGAACGAATTTGAAATAGCTGGATCTATCATACGAAAATGATTGTACGAAAATTGGCTGCAAGAAATTCATCCCTACAGCAAGCATAGCGGAGCAATTTAACCAACGTCTCAACCAAGACACCCTCATCCCACAGCACTCGAGTCTCCCAGTCACCAGCCAGCTCGTTCGCGTTAATATTCCAGCAACCCTTTTATCTTCCTCTCGTCAGCGTCGCGCTAACGCAGAATCCTGGCCGGTCGAAATAAATCACTGCCATCTTCTTTCTCGTCGTGAAGAGGGTATGTCGCGCGGTGTTGGGGGTTCGAGTCAGGCCATTCCGTGTGCCTGGGAATGAAGATTCATGGCCCGGGTTCTGTTGTAATTCTTTTCGCTATGTTTCGAGTGGGGAAATAAGTAAATTTCGTCAGACCGAGGGCGAAAGAAAAACCGGGCAGATGAAGAGAAGAGGAAGAAGAAGGAGAAGAGAGAAGTGGAAGCTGCCGCGTCTCTTAGGCAAATGAGAATTTACCGCTGGGAGCTTTTCCGCAGCCTCTGGCGTGTTCTCCGGCCCGGTTTCGTCACTCCTGCGAACGAAGATGGACGATACGGAAACCAAATTCCGCGCCTTTCGTGCCTCCAGCTCGCGTTTTTCGCGTCACGCGACATCCTACGGAATTAACAACTATAAACCAGTCATAAGCGCAAGCTCCATCGCGCGTTAACCCTCTCTAGGAATTCCTGCTCGCATACTATACCTCGTTCCGGTTGTTTAAGCTGTCGGTTATGAATCGTCTGGGACAGGTATTCCAGGCCAGGTATCTTTAATAACCGAGCTCCACTTGTCACGCGATGCTTCTTCTTCACTGAACAAAAACTGTTTCGGAGACAACTGCTTGAACGATGGACCCCGCTGAGGGATACACACCAAACGAAGAGAACTGATGGACTTTTTCCGTTTTCTTTCGCCCCCGACCCCCGACCACAGATCCTCGAAAAATCCAACGCGTCCGCCAGGTACCAGGATAGCTGACGCTTTTTGCCCCCGGTTCACGGTAATAGCCTTCGATCCTGACACACACGTGCCCGAAGTTCAGCGTATTTCTATTCCCACCCCCGTACAGGGGAAAAGAGACTCGATGGTAGTTGGGTGTGTCGTAATAGCTAAAAGCTCCCTCAAGAGGTTTAGGATCCTATTTAAGGCTGATGGCTCTGACGTGACTCGATTCTTTTTGCGAAACAATGCTCTATGATTAAACGACGATAATTACCGGACGGCCGGGCGCATAGGGATTTCTGAATAACAGTGCAATTGACAATCCGAGACCTTTGCACAGTAAAAACGAAAGAGTAGTGTGCAGAGCTTGGTGCGAGAATTGGGAAGTACTGATCTTGAAAATGGTTTAATTCGTAGTTAAAATTATCAGAAATAGAGGAAAATATACTGGAAAATAGATTTGATTGTTCCAGTAAGGTTTTCAATTGACGAAGAGAGATGTGCATGGCGATTTTTGTGACACTTATCCGAGACGTAGTTCCTAGAAAAATATTTGACAGGTATTTATGAGGGTTAATTAATATTGATGATAATATTGATGAGGGTTAAGTAATAACTAGACTGCGAATCTTTATGCATTTATGGGTTCTAAAAATTTTCAAAAAATCTTAGGATATAAAATTCCACAGAATTTAGTACCATTTTCATTTATTCCAGAACTACAAAGAGCTACTGCCACTGAAAATAAGATTCACATGATTCCGCTTTCTTAAAATTTGCCTACAAAAATTGAAAATTTCATAAACATCCGAAAAAACAAAATTACTTTCCGAACGACTTAACATTTAGCTCGCGTTTCTCGAAATTAGTATAGAGGATTTTTATTTTGCATAAAGATCCTCATTCTAATCATAAGAAAAGCACTTGCAGATATGCGATACCACAAAAATTTGCTCAATAAATCCTGAATTAGGATACTTCATGTTAGAGCCACCATAAAAGCAATGACATCGTTAAAGATGGCCTGACAAAAGCAGCTGAGAACTATCTTTATATCCATAGTGAACCTGCGATAGTAGTATCATTTCAGGTGTTTAAAGGCCCCGCAAACGCAAGTGATTCTCAAGAACAATTACTATTATCTCCAAGTTTAACAGTATAGTAGCAGTATAGCATCAGAAAAAATTAACGCGCTGCTCCACTAGCTGTTTCAGCATAAACACATATTTAAAACAATAGAATCTATTTGGTCGTTTCGCTGTTATCGCTCCGCGCACGTTTATAGCAGCCTGTACATAAACGCATCCTTATGGCGACAGTATAGAAGCGAACGAGCAGTAAAATTCGGATTTTTCTGGAACTAACGGCGAGACATGGTAGCGAGATGTTTCTTGAAATTCTGCTCGAAATTCGCGCGTCATCACACCGCTTACTAGCAGAGTTAACCTGATGACGCGGTTGCACGTGGACGGGGCTTAATGAGAGTCTGGTGATTCGTGCCGAAGGACGCGCCGCGAAATTTTGGTCAGCGTTACGCTCTCGAAGCAGAATTATGCGATTTCGAGACGTGCTTTGGAGGAAGAATTGCTGGATGAAATTCGAAACGCGAAAGAAATGAAAAGTATTCAGATTCATTCCAACCTCGTTGTTCTGTGATTAATCCATTAGAGACAACGTTTCTGGACTGACTCTAATATTGTCCCTGATTTTTCTGGTAGTTACATATCAAAGCCAGTCATCTGAACTCAGTTTGCGTAGATTCACGCAAGAACGGGGACGCAAAGTCGTCTCCTTCCCGCTTCCTTCCCGTATTTAGTCTTCCGAGAGGAAATACGTCGTGTAAGTAATATTGCACCGCACCGTCGAAAAGTCCCTTCGCCGAACGCAATATTCGGGAGAATGTTGTCTTAGTAATGTCTGCCAGCGGGCGGGCAAAGTGAAATTACATATGTCTAGCTTCACGGAAGAGTTGCCCGTGAAACCAGACCGACTGCCGCCACCCCCTATCATCATCCTCGTCATCCGAGTTCATTAGATTCTTTGCGAGCTGTATCGATGTCCTCGTAAAACGTTCATTCGATCCTCTTGTCTCCCGATAGCTTCTGTTTCAACGGAAGAACACTGAACGGGGAGATCGCTTTCATTAAACCTTGAGAGAGGAAGAGAGAGATAAAATGAAAAAGAGACCAGGCGAAGACCATGATCGTTCGTGTCGAACTAAATCATTATTAGGTGTATAAGGACGACCGATCAAAAAAACAACAAGATGTCGGGTTTAAATAAAATGTTTATTCCTTAAAACAACCGTTGGTACCTTCGTTCACGCTACAACCTAACTCGCTGTTTCTTCGTTCTATCCTTATCTATCCTCCGCACTGTAGGCGGTTACTTTCCAAAACCAATCGCAAATCTGGCTAAAGTTAAAGTACGCCCTCCAAAAGGCGACAAGGTGAGGGAAACTGACCGGTTTATGGAGGTACCCTCGCCTTGAGCCCTCGTTGCCTACCTAAGGCCCTGTACGGTCCGCACTTGGTTTGCAGATGTTTTACGGCACGTCAACGGCTATTGAGACCTTTAGCTAAAATACGAAGTCTCTAATAAATTACCATAAACAGAAAGTTCCGCTAAATCTCAAAAATAGCCTGAAGTCACGTCCGCACTGTAACCATAAACTGCGCCCCTGACCAGCACACGGTACCCTACTGCGACCCGCATGGTCCACGGTCACTCTCGAATCTCTTACAGGTGTGTGCAAAAGTTTCAGTCTTTTTCTCCGCTCATAAATAATGACTCATTAGTACCTTTTACAATACTTTCGGTAGTTTATCAAAATATTAAATACGTTTAGTAATTTATTGAACACAAACTTAATAACGCGACAAATAATTTGAATAATGGTATAAGAATTATTAGTGGAGCCTCTCCGAGTCACCACTCGAGTGCAAAGGGTCAAAAATATAAAAATTGTATCAATTATACAAAGCGTAGAAAACAAAAATTTAATGACTTCAAAATCTTGTAATGTTTTTCCTGTTTGAAAGTGCACTCATTCTTGTCATAAATCCATAAAACCTATAGGCTAGATATCACTTTGTTATCTTTTCCTACGCTCCTATAAATTGATTTAATTTTCAGTCGATTATAATCGCATCCGCAGTAATATACTGTCGTTACACATGAAGAAAAGACTGTGTCAGAGCAGTCCGTTAGGTAACAATGTTATATAGTCATGTTAGCATGACGGATCATTACGATCTACCAGTGCAGGTGGTGGGTATGTTCGTTCTAGTATCGCGTGGTGATTTTCGCATGGTCCGAGGGGTGACGGACAATTGCCTGATAAATTTCGCGATTCCCAGCGGTAAATCCAGCGGCCTCGGAAGGAGTTGCTCTCGACTTAAGGAGGCCCGCATTAAGCACTGATAAGAGCAATACCCCTGGACACGCTCGGCCCCCGCTAGGAAATATCGTCGAGCAGCATTCTTCCCTCGAGATAAAAGATTTGCGGCAACGGAGAATATCGCGTTGCGTCCGCGTCCCCGTCCCCGGGACAGTTTAGATCGAAGATAACGTGGGCACAGTGGACGCAATCATCGTGAAATCGGCGAATCTTTCCCTAAACACCGCCATTAAGACCGCTATCTGTTAACACATGACTTGACGCACCCCGGGAATCGATGGCGCCCATCGTTCGCGAACGTTTTCGTTGTTCGCGGGTCGTTCCTTTCGCCACGATAAGCACCGTAGAGGCTTTCAGGCTCGAAACGCCCGAACCTCTTGTTCGAAAAAAATAGCTAAAAAACCTTTAACGCTGATCCTGGGAATTATGAAGACAGCTCTGGGTGGGGTCTTCTCTTTTTTGATAAAAATTCTGCTGGGGACTTTCGATGCGACGGGAGAATTGCTAAAAGTGATTCTTACATGGGAAAGATTGCTTCTCTTGAGGTAAAAGTATGTGACAATTTTAGACGTTGGTTCTTAGTATTACAAAGAAGACTATCGATCCTTTGTAGAAAGTATAAATATTAATCAGGAGATTTTTAAGCGAAATATATACATCTCACACATGTTCCAATCAATCAAAAAATTTTCTCCCGAGGCTATCCGAGCTAGCTAGCTAGCTTCTGGATTCACCGATTTCACAAAACATTTAAACATCCCGGATCCGAGCGCACTGCTCTTGTTTCACGTACCTGCACGGCGTCCTGTTTCACAGTGGCTTATAAAATTTTCGGGTCAGCTGGTAGTAGGGATCGTCTAACAAACACCCGATCAACTAGCCTTTAATTCGCCTCGGCTGGCTGTGTAAACTCTTTTTCCCCGGAGACAAATCGGTCTCTCTTGATCGTTCGTCGGGGATGAATGCGGATCGAAGGATCGCCGGGGTCGCCGGTTAATGGAAAGTAAGATGGTACAAGCTCGCGTTCGAAGGTCTTCCCGAAATCGTGGTCTCTTTAATCGTGGCTTTTCCTCGTCTTTCTTTCTCTCTGTCTCTTCCGGTTGGCTCAATCGCCACCTCGACACCGTCCCATGCCCCTCGACCTCGAGACCAGCTATTTCAATTCTCTTCGTTTACTTTCTTGCTCTTTCGCTCTTCCTCTGTTTTTCTGGTTCTTCGCCCCTTTCTCTTTCTCTCGTTCCCCACTAAATCACCGGCGGCTTGATATCCACCGGCAGCCGATATCAGTCCAAGATACCAGCCGGTTACCTTCACCCTCGCCAAACCCCCCTTCTCCACCTACGCCACCCCCGATACTTAACACTTTCCTCCTTTCAAACCCCCTCCCATCCCGCTTCAGACTCGCCTTGAATCTTCTCTCGCTGATTCGATACTTCGATTAGAGGGATTGAGATTGTTGCGCGGTTCCTGATTCGTTCGCAGCGGTTCTCGGTCGTCCGAATACTCTCAGCTTATTCTGCGAGCTACGTTCACAGTTCGGGCTCGTTTCCTGTTATCCATCAGAATTCCATCATGTTCTCTGCGATACTTCTACCGATACTCTTGGACTATATTTCTATTCTCGTTCTTACTCGTGCACAAAGGTTCATGCACTCATAGAATCGTACAATTTTTTCTATTCGCCATTTCAAAATTCTCTTCTTTCTCTCGGCTCAAGTGCATATCTATTGGGTTGGCAAGAAAGTAATTTCGGTATTTTAACGTGAAATAAAATCTAATTTGTCTATTCAAGAACTTTAATGAATAGAACATTTTCCATTTTGTTCGATGATCTTTTGCCATCTTTCTGGTAGCTCCATAATTCCGCGCTCATGAAACTTCAAAATTTTCCCAACATTGGGTTTTATTTTACCTTAAAATACCGAAATTACTGTCTTGCCAACCCAATAGCATGCCACTATGTGCTCGGAAAATTTCAAGTTGATAGCTACAGTGGATTCTGAAAAAAGGGAGCACAAAGTTGAATGTTCTATGCACATACAACATGGCCCCTTAAGCTGATGGATTAGAAATCCTCAGAAAGAAAGAAACGGGTGATTATAATAAAACTTCGAATACGATCGCATCAAATGGATGATACGCGTGACGCGTTAACACCATCTATAGGAAAAATTGCGATTACTCGGTCATAAACGGCGAGTCGCGCCTGCCATCGTAGAAAACAGCTGGCCAGCCGGAATCTCCGATACAATTCCCTTAATCCAACGAGGGAGAACCGGCGCGGTTCTTTCATGTACGCGTGCCGGCTACGTCCGCGTCGTTTACGATCATCGTAACGACGCTATTAAAGTGTCGACTGGTCGGTATACCCGGTTGATCATTACTCGAATAGCCGGTCAACAGCATAATGCTGTCGCGCGTCCGAGCGACATTACATTAACTCAGTTCGAATTGATTTCACGTGGTCGCGGTGTTATTAGGTAATTTAAGGCGAGATAATTACCAAGCTAGCATCATCCTCTGCCATTCAGATCCCGTGATCCGACACAGAGAACCCGGGAAATGCCCGATTATGTTGTAATTCGACGCACCTATTCGCGTCAAAATACAAAGTTACAAATCAAAGCCGGATGAACACGGCTGCAGAAATTATAATATAATACTATCGAGGATCACGACAAATCGATATACAAGGGTTTAGCTTTCGCTTTGACAACCAAATCGATCAGGAATTTTAACATCGAACCTATCAGTGCCAGTCAAATCACCGGTCTCGAATGTTTTATTTTACTTTGGTGTGTCCGGTCTTCTTGTCGAACAGTAACCACCATCAGAAAGTATCCTTATTAAATCGTACATTAGAGTACGTAGATAGATTATTTCGGACCACAAGCTTCCACAAGTTCCAACATAAAGGAACGATAGTAAATGTAGATTGCAATGGACGTGGAGAAAAAATCAGAAACAATTTCGGCGCCGGTTCGAGTCTGCTTTAACAGCGGTCGGACTCTCTTTTTTCCTGGTCGTCGTATTAATTCTGGAACAATACTTCCAGCCTGTTTCACCACCGGACAGATACAGTGTTTTTTCGTTTTTCTGTCCTGGCTGGTGCGCGAGCGATTCGACACGAACACACGGACAGACAGCTAGACAGACAGACAAGACAGACACAGAGACAGGAATCGCGCGCGCATCACGCGCTCCGCACGGATGCTTGCCAAAAAGCCCTCGGCATCCTCTTTTTCTCGTTATCTGGCCCGCTAGATCCAGAGTGTTCCGCGAAAATGGCATTCCAGCCACTCGACCGTGTCCCTCCAACCCCCCTCTGGAACTCGCCCCTCGTCTTCAATCCGGTCGCTCTTTCGCAGGGGAGAAGACCGGGCACATTAATTTTTATTACGACCTTTTTTTCATTTGCTGGTGTGCCCGGTCCACTCCGCGCCCGCCACCGTGCACCGGACAACAATAATTACTCCCCCGTGCAATTATAATGATATCTAATGAAACGGCGCCGACGTACTTTGGCGCGCGTGGCGCGAATGGGATACGATGCGTCGCGACGCGCAAGCGAATGCCACCCCCGCCTTTTCAACGACGCGCTTTTAGTTGGGCGACCATACTACCCCCGGATCGGCAGAGGGAAAGAGACAGAGTCTTCGAGGGTTAACGCCCTGCAGAATCCAGCTGCGGGGGCTTCAGTAAGACGAGTCTCAGCAGCTGCGGATTTTTAAAGCCGAGAGTCCTAGAAGAACTACCCCCGACAGCAATCTTCGATTTGGGACGTTGACGAGCGTTTGTGGCTGTTGGCTTTGGTTTTTCGAAATAATTATAATCGTTAGGGTAACAGTGAATGAACATGAAAAAAATATTTATAATATTTGAGGCGGTCTCCTGGTCCAAAGCTTTGGAAATGTTTCGTTCGGAGGTTTTGCACATAAACGCCAAATAAAATTATTCGTACTCGTAGCTTTTTTATCCGTCAACCGATTTCAATGATACTCTGTACATGCATATAACTTACCTAGATTTACAAAACACATGTTTGAAATTTTCATTAGAGACAAAGAGAAAAAATTTGGAAATCGTTTGCTTTTGCAGTAATTAGAATGATTTCGGAGTTCATAATTTCCTATAGAAGGAGAAGAAAGATCTCCGCGGATCAGCCTGCGGATGTTTGTGCAATTTTCAATTGCTGTAAGGAAATTTGGAGAAAGTGAAATTAAATAGAATCGTATTTTTAGTGGTGGTAGTCTTTGTAGATCCGGAATAAATAAAAATCGTAACAAATTCTATCGAGTTTTACGTTGCCGAATTTTTTGAAAATGTTCAGATGCCATAGACGCATAAAGATCCGCAGTCTATCGCGAACAGAAGATCCCATAGCGTTCTCCGAAAAATCCTAATAATTGAATCGCCGCATGTCTGGTGCGCGGAGAAGTCCGAAGTGCTTCCTAATACGATTTCCGAATTAGCGGGGATGCAGTTGGTGGAAGTTTGCCGGCGAAACAGATTCGCCTAGCAGAAGAAAAGTCGCGGGTATAAATACATTCGAGGTAGCATCCTCATTCTTCATCATCCTTCCATCTATCAGTGTTGCAAGTTGAAACGAACGCCCGCTCGAGTGGCTTCCGTGAAACTTTTCCGCCAGCGTCTCTCTATAATTCATACCACCGCAGCATCTAGGCTGTTTCCAGGAGGACCGCGGTTCCTCCTTCCTGGCGATCAAAGATCATCGGAGTGTCTTTGGAAAGGACGAGATCTTCTAGGAATCTAGGAGTGAGAGTCTTTCGAGTGAATTCCACAAGAGTTCGTCTTTGCCCAGAGTGACGGGACGACGCTCTATCACCTGGTCTATCCAGTGGAAAGGAACAGAGAGAGAAAGAGAGAAAGAGAGAGGTTTTAAAGAAAAGGAGAAAGTTGTGAAAGAAGGAAGAGTGCTATCCATCGATCAAATTTTCTTCCCGACAGAGTCTTCCGCTTGGTGACTCCTTTCGGATGAGTGTCACGGCCCGATGATAAGATATTTTTAAAAGAGCACTGCGCCTTACCGCTCTAAAACACTTCCACGAAACTATGGTCTGGGTATTTACGGTGGAAAGAGGGATTCTCTTTAGGCTCTCCAAAGAGGAACTCTGAGGATCTTCGAGCTGTTCCGAGAGGATAGAGCAATGGTGATTATGGAGCTCTCGGCTAATTACGTGCTGCGTGATTGTTGAAGATGTTTTCCTATGATAGTAGAGTCTGCTGGCTGCTAGCGATGGGATAACGTGTCTTACAAATTAATCCGAACATTATCGAGGTTTAAACAAGCAAGTATAATCGAAATTGCGTCGTGTTTGGACTCATTTCAATCAGAAAAACTTTAATGAAAATATAGTTTCATAGAAAAATAATGGAGAACAAAAAGGTTCTGCGATTGCTGTCGATGATCAGAAAGTAAATCCAGAATGAAACGTTTCCTTGCTACGTTTGTGGTGTCGTTTTCGAAGTTTCTAGCTTCCGAGCACATCTCAAGGGTTCTATTTAGAACAATTGATATCGTTGAAGTGTTGATACTGATCCCAAAAGAGATCGCTGAACATCCAACTCTACCTGTAAGGCAATAGTAGACGCTTTTCATGCGATACACTTGAATGGATGATGCTTGCAAACAAGATTACGCCGACTAGGGTGCATAACAAAGCAGTCGAACGATTTCTATTGTTAATAGGATGAAGACTCGAGCATCGCTGGATATTAATCTCGTTGGAATGATGGCCCTTGAAACGAGGAATCATCGAAGGGAATTACAGTTACTTGTTGCGTGTCGTCATCTTCGTTGTACATGTGAGATTTAAAAATCGGTTAGGAACTAAAAACAATTTATTTCAACTGAGATTACATGCATTACACCCAACAACTGACTGCGTCATCGGCATTTTCCGATGAGCCCTTCCGCCCCTTCTGATCTGCTCCGAACACTTCCGACTTTTGCCGAACGGCCCAAATGATTTCACTTTTATGGCCCTCACAGGCCCCACGCTCGGTTCCCAAAATTACGTGTTCTAGGCAAAGCACTAAAACTATAAAACCCTAAACCATAAATCCACGCTTGGCAAGGTTGCAACGAATAATCACGATACTAGGGTAAATGTACCTATTACTGCGGTAAAATTTCCCAATCAGGTTAAATACGTAGAAATAAATATTTTGCCCTGGACAAATTCGTACAATTCAATGAGAATGTATTTCTCAAATTTTGCACAAGTTCGAATTTCTGAACTTTTTGTATTTTATGATAGGTTGATCCACAGGAAAATCCGAAATCAGATCGACCATTCATAAATCGCTTGTTCGAGAATAAAATTCTACGAAAGATGATCTGACGATTTTGTTCCTTAAAATATAATTTCGAGGTACAGGTCCCAATCCATCCACTTAATAAAAGCCATGTCCAACTACAGAAAAGATCAATTGAGACTAATGCAACAACTTTTACGGTCCCAATGATATTACAGGTGATTTCCACGACGCGAGTGACGCGAACGAGAGATTGTTTGGCGATATTTTCGCTGAAGTGAGACTGTCGCCAGGTCTGGGTCAAGTTGCTCGAGGACATCAGCTCGTAATAGCATGAACGACCGGCCATAAATAGCCGTTGGCATAGTATACGTTTCGCGAGAGCGGTTCGGTGCCGACCATCGCTCCCGGTTGATCGAGCCCGATGTGTGGCCAGGTATTGTATGCTGCTAATTGATGGATGGGCCGCACCAATCAGTTCCACCGCCAATTATTGTAAGTGGGCAGACAGCTTTGGTTGGAGGGCCATTCGCGTGGACCGGGCCGGGACGGGCCGGGGCGCCTCGCGATAACGCGAGTCGCGTGGTCACGCTCATCGTTTACGGGCTAATGAACGATCCGTTCGAACGGAGTCGAGAGTTTTATCGTTGCGGCGTTCCGCAGCCCGATGGAAAATCTGCATGGAATCCGTCGATTGAATCCCGTGGATTTGGCGAACGTTGCCTACTTCGCGATAGGATACTGCCTTTTCGCGAAACGCTTTCCGCGGGCGTACAGAAGAACTTGTTAGTGTCAGCGTGCAGTAGGTAATTAAATTATTAAAGCCATCTTACAGGATGACGTTGTCCACGATGATGCTCAATGTATTTTTGCTGTTTGCAGCTGTCAGTAGTTTTTCAAAGAACTGTGCTAATTGCGAAGCGCTCACTGTGGTATAATCGACTACAGTAAAGGTGGGATCTCTTAAGCGTGTCTGGACGCAATGTTTTGCGATTCTGGGGTCCCTTATACTTCATTCGTCACGAACGCAAACATGTGCGTCCAGACACGCTTAGGAGATCCTTTAGACAGCTGTTGTCTGAGCGTCGCGAAATTATTGCAACAACGAAGAAGCGTCCGGAGTGAAGGTGTCGAGACGTTTATGTGTTTCGGTTTCCGCGAGAATTTCCCGAAAACGTTTTACTAGCTGTTCGACGGAAGATCGATTCAAATTTCCCGGGGACTCGCATAACACCCGGACGTCGATTCGGAAAATTGAATGATGCGCGCGCAACGGAACGCGCAAAACCGGGGTTCGCCGTCCTTCCAGGCAATTTGCAACTTTATGCTGGAAGATCCGCGGAGGTACGGAGTCGTAAATACAAATGGAAAGGAAATAGGGACTCCTGTTGGCTGACGGCGAGTTTTCCCGCGCGTTTTTTTTACGTGTGCTCGCAACGAGAGACGCTCTCTTTCCTTTCGAATCTCTGTGCCTCGGGGATTTACGCGTCCCTGTACAAGCCGTTCCAAAAATTGGCTACTAAACCAGCTCTCTCGAAGTAACCCCATCTTCGCCATAGGGGATGCTGCGCACGGCTTACCCCCGCAGTTATCCCACGCCCTTATTAAAGTAAGTGAAACGCAACGATGCGCCGTTGCATAAGTAACGCGGCTTGCGAACTTCCGGCGACAGGCGGCTGCCAACGTTCAGGCTGTTGCACATCCCGAGAATGTCAATCCCGGCTTACGCTAAATTTCAAATTGACTGTAACCAGGCGACTCGCGAGACGATTAAATCTCGAGCTGTCGCTTTCGCTGGAAAAACCGTTTGCTTAAATCTTCTGTCCACGTGGCGCAATTCTCAGAGTTGAGTCGGGAAAAGCCTATATTTGAGTACACACTTTAATATACTAGAATATACTAGAATACACTAGAATATAGTAGAACATACTAAATTATATTAGAATATACTACGTGGAATTTTGGGATCAAGCGATGCGAATTTACAGAAACGGTTTCATGTACATGTAGAAGTAGAGTAAGCTAATATTTCCTTCGGAAGAACGTTTCTATAAATCTTGCACAAAATCATGGTTCATTGTTGGTATGTGGCGTTCTAATTTTACAGAGACAATTCAAGTGGACATTAAAACTACTTTCTTCGTGACGGAAACGACTTCATTTACAGCAAATTGTGCGATTTATCGGGACACGTTTCGCGTACGAGAATTATTTCGCGATTTTAGCATATTTGATGTCACGAATTTGTAAAGATGATTAAATTTGGAAACTGAGTTGTCCAGTCTTCCGGGAGCCCGTTTGTCCCGAAGCTGCATATGAAAATTATCTCATAATTTAAGTAGATGTTACAAATTTTGTTTCCTCTTATTCGGCAAAAATAGTTGCGCAAAACAACTGTCCCGGTCGTATTTCATCAATTCCGATTTCGCAGTTCCATTTAACAAATTGTATTTTATTCAGAATTTCATGTTTCATGCAGATATAAATTACATTATGGCACAATTATGGAGAAATGAAGCATCCTATGGTATTAAAAGAGAGAAAATTAATGGATTTTCAACTAAACGTTCCGGGACGAAGAAAATAAAGTGAAGAGCGGCTTTATTGTCTACATATACATAAACTCATATATATAAACTCTGTGTTTTAGTAGCAGATTAGAAAATGCATTCGAAATATAGAAGCGAGAAGACTATAATTTAATTAAACTTTGTACGGTTTTCATTCTAATATGTGATGTAAATTCAGTGATTTTCTACGAAAATGTTTTTACAAATTTCAATAATTGAGAAATAGAAAACCGATCCTTTGACCGTGATAGATTTAGCAAAAACCCTTAGCACTCGAAGGTTCCTCTGAAAATCGAGTTAATCTTGTTTAAATTAATGGTCGGTTTGATAAATTTTTCATTTTTCACTACGCTTTCGTAATTCTGTTTGAATGAAAGTAATTCTATCATTAAGTCCTATCGTCTATCTTGAATGTAAGCCCTGAAATCCAAAATTCCTACAGGAGTACATTCTAAAATTATTGCTAAAATTAACCCTTAGCACTCGAGTGGTGACTCTGAGGTGGAAACATTTGGTACTGTATGAGCTATTATATCAATTTCACATATCCATAAAATGTAAAAAAAGAACTATAGGGAATGGAAATATTCTAGGTCGGAAGAAATGTTTAATTTTCAAGTTAAAATTGCTCCGAGTGCAAAGGGTGAAAGTGGAAGAGAGAAAGGGAGAGAAAAAGGGAGAGCGTGGAATTATTCGAAGGGAAAAGAAGGGTATGCAGAGAGAACAGAGGTTTTCCTATGGACTGTACTCCGTTCGAAGGGATCGATTGCTGCCAGTTATCCTGATCGCTTCGACGTATGTACGTTCCTCCCGCGAAGCGATGGCCATTCTGGCGCGGGCTCGAGTTTACTTTCCGTTTAGCGAGCATGAAACGAACATTACAAAATGAATGGGCCGCGGCTGCGCAATCCGGCCACGCATGTGCGTGACCATGTAATGAAAAACAAACATTCGGCTACGGTAAATAGAGCCCCGGCACGGCGTTATGGGGGTGAATGTGCGCCCCGCGCAATAATCCCAAGCGCTATCAGCTGAAAGGCTAACATAGAGCCGACGATTACGCGATGGAACGCGGCGGGCACCACACTAAGAATTTCATAAAACACGAACCCTCTCCAATCCCCACGTAGTCCAACCATGCTGCGAATAAACTCTTAAAAACATTAGGTCCGGCTACTGCTAACTGCACCTACTCGAAACTTCAATTTACCCTCTGATAACATCCTCTTAGAGTCCTAACTCAGACCTTTTCAACGATTATTAGGTTCACGACATTTCTGGTTGTGTTCTGCTGTACCTCTACTCATTTTTGCGTATTTTTCTCATCTTTGTAAACCGTGCTTTTTAACGTATTCATTCGAGACAAGTTGGTTTTTCTATCGATACGGATGACGATTCGATTTTTTTAAATGACAGAATCAAGATCCCAAAGTTTCAGCATTCAGCCCAAAGTTTGATAATTTACATATGAAATATGTGTTCAATCATGTTTAATCATGCTGTTTGGTTATATTTCGATGTTAGAATATATTTCGATACACCTTCTATACACCTTCATGTGTAGGGAGAGAAGCCAAATGAAGTTAGTGCCATATGTTAAGCAATAGTATAATTCTAGTAGAAACACACGTTCACGTTCGTTCAAGTAAAGTACATTAGAAACATTGGAATGTCCTGGAAACAACCGCGTCCTTAAAACTTCACACGTCGCGCCGTATCTACAGCACGGAACAACAGAAAGTACACGCTTACAACATAATCTAAAGAGTGGAACAGAGATTAAAACAAACATTAGCACATTATGCTACATCAGATGCAATGAAAACGCGCAAATTGGCAAATAAGCGACCCGAACAAGATACTAGAACAAGATTAAAACAAGCATAAATACATTGTAGCATAACAGTTGTAGAAAGGCAAGTACACAGACAGAAATCAGCAAATAAACACGAAACAAACACGAACAGCAAAGCAGTTTTGAAAAAAACAAATGCACAGCCATTAAATGAACGAGTCAAAGAAAATACTACATCAAAACTAAAACGAACGAAAGCGCATTACAGGACAAGAGTGACAAAACGGGAGCTAAAAAACGCGAATCGGTGAATAAGCGAGTCGAACGGAATACTAAAACAAAGTTCGCGAGCAAGAGCAGAGCCCCAGCTCATAAGCAAGTTATAAAGCCTAATCCAGCCTATACGAACGGCGTAAAACGCGGCCAATATCGCGTTGATTAAATACAGCTCGGCTTCGAGCATGGAGAGAGAGAGTGAGAGAGAGAAACGCTCGGTGGATTCTCGGGTGCCGAAAAATCCGCTGTTGTCGAGACGGAAATTCGGAGCAGAAACAAAATCGAAGCTGTTATCGGTCTTGGAAATCGACGTTCTGCGACCGTTGCCAGGTGTTTTCGCGAATTCGCGCGGCCGCGCACTATAATTTCCGCGAGGCTACACCAAATTCGAAATAACAATTCGAACCGTCGCGGAACGATAACGAAAACGCTGCGGCCCCCGTCGTCGTTCCCGCGTAGAGGTCGATATTCAATTATCGTCGGTTTTCGAGCCGGGTAACGAGAAGTGGCGACCTGCTCGCCTGCGTTTCCGCTTCTCGGGAGTAACTTCCGTATCCCCCCTCCCCCTCCGTGTGCATTACATAAATTCCAAGGGGTCGCCTCCGGGTTCTTTGGTTTATTTTTCCAATTTTTTTTGTACAGCCCACCCAGTCGGCAACGCGACTGAAACGCGAAAACGTCGACCGACCCCCGCAATACGCGGAAATAATTCTCCGGCCCTTAGCGTCCTCCGACTGTCCACCGACCAAACGACACTCCGGAGAATTAAAAAGCTTTCGCAAATCCCGGAAACGGAGGATTTTTTTATTAATGGGATACTTTCCGCGATGTCCACTTCACCCCACCAGCTTGAATTTGGACAGCTACTTCGAGAAAATTTGTTGAATGCTTGATTATTATGCTTAGGGAAGCTGCCATACAGTGGCTGTTGCTTTCATGTTCAATAAGGTACGTTTCATCAAGTCATCAAAAATAATGTAGAAATTCATCAAAAATAGTGTAGAACTGAGAAAGAAATAAGAAAAATATTTCCGTGCGGAAGACACGTGCATCGATCACGGATCGCATTGCTCGGCCGTCCGCAATTATAGCAAGTCCCAGTCGCATCGATCCGTCAATTTCCAGCGGTACGCGGTGTACACATGAGAGGGAGGGAAGGGGGGTGTAAAAGGGGGAAAGGTTCCGTAGATGCGTTTCATCGGAGTGCATTATGCTGCGCGTACCCGATCTATATCCGGCGTAGCCGGTTCGGTTTGCACGCGCGCGTGCACAAGTACACAGAGGGTGGTCCCGTACAAATAGCACACCGTTTGACGTGAAGGTTCGAGTGTGTGCGGGCGGGGGTCGGTGCAGAAAACGGGGGTACAGAGGCTGGGTGCAGCAATAGCAGTACTCGGGGACGGGATACGACACCGGTGCGGAATAATGCAAGCCCGTCTGTGTTTGCCGGTGGAGGCCGATGCGTTCGCGGACACTAAACGAGGCCATTTCGAACGACTGTGAATCTGCGGGCAGATACCACCCCCAATCCTCCCATCCGGGTGGAGAAGCAGGGGGTGGTTAGTAGTCCTGGGACAACGGGGGTGAAATAGAGAGAGAGGGACCAGAGGGGTTTGTGCGCGATTCAAGGAAACGGGAACAAGCAAAGAGACCGAACGAGAATGATTGCTCAGAGATCGTTGCATTAGGAGAAAGATAGACGGTAGAGAGGAGAATAGAGAAGACAGTGTAAAGAGTGCAACGTGGAGAGAGGAACAGAGCGGGAGAAGTAGAATGAAATACGTAGAGAGAAAAAAGAGAAGAACATGCGGAGAAAAATAGAAAGAAAAACACCGAGAGACAGGTACGAGGAATGACAAGAAAAATATAGAAAGAAAAACTTGGAGAAACAAGTGGGAGGAATATGTTGCTGCATATGAAACGTCAGATTTTTGACAGCGCCATTAAACGAAACGTAACTTGTTCCCAAATAATTGTCAACGAATTACAGATTTCGTGATTACGATAGAAATTGAAGATTTTGATCATTTATTTATCTCGTTTAGTAGTCTGTTGTCTCTAGACTGCTCATCTTTATGGAAATTTTCCGATTTTCATGGATTATTTTTGTAGAAATCAGTATGAGGAACGATGTGAATTTATCAATTAAAAAATGTCTTACTAATATCTAATCAATTACTAAGCATTTAGGTATTGTATAGAGGGAAGGGAATGGAAATGTTCTAGGTCGGAAGAAATGTATAATTTTCCAGTTAAAATAGCTTCGAGTGCAAAAGGTTAATATTTGTTACTATACGTGCGTAGCGAAAGCGGGAGAGAAAGAGAGCAGTATCGAGAGGGATAGAAACAGTGATAGTGAGAAATGTAGAGGGTGACGGAGAGCGAAATAGAGAAAGAATTAGGGAGACGAATAAAGAGGGCGGTATCGAGAGAAATAGAGGGAACGCGGAGGGGGGAACAGGCAGAGAGGAGACAGTGGAAGAGAAAACAAATAAACCAGCAGGAAAAAGAAGAGCGGCGGTAGAATAGAAACAATGGAGAACGAGAAGCGTGGCGGAAGGAAACCGTAGCAAGTGACAAATGGAGAAAGTAACGGTGGGGAGAGGGTGGAGAATAGGAATTGGAGAGGGCGGGAAAGAGAGCACGGGCACTCTCCTCTTCTCGGGACCGTTTCGAATGCACGCGTCGAACAAATAGTGCGAAAGGAAATTAACGGAGAAACAACCGACCCGTATTTCGCAGTCAGACGAGGTCTGACCGGTTCTCCATCGACGTTCGCAACGACCAAACATACCTGTTTCCTCGAGCGACACGACGTGTCCGTCGCACGACACCGGCGATCAATCGATACCTCGAGGAACAACCTTCCTCAACGGTGCGGTGGTCACTCCACTTACAACTCACTTCAGGATCCGGGAAATTAGAACTTCATAGGAGTACGTTTCGCTGGAAGTAACGCGTCAGGTATGGACCTAGAGACATCTAGGAGATGAAGTTGGCAGAGTTCGATACCTCTTGGAACGTGTTAAGTCGTACGGTCCACCGTAATTCGGGCACCTCACTGTAATGTCGGAGATTTTGCACGGAGAATCTTATAATAGAGGAGAATAATCTCTTTAATAATAACGGGGAGAATTTTATAATAGATCCATTGTTATGCTTGAAACACTAAATTGAAAGTTTTGTGATTGTAAATACTATATGCGAGTAATTAAACGTGAATACTTATGTTTATTTCGTTTATGTTT
Source organism: Lasioglossum marginatum (assembly GCA_028455795.1). NCBI lineage: Eukaryota > Metazoa > Arthropoda > Insecta > Hymenoptera > Halictidae > Lasioglossum > Lasioglossum marginatum. The sequence goes on from CM052245.1 coordinate 7,804,574, forward strand.
ATTTAAATCAGTCTAACAATCAGAAATGAATTTCCAGTCTATTCGGCCGCGGCAATTCGCAGTTCGACTGAACGCAGAGTTCAGGTTTCGCTGGACGGACGGTTTCGCGTAGTTTAATTCCATCGCGACGATAAATCAACATCATGTCGCGGGCGAATTCTCGGCAGCCGGGCGGCGAATATTGCGTTATTGTTTCGCAAAGAAAAAGGAGTGGCCGTCATTTACTCGTAATTCGTGGATTCGGCTCCACGCCGCGCGGAGCAACTCGATGCCCGCCCCGGAAACAAAACGCGGCGGTCCGCGACGGAAACTCGCGTAATTCGCTTAAACTTCGAGGGATTCGAAATTATGCGAAACGCTGAGCAAGCAGAGGGGGTCTGGCCGGCGATAATTGGAAGCGCCCCACCTCCCCGCCCTCTCACCGCGCCAAGTAAAATGTTATTGTCTAATTCGTGCAAACGGAATTCCGCGACGTTAATCAAATTGGTTCCCTCCCGACGACCCTCGTGTCCGGCGAGCCCGAAAATTCGGCGCAATTATGTGGGATCTGCATTGAAATCCTATCTTCTCTTTCGATTCTCCTGTATTCTTGGAAAGACAAAATTCTCTCGAAAAACTGAATTCTCTTTCCTGGATTCTGCAATGTTCTTGGAAAAACGAAATCGTCGAAAAACTGAATTTTCTTCCATGGAATGAAATGAGATTGGCTTTCTTTCGAGATTCCCGCTGTTCTCCAGATTTTTCCAACTTTGAAGATACTACAATTATATTATTATGAAAATCTGATTTATATCCGCAATAATTAATAACTTCAAATTTTCAATTTTCGAAGAGTTTATACTTTGAAAGAATCGTTTATGGTTTGACAGAGGTATAGCATGGGCAATTAATCATTCAAGAATTATCGAAATGATTTTGATCGGCAGGTACCAGTGTTTCCTTTCCACTCAACACCCATCTATCCTCGATTCCGTTCATACGAGGCCGTGGCCGCGTTTATCGCGGCGTTGAACGGTTGTCGCGTTAATTTGCGACTGTAATTAACATTGTTGTTGCGCACGTGCGTTCACTCGAACGGACAGGGCCTCGTTGGACCGCGAATTACGATGGACGGGCTCTCAAGCCGCCTAGACAGGATGTTCAATCGAGCACAGGAAACTGTATTTAAAACGCACTTGTTGATAATCGTCATAACACTGTTCTATGGTACGTCTCGTAAACCACAACAATCTCCGTGAGAGAATTCGTCCATCTACGCGCTCTAAATCACAAACATATATATCGAATCGTCCTCTCCACCGACTGCACACACGCTGCTGTACCATCTCCAGAAAAATACTCTTATGCAGATATTCCCTAAAAACATAAAAAAATTGATCCCAAAAAACATTAAACATATTGAACATATTGAACATATTGAACATAATTAAGAGAGAAAATCAATTTCTGTCACTCCGGTTTGTTGTAATTCAGGTAGACAAATTTTATTTTGCATAAAGATCCGCTGTCTAATCGTCACACTGCTTCAGCAGCCCTACAAAAATATTCTATAAAGCAGAAACATATTTTATTGGTCGACCTGCTGTATCCAGGAATCGGTTACATTAACAGAACGTCGCAGAGAGGGTCACTCGATCGAGAGGGAATCGGAAGGGAAATCGGTCGTGGGAACTCGCCTCGACCGCAACGATTCGTCGTTCCCCCTTTCCCCAGGGATCGCCTCATTAATTCCTAACACGGAAAAGCGAGATTTCAAGCTCGATCTTAAGGAAATTGCATCAGGAATTAAGGAAGCGTCGTCTCCCAGTAGGAGGTACTATGGGGGATCGTACGCCCGAGCGAAAGGAGAAACAGGATGTACGCGATCGAAAGTAACCTTTCCTCTGGGCCCTTCGCAACCCTCTCCAACCCTCTGCAATCCTCGTCCAGGTTGATCCGGCACCGGTTGGCGCGTTCCTTCGGAATATCGGGGGAAACCTCTGTGTGTTCTGACAGGCCGAGTTTCATCCTCGCTCTCTCCCGCGATCGGTTTTAATGCATCCACGTCGACGGCGACGTCCCCGTCGCTCTCAGTACTTGACGCGTGTCGATTCGCCGATGTCGAAAGTCCCGTCGCAATTACTGCTAAGTGACGATCACGGCCGCTGGGAAGAATCGACTCTGGGGATCGCCGGGGACGCGACTCGAATCCGATCCTCGATCGCTGATCCGATGTCGAAGAGCCCGCCATCGATGAATCGGAGACTTTTTCGAACGGGGAGATTCAAGATTCGTTTGATTTAATCCTTGGATAATGCAGATTTTTAAATTCTGCGTTGGCGATGCTGATTCGAGAGAATGTTTGGAGATTCATTGATCAGGCTCCAGGATTTTTCCGAATTCAGATAACATTTTCTCAGCCAGCAGATAGAATGAATCCTGACCACTTCAGAGTTTGGTGAATTTCTTGAAAAATGTAGAAGGGACAAGAAAATTTTATTTCATCTAGAAAGAGACACATAACATTCGTATTTGTTAGACTTTGTTAAAATCTTCATGACAAGTCTGACTCGTTAAAATACGGCAAGGGGCTAAAAGTCATTTTATCGGTCTTTTCATATCGCAAACGAACAAGTGGCCATGTAACGCACACGGGTCGTTTCGGATCGAATTGAAAGCTCGGCGGTGAATAATAAATGGAGATGAATTACAGGTCGTAGGATCTCGCAGGTTGAGTTATGGTTCCGGCTGGGCTTGAAACGTGGTCGGTCCGTTTCGCTAATTTTTCAGTTGCTATGCTGCTCTCTTCCTATACTGTCGATGTTCGATCGGTCTCGGCCAATCCATCGATTTGCTGTAATAGCGCCGATCGACGGGGTTAATGAGACGAAGGTTCCGCTTCTGGGGTTGGATTACCCTGTCTTCTATGGCGTCCGCAGGTAGCCGCGATCCGATGAAAGCGTCCTGGAACCTCGTTTGATAAAGTCTGATGGGAAACTGATCGAATATCGGTTTCGTTGGCTCCCCGGTGCGCAGAAATAGCCAGAGGATCCATCCTGCATGTGAAATCCTGCGGGTTCCGCCTCGTGTATGGGAGATTTCTGATCGCTTCCGGAATATCAGACGTTTCGAGGGCTTACTGGAGCGTTTCTCCATCTTCTAAATGGAGGTTTTAGTCTTCTAACTTAGGTCCTACGATTTTATATAATTTCCATCATGTATCGTATAATTTTCATTTGCCGACGATTCTATTGTGGTACATTTTATTCAGTTGCCTGAAAAGTTTGTTTCGCATTCGATCAACGCGCACGATATGAATTTCGTGGTACCAACTACCTCAGGATTATGCTCTTCATTTTCTAATAAGAAGGTACAATAGCAAGCCGCGACAAAGGGTGGCCAAGTTACGAGTAGATAAATTGCGCCGTCACCTCTTAATCGGATCACGCTGCTAAGATGTTTAACGAAGACCTCTACTCTTTTTGTCTACACCTGCTCACTCTCGAGTTCTCTTCGACCCTTAAACAAGACTAAAAACCACGGATCTTCTTCCTCGACACCTCCTACAGCAAACCATCTCTATTATAAAAATTTTCAAGCTTGGTACAGTTATCATTAGATTGCGGAGTTTGATGCATTTATGAAGAAATTGGCAAAAATCTAAGAATATTGTTATGATGTATTCAATGGAAAAAATCTACGAAGGGATGAAACAAAATTTTATGCAACTCCTGGTGTCCACAATCGGTGCAAAACATTTTTATTTTGCATAAGGATTCGTGGTCTAGTTGTCGTAAACCATGTCTGTAATCAACATTTTCAAGCTTGGGGCAATTATTAGGATTTTTTGAGAAGTGAAATCGACAATAAGGGAAACAAACTAGCCGACTAAAATTTTAACGCATTGGAGGACCTCTGCACGGATTATTATATCTGCACCTCTTGGTGGATTATTCTCCCCGCGTACAATAAAGAATCATTAACGTCTTCGGGCGTCCCGCCGCAGAAATTCGAAGAGGAGGACCTCGAAGAGGAGCGTCTTCCGGCGATCTCCCGTCACCGTATAATTGGAGATTCGAGGCGTCTCGGCCCCGAGGCTCTTGGCTCCGGACACGGCGTAATTATTGCATCCGTTTCAGGCATCGCGTCGAAATTTCTGAATCACGATCCTCTAACTTGGCTGTTCCACCTCGCTGCCGACCTCTTGCCCCTGGTCTCGCCGCCCTGGTCCTCTCATCCCCGGAATTTCAACCCCCGTTTTGCTCGGTAGGTCTCGGTCTCTCGATAATTGCAAGCGTCGCGCGAGCAGCAGCCAGGAAAATGACGACGGCTCGCCGCGGAAAGCCCGAATCCAATCGCTGAGCGCGGGATCAGCCTGTCCTCTCGGAAAACCATAATTACAGGGACTACGAAATGATCGTCGCGCAAGGTTTTGCCTTTCGCGAACCCCTTCGCGAGAGCAGATTCGGTTTTGCAGACGGGACGGTTTTCTTTGGTAGATTTGTCGACGTTCGGGCTTTTCGGGATAAAGATGCTTCGGGGCGGTTCTTCCTCTCTGGGTATCGGGGTTGCTGGATCTTCTGCTTCTGGAAATTGGTAATTTAGTCTCTGTCAAGTTTTTTGATCAATCGCTGGACTTTAGTTTAAGAACCGTTCGGGTAAGTGATCGGTTTAATTGAAGTTCTTAGGGGATGAAAGAAACTGTCTGGCCAAGAGGACAAAGTATTCTACAATTTTTAAAAAATGTTGCGTGTAAGTGGATATCGCAATGAACTTAATAAGAAGCTAGTAGATCGAAATATTGGCGAATTTTTAGAAACACTACTAGCGAAACGACGTCCAAAATTTATTTAGAACTACTGCATACAGAAGATTGTCAGCAAAACCATCCACCACAAGGATGTCAAAAAAGGAGATCTTCATTGCCATTTATGAATGTAAAAATGTATGATGCTATGGAAAATCTTGTTCTCGCGATTTGCAGTAAAGGAGCGCAAGTTCTCTGGCGAACAATTCGCCAGTGGCCCAAGTTATTCTGTGTTTAAGAAACCGCGCGGGTCTCGAAGGCACAAGAGAGTAATCCCAGCGGGTGACACGCGAGAATTTGTATTTCGAGGGCGGCACGAGCGTCTGGTCAAAGGAGAGAGCGGCTTGTATCGCGGCTCCCTCATTGTACACTTGTCCTCGGCAGCCCATTGTCTTATTGTCTGCACCCCTTCCGGGCCGACGCGTAACTTCCAAGGGGGTGTGGGACGAAGTTTCGGCCGCGAGCGAACTTGCACAGGACAGGCCAGAACACGCCAGGTCTCGCAGGACTCGCGTTTACTTGGCGCGCGTTCGACCCTTCGCCGCTAATTCCTGCGGGTCTATTATCCTGGCTTTCCTTAAGGCGCTTCCTGCACCCAACTCGCGAATCCTTCGCAGATCGTCTCGGCGTGCCTCGCGATCCTTTCTTTCCTCGTCAACGACACCCTAAACTTTGACAAGATTTATATTACAACGTAACTGTTTCTATGTGGATTAGAACCTTCGCTGATTTTATGCATTCATGGAACGGAAATCAGTAGGAGAAGCATACGCAGTAAAAATTCTTACGTGGTATTTTAAAGAAAACATTTTTACGAATTTATATATAAAAATATATGTTTAATATTATTTAATGATATAATTTTCATTATTTGTCACAACTTGTTACACTCACTAGCAACATGTGTTTTTCATTTACAAGCAAAATTACCTGTTTGTTTCAAATATTATAGAACTTTTCCTCCAATATTTGTAACGTATTGGATCCATTAAGAAAGGAAATCAATGTTTACACTACTCTATTTTGTCGCAATTGACAATTTTTATTCTTGATGGGAAGAGTGTATTTGAGAAGAATGGTGCCGGCGATCTTTGCGAATAAATGCAGAATTATTGTACATGTTCGTCCCGATCGGATTTCTATGCGAGATACTAGTATCCAGTAGCATTTGGCGAATTCAATTTTCGCGGGTACGCGAAGATTCACGAGTAGGTTCGCGATAATAGCGACCGAAACGAATTCTCTTGGGCACGGAGGCTGCCGCGCCCGCGATCCATTAAGATCACCGGTCTATCGTTAACCCCGGATAGATATTAACCGAGGTCTTTCTATATCGGTAGTCGAGGGTGGAAAATCGCGGCGAGCATGGGGTCGTTTCGCTCGATTAACCGTCGAATTATCTCGACGAAGTCGAAGGTCGAAGGAGAAGGACGTTGGAGAGAAAAAGGAGGCGCGCCGGTGAGAAACGATCCCCTCGATTCCAGGAACGTTAATGCACGGTGATTGGACGAGAGCCAACTTCGAGGCGGGGATCGGTGGCTACCGAGTGTTTCCCGGACCCTATTTATCTATTTATCAGACCTCGACCATTCTCCTGTTACCCTTAGATCCTTTATTTCAAATCACCGAAATCACCGATTCGGTTCTCTTCTGTAGCTGAGAAAGGACCCTGAACTGTTCGATTTTTATTATAACTTGCTTTTTGTTCGATGATGGTGCAAGGGGAACTATTGCATACCAAACCTAGCAAAGCTGATTAAAATTCGAGCTGGAGAGTTAGGATTCTTCCTTTTCCGAGGAAGAAGGAGGGCCTGAGGGCCTGAAGAAAATTGTCAGAGGAAGAAGGAGAGCTTGGGAAAGAGTAGGTGTAATTTAAAACATTAAAAACATTAAACATATTGAACATATTGGACATATTGAACATAATTAAGAGAGAAAATCAATTTCTGAGGGCCTGAGAGCCTGAAGAAAATTGTTAGAGGGAGAAGGAGAGCTTGGGAAGAGAAAGAACGATGGTTATAGAGAGAAGGAGAGCCTGTGAGAGACAAAAATTGTCAGAGAAGGGAGAGGATGAGAAAGAGAGGTTTTCAGAGAGTGAGAGAGGGGAGAGCGAATGACGGGGTTGCGAAAGGGTCGCGAAAGGAAACCTTCGATTTCATTAACTCCTGTTTCAACCGAACGGGAATCGTATCGCAATCTGCCGAGTCGATCTCCATTAATTGCTTGCCCTCTCTCTCTCTCTCGCTCGCTCTCTCTCTCTCTCTCTCTTCTGGTTCCCTCGGAAGGGAGAGGGGCCGGTCGGACCTCCGTGGCATGAGGAAATAAGCGTGGTTCGAAGGCTGCCAGCCGGAATCGATCAATATGGTCTCGTCTACCTGCCACGTCATCGAATAAAGATCACTCTGGGGCGTCTTTGAGCGGCCGACGACTCTTAATTTACAAGCGCTCGGTTCGCACGCTTCGAATATTCGCGGACCGACCGCGGAGCCCTTCCACCAACCAACACTCTCGCCCTTCATCCCTTACGAATCCTTTACACTAGCAACCCGATCGCTGCGGATGAAGGACCGTCTCTTGCCGTCGACGCGGCTGAATATCGTATCCCCTGAGGCTTCGTCGTTTGTCTGCGAAATGGAGGGGTTGCGAGAGGGTTGGAAAAGGCTAGAAGAGGAGGAAGGGGGAGGAGATAGGTGCTGAGAGATTGGGAGAGACCTGGGGAGAGAGAGCAGGTTGATGGGGAACTAGGGAAAGAAGAGTAGGCGAGTTATGACGAGATCCAGGGGAGGGAAAGGAGGATCTAGAACAAGAATAAGAACCAAATAAAAATAATCAAAAGAAAGTTGGCCTCAGTCAAATAACGAATACGACGAACAGAGAGATAGTAATGTAATCAAAAGAGAGAATGCGGGAAGTGCAGAGAGCTAGAGCAAGGGGACAGATGATGGAGGACGAGGGAACAGAGGACGCGAGACCGACGTAAAAGAGTGAAAGAGTGAGAATAGCGCCTCGTTATAAATAAATCGCGAGCAAACGGCCCGTCCCGTCGAGCAATCGATTAACTTGTTCCCCGACGCGAATAAATTAACGCTTTAATGGGTCGCGAAACGGCCGACGCTATTTTTCGTTCGCGGCCGGGAACCGCCGCGGAATTTCGTTTATATTCCGCGGGGGATTAATTGAAAATTTAGGGCCGACGCCGAAACCTGACCCCATCGCGTCCCAGTGAAGCCTGGCTGGAGCTATTGCGCCGAAAGCATCCCCGCGTCACGTTCAAATAAATGTAAACGATCGGATACGGGGTACCTGTATCCTTCCGTTTTATTCTATCATCTATTTTCGGTGCGGTTGTAATCGAATCATGCCGGGATCTACGGAGTAATCGAATTTTGTTTAGTAGGGTGCAAAACCAATTTTTCGACGATTATATGGAATCCGGTTAGTAATATTTATCCCTGTTTTCGATTTACCGACGAATATCATTCGACCGGAGATATTTATGCTAGTTCAAAAATGTTCGCGTCACTTGCAGAAACTAATTTTTTGTTGAGTAGAATCATGACTGTGACAAGATTAACTCGAAAACTGAATTTTTCTTCCGACCATGAAATATTTCCATTTTATGTGATTTTCTTGATTCTATCTAGTAGTTTATTAATATATTCAGTACAAATTTAATAACGCAACAAATATGTTGAATAATGGTATAAGAATTATTAGTGGCGCCTCTCCGAGTCGCTACTCGAGTGCAAAGGGCTAAGAAGCAACTTGTAGACTTTCTAATGAAAAGGTCGATAATAAAAAAAATCGACAGCTCAATGAGAGCTTTTTACGTATTTCTTACGGTTTGATGTACAAAATTTTCATTTTTCTGTGCTAGAATTGTTTGGCGTTGTGAGAACAGTTAAGAATATCCGGCCGGGAATAGTCGAACGGTTTGAAAATGATGAATTGCAGAAGACAGAGGATTGTCTGGAGGAGTAACAGGATCGAGGGAGGGTATAATGAGCCAGCGTAAATCGTAGCCTGGGCTGGTGCGCGATTTTTCAACGGCGTATCTATCCGAGCGGGTTGATCATTAATTATCTGGCGCGTTGTTTCGCGGTCGAAACGTAAGTCACGATATCACATTTCTCCGAGTGCCTATTACACGCTCCGCCGCGATTTATGCCCTCGGCAGAGGCTGCTAGATACCGTCCGCGTTATATTTTTACTTTCACCCGTCCGCCTCTTCGTGTCTTTCTTCCACGCTGATGATATTAAATGTGCGGCTAGCTTTCCTTGGTATTCGTATGTAACGCGCGGGACTGGATCGTCCGGATGGGAAACGAGACGGCCAATCTATCGATCGCAGACGAACCCCGAGCACCGTTCCGACACACCGAACACATCCCCCTTTCCCCTTCGTTAAATATAAATGCGCGCCGGCTCGTTCAATTTCAATTAATATAATCTTCTTTCTGTTTCAGGTAAGTCTCCCGCTGGCAGCTAGATCTAGATCCGGCTCGAGAGAGTGAAAAATAAACAGTCGGCTCGGTCGGAACTTCCGATCAGGTATTTTTCATTTATAACTCTTCGTTCTTATCGCAGTTTTTATTCCATTCGTATGAATCGAGGATTTTTTTCAGTTAAGGCAATCGATTTTTAATACTAAACCTACCGTGCACTTAAAGTCTCTAAAATGTTTTACTTTGTAAAAACGACAAGATGATATAAAAATATAACTAGAAAAGAATGTGAAATAGGTTGTTTGACGTTCTTCGGCAGTGGTAGGTTTAGTGTTAATAATGTCATTATTTTTATAAATGAATAAACTTTTTTAATCCCTCTAGAAAATTAATTAAAGAAAATAAAGTTTAAATCATCCTAGCTGGAAAATAAATCATAGGGCAAGGGGTTAATGGTATTAATCAATTATGAATTATGATTTCGGTCTAATTTAGCTGTATATCTTGGATGGGAAAATTATTTATAGCGTTATTACCGGTACTAATTGACTATACATTCTATATTAGGTCCAACCTAGCCACTGGTTCAAATTTAGCTACTCTTCTGTATTTAGCAACATTTTATGTAACACTATCCATCACGGAGACAGAGAATTCCTTTTTTTAATACTGGGATTCTAAGAATTTAATTTTCATCCAAATTATTTCGAGGAAGAGCATTATTTTCAATAGAACCTTTTGCTGATTAAAAGTAGAATCGCGAGATTATTTCTCTTTTAAAAAATTGGTCGCACAGCTCGCCTCCATTTGTGAAATAACTCGTCGATCAAAAGAGTCAACAAGAGAAAAATAGAAAGTTCAAAAAACGGAAGGGAAAAAGTCGAAAAACCGCAGCTCAAAATCGCAAAGCCTGTTTGGCTGGTTCCGAAAATATTGATCAACTTTTTGGTAGAGGTGAACACTGTTCACTGTTTCATGATACTGTCGAAAAATATACGTCGTGAGCCGTCAATGTTTTAGTATTAGTCGAATGTAAAAATGTAAACATTTTGGTATCGAAAATATCGAACGTCATCGTACTGCAGGAAAACTTTGTAAGATATATTCTTTAAAATTAAACCATTGAATTTTATCTTCGAATAGGCCACGAACTTGTACTATGTAATCATCTACTATTTTGATTCACTGTATAATGGACATCGAAAGTTTCTATTTCCCATAAGAATTAGAAATTCATCAATCACCTCCCGGGTAAAATCACCACCTCAGATGTAAATATAATAGATTAATAAAGCTGTATTCTTGAAAATTTAACCATTGAATTTTATTTTCAAATGGGCCACGATCTTGTATAATCACCTAATATTTTCATTCACTGCATAATTGACATCGTGAATTTCTATTTCCCATAAGGATTCGAAATTCATCAATCACCGCCGGGTCAGATGTAAATATAATTGATTAATAAAGCTGTATTCTTTAAAATTTAACCATTGAATTTTATTTTCAAATCGGCCACGATCTTGTACAATCATCTAATATTTTTATTCACTATATAATTGACATCGAGAATTTCTATTTCCCATAAGAATTCGTAATTCATCAATCACCGCCCAGTCAGATGTAAATATAATTGATTAATAAAGCTGTATTCTTGAAAATTTAACCATTGAATTTTATTTTCAAATCGGCCACGAACTTGTACAATCATCTAATATTTTCATTCACTGTATAATTGACATCGAGAATTTCTATTTCCCATAAGAATTCGAAATTCATCAATCACCGCCCGGTCAGATGTAAATATAATTGATTAATAAAGCTGTATTCTTGAAAATTTAATCATTGAATTTTATTTTCAAATCGGCCACGAACTTGTACAATCATCTAATATTTTCATTCAGTGTATAATTGACATCGAGAATTTCTATTTCCCATAAGAATTCGAAATTCATCAATCACCGCCCAGTCAGATGTAAATATAATTGAATAATAAAGCTGTATTCTTGAAAATTTAACCATTGAATTTTATTTTCAAATCGGCCACGATTTGTACAATCGTACAAACAACTTGTACAATCATCTAATATTTTCATTCACTGTATAATTGACATCGAGAATTTCTATTTCCCATAAGAATTCGAAATTCATCAATCACCGCCCAGGCAGATGTATCAAAAGCCAAAGTCTCGAGCCTCGAGCACTCGACGCCGCGCCGCTCCGGACCGAGGGTGTCCGGTTGCCGATGCATCGCGCATCGGAGCACCGGAGTATTATATTTTCGCCAGAACTGTGCGGTGCTCGAAACAGTGGCCATGGTTTCGAGGTATCGAGAGTCCGGTATGCGCGCGATCCGAATCGAAACCGTGCCCTCGATGTCAGGGGTTAAGAGGCTCTCCAAAAATTCCAATGGTTAGTGTCTCAAAGTGTGAATTTCCCTTTCGAAGGCAGTCGGTCGAGCTTCGTTGTTCGTTGCGGAGGGTGGAACTGGAAAAAAGGGTTCTGTAGAGAGAAAAAGAGAGAGAGTGAGTGAGGGTTCAAAGGGCCTCGGGAATCTGGTCGGATTTCAATGGCGGGCTTTTCAAAGACTTGCCCGGTTTGTATCGCGCCGGTTGAAACGACCGTTTCCGAATGTTCGGCCGAACGAAGCCGCGGTTGCGGTCAGTCTCGCGAATAGCCGACACTCATAAAAGGTTTTTCAAAATGTTCGCGTAAAAAAGGCGAGCGCACGCGGACAGTGCTCCCGGGAAAGAGAAGGAGCTGGAAATTCACGGTTCGACGTGCACGCGCCCCCGGGACCCGGTTAAATCGGCAACGAAAAAATTCCCGTGCAACTGCGAACCTGACACGGTTAAGTGAACGTATGACGAAACGAAGAATCCAAGGGGTTGACAAATGGAACGCGCCGATAGATCGACAATATTCTGTCGACGGTGTTTATCAAACTTCCTGGGACGCCGCGCCGCCTCCCGCAATTTCGCGCACCGTGCTTTTTTGTCCATTGGCTTCCGAGCTTTCGAAATTGTCTGTCGACTGCTGCTTTGTAGCTCTTGATTTAAACCTTTGATCTGTGATTTATTGCATGGTTCCTCTAATTAAAACCTTTTTCCATGTTTCTGTTACAAAAAGATTTTGCTGAAAACTGGACTCGTCCGATGTTTTGCATCTTCGAACAACGTCGGATCTCGTCAGGTAATAATTTTCTTGTAGAATTTGGAGAATGTTTTGAGAAAGTGAAGCAGGTGTTTAATGTTTAAAAAGTTCCCCCGTGAAGTTTCAACTACGCTTTTGAATTATTCGGACGCACTGTACTATGTCGGAGGGATGTTATAAAGTTAGTATAAAGTGGAGAAGATAGGAGTCCTATGGGCGAAGAAAAAATTTCAAGAATTCTATTTTATGGAGTTTAAACACCGCCCCTATTTGCATTATTTTGATGAAACATGCTGTGTGGGGTAACATTAAAAAAGTTTGTTACGTAGATAGGAGCGGTGTGCAAGAGAAAAAAAAATCCAAAGAATTATCTCTTGCAGTCTAAACTACCCTTATTTGCATTATTTCGATAAAATGTCGGAGGGACGTTAAAAAGTTAGTACAAATTGGTGGAACGAGGGTTGTAAAGGTTGAAGTATTGCTGGGCGAAGGGAAAATTCTCACGGAATTTCGTTTGATGAAGTTTGTACAAGCTTTATTTGTAATATCGAAGATGTTAACGCAATCAGAGGGTTGTTTTTACAAGATACAAATTATTGAACATTTATTGACAGCAATTCCGCTACAGTAATTGTGTCAATCGTTGAAAAGAAACCTTTATATTAATTTTTAACATACTATGTACATAGTATTAGTTCAAAGACCGTAATGTTACTTTGATGCCCGTAACGCAAGAAGAAGTATTGACGTCATTGGTAGCATTAATCAGACATAAGTTCTCTATATTCCGTCTAAAATTATTGATTAATTCTTACAAAATGGCAGATCTCTCGTCGATATTTCAAACACTCTGTCTAATATTAGTTTTCCACTATCAGTCTGATGTAGCACTGATCGATTTTACTTTAAAAATTCCTATTAAACTATTCCAGATAATCGATTACTTAAAATTTACTCAATAGTTACTTGAAACTAATTATTATACTTAATTACTTAAAATTTACTCAAGAACCGAAGGCAAATCATTGAACCCATCATTTAATAATTTCTCTTACATTTTCTGCATATTTATCAGACAACTTCTCTAGATAACGGAATTATTCAAATTCCCGTTAACAAGATTTCGATTGCCAAAAATAATAATACCGCTCCAGTGATATCTGAGGCTTACCGGTTTGACGAATCACTGATTCGTACTACTTAAATCCTTCACCAAATTACAACCAATAAGTCGCGTCAAGACAAAGCGAACTATCTTCGTAGAGGATTACGTTTCGTTCGCAAGGTTTCAATCGACCAGATGAAACGAGAAGAAACAGCTTCCCGGATCGAATTAACGGAATTATCGACTGCAAAGTCGAGTTCCGGGTAACGCGTGCAATTTTTCGCGACTAACAGCGAAGCGGCTAGCGTAGTATCCATCTATTGGCTTTACAGTTCGCGGTACCGAATACTTTCAGCATCGTTCTCCATCTGTGTATTTTCCCCGAGGATTCGCACGAGGGGTTGAAGGTGGAGAGAGCTCTGCTCGACCGTCTTTCGTTCATCGTTTCGCCCCGTGTACTTTAATAACGATATTTGCGATCGCATATTGTATCCGGCGAGGGGGCGTGTGCACACCGGGGCGAAATTGCAGTCCCAGGACCGGGTTTGATCCCTTTGTCTGATGAATCTTCGTGGTTTCTGCGAGCTGCCCGCAAGTATTCTCTCTCCTCCGACGCGTTTATTACGCATCCTTTTGTTTTTCTGGAGAAGTGATTCGTCGCTCAATTGGCTCGATCATTTCATCCAGAACATACTTGTATTTATAAAGAGCTTGGCAACTTGTAATTTCATTCTTAAATCGACGAGCATGTGTTTCGAAGGAACTTTTCAACTTCTTTGAACATGTCTGCTATATCAGCGTTTATTTCAAAATGAATCATTTATTCAATATTTATCGATATACATGGGTTCATCACTTTTTCATACGGGACGACCAGCTGCATCGAATAGCGCAAAGAAAACTATGTTTCTATTTATTAGGTCGTTCGAAAAGTAATTTCGTTTTTCGTGTAGGGATGGCATTGTTTCCATTTGCTATTACTAGACCGCGGATGTTTATGCAATTTTCGGGCACGAACTTATGCTATCTGATACTTTGAGACACATCCGAGTATAGCTCAAGAAAATCCGCTGAACACGGAAACCAATTTTTCCGAAATTTGCAGTATAGGTGGCCAGAGTAGGGAACGCGGGCGATCGATCGCCCTTTAAAATTTAATTAAACCACGCAAGGAGGGGAGTGGTGAGAGAGAGGGGCACTTCTTTCCCAATGAGAGGCGAGCTAAAAATGAAATTATTTCCCCGGTGTAAACGTCGGCGGCCGCGGGGGATGAAGCCAACAACGACGCGAAAATTGCTTCAACGAAATCTGACCGCGATACACTTCACGCTCGCCCGAGCGGGCTTCTATCTCGGCTGGCCGGTCCAGTGGCCACGAAAACCGGAAGGAGAGCTGAACAGAAAATGCTGGGAAGAAAGAGAGACAACTTGGTCGACGGGGAAGATAGGAGGAGGGGGAGGTGGAAGAAAGTACAAGAAATAATTACTCGGGTTCCCTGGCCAAAGTTTCGGGAATGAAGACGGTGCACGAGCAGCTAAACTGCCGGCGGGCCCAGTGCACGCGGCTTCTCCTATCTCTTTCAACTTTTGTGCCCTAGAAAGTTAATTACTCGAGGCTGCTGATAAGGATCGCGGCCGGTCGATGGAAGTGTCGAAGCCAGTGAGTGCGTAAAGAGAGAGAGAGAGAAGGAAAGAGAGAGAGAGAAGCTTGTGAACCTCTTCAAGCTACTCGCTAGTTAGGGAGACTAAAGATAGAGACGAGGTCGAGAGCGTACCTCCAGCGTCTCATGTGTGTGGAGAACGAGCCGGTTACTATCTTAGGAATCGCAAGGTTATCTTGAGGAGCTGTCTAATCGTTTTATCTGTGCTTGAATGTGGGCAAAAATCGCTATAAGTCGCAGGAAATTGGGATCTTTACTAAATGTAGATCTACCAATGACTAAAAGTGACTATTCTTCATTGCTCGACTAAAATAATCGGAAGTTATCTGCGATTCCCTATTAATGTATTTTTACTGTTCTTCATTGAATGTAAGTATATTTTTAAAAAATTCAATGAGAAATAATATCTTCGTCGGATCTAGGCGCCAGGACGAAGTTCGAATCTCGCCGTTCAGCGAAAAGACCGGCAGCCGAATGAACACCAAAATGCCGGAAGAACTTGAAGAGACCGTCGAAGATGCACAAGAACCGTTCATTCCGCCGTCCAGGACTTCCTTATCCCCCCGGAGACCTTTCAGCTACGGGTATACGGGATCGACGTCGCGGATCAATCTCGGGAGGATTAAATTCCGACACCGGCTTAAAATCGATAATCTCGGAGGACGGTGGACCGTCGTAAAGGGACGTCAGCCGAGGATAAGACGGGGATAGATATCCTATTTGAGGCGCTAATGGATGATCGGTCACGAAAGCACTTTTCCCGAAAGCGAACTGACTGCGGTGTGCATCCGGCTGACCAGTGGCAATCTCTATTTACCCTAGTTTCTGAGCAATCTCCATAGAATAGGAAACTAGTTTAAAAATGGTCGAGTCATCAAATCAGTTCGAATTAGCTCCGTACGTATGTTTATACTCGATGAATATGCGCTGAACAGGCTGTAGACTACTATATATTTTATCTTTAATTGTAGGCTAAGAATAACGTGTTCGCTGAAAAGCGACTATGTGTAGTTGGGTCTTAAAGTTGTCACAAGGTTTGTAAACGTAGAAATAGGACTTTTGAAGGCGATGGCGGCCTAGATTGATCTTTTATATAGCGCTTTTGACTACTGAAAAACACCATCTTTACATTCTCGAGAAATGAGATTGAAGAACACCGTTTTTCGGACGATTTCATGGTGGCTGTGCGGAGCGGGTATGGGCGGCCAGCAACGTATGCGCCTGTCGTCCATTATCGAACGCTTAATCGGATAACTTCGATCGGTTTGTTGAATACAGTTCCCGTTGTAATAAGCTTACCGGAACAGTTCCTAAACTTGCGGCCTCTCCCCTGTGCCAGCGAGCTTCGGCTATTTGATTACACGCCGCCTCGTATACATTTAAAGCTACTACTAGGGAGCCCGCGGAGTAGCCGGTGTGTCCCGGTCAAAGGAAATGCGATCTACGACCTTTCTGCAGCTTCAGCTTCTCTGCCTCCTCCGGACCACGGCATAAAGCCGAGCCGAACCCATGATTCAGTTACGCTGAAAGGTACTTATTTATTTCCTGCCGAATGAAAAATGGACCGGAACATCGATCGACGAGAAACCGAAATGGATACGCTGTACCTATTCAACCAGCTGTATCGACAACAAATCGATCATCGTTTCTTTGCCTTTTATTCGACCGCCTGGGCTCCTATCTGCTGTCCGTTACACTTAATTACACCCACCGATCAAAAATAACGGACGAGTCGCTACGCGTTTCGATTTTGACTCGAATGTAATTTACCATTAGATTTTTTATTTTATTATTAACGAGATTTGATGGACACCGATGCTGTCTGTTGGAATGTAAGCTTTTCATGCTCTGCGCCACGACAATGGCCAATGAGGAGACGCCCATCGATTTGCAAAATCGGCTGCGCTCTCTTCTTTGCAGTTTCTTCTTCGAAGAAACACCGATAGTCAGTTTGAGCTCTGACCTGGCAAACGACGTGACGTGTAAAGCGGAAAATAAACGATATCTTTTATTATTAAAATGTAGACACGTTATTTTCAATACTGTCCTTTAGAATTACTCTTAATGTTGTGTCTTGTCAGTGCTCAACTGCGATTAGCGAGTAAACTCATTAAAGAGATACACGGAAAGGACTTTGAAGAATGGCATCGTTTAAAATCGAACACAGCGTAGACCCAAAGCGACACTGGAGTCGTACACACACTAAACACGTCTCAACGCTTGATATATAGATCAACGAGGAATGCTCCAGACAAAGATCCGGAGTCTATGGATTAGCGCGAGATAGACACGGGCACTTGCAGTTCGCACGCCAACCATCGAAGAAGCAAACATCGGATGAGAAAGTTCGGTATCGAACTATTTAAAAAATCCTTCCGGGGACAGGGATATCCTCTTAGCGGACGGCCGACGGGCTCCGGTAAGCCGAGAAAGCGACACTTTAAGCGCGGCGAAACTCGGCTCTCCGTAAAACCGAGAAAACGTCCCGGGAACTTTCGTAAATCAAGCGGAGCGTGGCGCTGGGAATGAGAGCGGGCGAAGCTGAGAGATCAGCGGCGAGGAAGAAGAAAAGAGCGCAAGCGAGCGAGCGAACGCGCGCGCGCACGAGTTTCGTCGAAACAGCGAGCGGGTATCAAGTCGTCGAGGCGATGTCCTTTCAGAAACTTTGACCAGGAGTTTCGTCTCTCTGGCCCGCAGAGGTAGATAGAGAGAGAGAGAGAGAGAGATCAAGGCTTCTTCCTCGAGACCACTGGTTTCTCGCTCGTGGGTGTTCTAAAGCTGCATTTACATTACCGAATGCTCCATCTAGGCGAAGAAAAAATCCTATACTTCCTAATTTTCCACTACTTCCACCAAGCATACATATTGTAAACATCCAATCATGTATACAATTTTCTAAGATCACATCTACCTTCGAGTTTCCCTAATTTCTATGCGATCACAACAAGACCAGAACTGTCTCTACTACCGAGCCACTACCAACTTCAAGCACAGTCTTGCATCTTGTACAATAAAGAAACGTGTTCTCCGGAGTTCGACTATACACACATTCGGGATCGACGCGACATCACAGGATCAACGTAAAGCCAGCTTTCCAGTTGCGCCTTGGCCGTCGATTTTTAATGACAACAATTCTTTAAGTATCATATCTGAAATGGTGATTTGAAGAGACAAGGAATCTAGGTAAAGGAAGAGTGTCATCGTTCGGATATGAACTAATGGAAATTCACGCCGGAGATAGACCAAGGACTCCGGGGTGATGAATTCGATCCAGCCCGAGCTAATTGATGGTGAGGAATTAGCCGGTGAGAGCCGGCTAATTGACCAAAGGACTCTCCCGGGCCGCGGGACGATGAGTTTTTCGATAGTTTCGTGAAACGAAACGAGGAAGTTCGGCGTCTCCTGTCGAAGGATTCCGTGTCACGGATTGTTCGGAAGTTTCGGGCACTAAGAACGACTCGGCAGGCGAACGATATCTTCTTTACACAAATTACAGCCAACTTCCATAACGCTTTTCGACACCGATCGCGGATCAATCCGTCAATACATCAGCTCTGTTCCCTCTAAATCAGTTCAACATTCAACTTATTTCTTTCGCAATATCGTACGGAACGGCTAATCCATTTTTTTACAATATCGTACTGTTTACGGTGTCTAATTTATTCCTTACAATATCCCAATATTCATCAATTTTTTATAGTCTCGCGCACGATGCGTATATTACTAATTAAGGTGACTCCGCAGAGGAGAAAGAAGCTTTTCCCCACGACACCTTTAAAATCTTCCGCAAATAATAAAGTAACGTTCGATGCCTCTCGACGTTTCCCTGAAGCTTTCCTTAAATATATTCCCTCGAAGCCAAAGGGGTGGCGAAGGAGGAGAGAGAGAAAGAGCAAGGGATGAAGGGGATGGTGGCGAAGAAAAAGCCGATCCTACCGAAGGCATCGAGGTGACGGGGCGGATATAGCCGGGCTGGGTCAATTGGATTGCAGCAACTTTGTTTGGTCCGTGGCGAAGGAGACGAGAGCTTCTTACCGGCACAGCACGGCGGAAGCTGGCTCGCGAAAACGTCGAATTAACGACATTATACTCCCTAACCCCCCGGTAATGGGTGTAAGAAGGTTAGCTCGCCTTTTTGCCCCCTCCTGTGCGCCCTTCGTCATTACCCGGGATCCTCGCCGACTTTCCTGTCTCTTTCTCTTGGCAGCTACTACTCCGTGATCGCAACTGGCCTGCAAACTCAACGACCAAAGAAATGGACTCTCGCCCATCCGAAAAATTTCGCGGAAATTTTGTTCGTCTAACACTTTACCTACCGGAAGCCTGTTAATAGGATTATTCAATAATTCTGCCGTGCCAAAAGGAGGCTTAAAAATCGAGTTGTTGGCTTACGATTTGGAAGTTTCGATTTGAAACTTCTTAGCCATGGACCGCAGACTTTCAAAAATTCATTACTAGACTGAGGATCTTCGTGGAAAATAAAAATCGCCTGCATCGATCGTAAGAAGCAGGAACCAAACTAAATTGTGATTGAACTAGGTCATTAATCTTTCTACCAAACGCATTTTTTTTACGAATCGTCACCAATCACTTCTCGAACCCAACAAAAATTCGAATCACCTGCACCGTAAAGCTCCAATAAGCTGTTGTCTGCGTCTAAGCAAATCTAACAGGCGCCAGCGTGGACACCGAACGGAATTCACATCGCATGCGACAGCGAAGCTAGCCGAAAGGCTAAGCAACTTAGCCAACCGGTTGTCAATGTTCACTATCTCTTAAGAGATAAACGGATGTTTATAGTATAGTACAGATACCAGTCCACGCAGTGGCTAATTGGATCAGCATCATCTGCAGGCCGGTCATTGATCCGCCGGTATCCTGCCCATCATTTTCACAAAGGGCACTCTTTCCTTTCTCCAGCTCAGCCGGAGATCCCCATTAAAACGAGGCTGGCTCTCTCTGAGTGCTCGTCTTAGCAGGACAGTTTCCAACCCGCGTCAATTTAATGACGAGCCTCTCTCTCTCTCACTCTCTACACTAACTTTCGGGTCTTGGGTTCCCATCAGTCCAGGATCAAACTTCTCGGAGAAGTTCTGAAGGACTCGTGTCGCGTAAGGAACCAACGTCTCGCCGGCGACCAAGTTGGACGTTATCGGGGTGACCCGTTTCGTTCGGCACCCTTTCGAGGACTGTAAAGATCCCTGGTACCGAGCGTTCATGGTCCAAGGATCAAAACTGATCCCGGTTTGGGGTCTCGTGAAAGAAATCCTGCGGCGAGCATTACGGCCAACGATCCGCGCGGATATCTTACGGTTAGGTCTCCGTGCACCTTTTGCAAACTGCTCGGTACCCGTGTGATCCTAACCTCTCCAAACCGATTTACAGCGAACCGGAAGAGCTCCCGGCTTGTGGACCAAATTTATATCTTTGTTAGGTTGCCAGAATTCATCCAATGCTATGGTTAAACACTTGCTATCGCCAACAGCAACCGAGTTATTCAGATAGCTCCCGTTTTAAGTGTCTCAACCTGTATAGTACATGTTGAGACGTGCTTATGTGTATACCGTTGTTCACTCCTTTTATTAAAGTTATTGTTATCCGAAAATTCGACTGTTCCCTTATTTCTTTCATTACCTCTCCAAGACACATACACATACACTATATTACGATCATTAAGTTGAACAGGACATTGATGCTGGCTTAAAAAGTTCCTTCTGCCAGGCAGATTAAATCAGAACAATCTCCAAGAACCACGGACCTAACTTCTATCCTTCAAATCGAAACGTTCCACCGAATTCCCTGGTCTGACCATTGTTGACCATTTCCACTTACTCTCCGCTAAACTTTCAACTCTTTTCCAAAAGCCATGTTTTCCCGGTCTCCAGCACCAGTTACAGGACACCCAGTGTACACGGTTGTGTCCAGACACGGACTCGATGTCCGTGGAATATTTTAGCCGAGCTAATTGGCCAATCCTCGCAATGTAATGAAACATCAGCGCGCCCGAGGAAAACTAATGGAACGCGGAGCTTGCGGATTTCGTCGGGTGTATCGTTCTCGTCGTCCTCGCAATATTGTATGGATTCTGTAGCCTAGGAAGGATCCAGGGGGGAGCGATCGTCGAGCGTAAACTCGCGCATCGAATAACCCGAGGAAGCTGTAAGGCCATCAAGCCCGTTACGTTCATTGATAGCGTTTAATTAGCGCCGGCGCCAACACGACTCCCAGGCCCGTCCACCACGGGCAGCTCCGTTCGACCGACAAATTCCAACTAATTTTCACAGTCGGGATCCTTTAATTAGAATCCCGGCCCGGCAGATTTCCCTTTACGGGGAAGCCTTCCCTTCCACCACCCTTTGACCCGAACACACACCGAAACCAATACACGCGTATACTCGTTGTGTTGCCTCGCGACTGTTATGGGATTGCAATCACGCCGAACCGGATCTCCTCTCAGTCGTTCTCCACAGACTTACGGGGAATTCGACCGAGAGCGTAATTCTCGCCCATGGCCCGCTCGGTTTACGCTCCTGATCACCGACGATGTTCCACGGCTTCTGTTTCCGTGGCAGAAGTCAGATCCCTGATATATGATCGTATCGTTCCCTGCAATCGTCTCAGCTTTCAACACAGATTGTTGTTCCCTGCGCATCTCAAAAATCATCTCCAGCTTTACTCATTTTTTTATCTGGCACCCTTCTTTTCATTATTTTGATTTAATCCGACAGTGCCCACGGTTAGATATGCTATCTATTTCTGATATTTCTTTCACTATCGTTTTGCAATACAATGTAGCTTCCTAAAAGCCGATATCGCTTGTATTGATGTAAAAAACAAAATTGATGTAATAAAAACATCAAGAAGGAAAAAAAAAGATGCGAAAAATGTCTTATTATAGATGACTGTTCCGACAACTGGTTTGTCTATGGTGTATATGTATTTGATACTCTTATTTTAACAAACATATAATAAATAAATGTTACAATAAACATAAAACATTACGTACAAATATTACAATACTTTAATTTTTCCACAAAATATTTCTTCAATATCGACCTATCCGTAGAAAAATTTTGTTCATCGCTGTAGTCATGATTGAACATTAATAATTTTTTTCGTAGCCCCGCCTATATTATTTTTTCAATTTTCTTTTTATAGGATAGCATCAACATCCAACCGCATGTAAAACAATTTTCAATCAAATCCTTCCGTTAATAACATTTTGAAAAATCATTTAATTCGCCGATGCTTTAGGACCATTCAATTTTTACTATACCAATCGTGAATGCAATAATTTTCGTCAACAGTGGGCAGTTTGAATATTTTTTCACTATAACGAGCAATCATTGCCGGCCGGAAACAGATTAAAAAAATGTATGTGTTAAATGACAGCAAACTTTTTCTATCACTGCTTAAATCGGAAAATTCCCCGACTACTCTTAAAACGCATCAAATAAACATTGTGTCCAATCAAATCGATTTATTTTCATCAAATTACTTTTCATTCAAGTCTGAAAATGGACGCAATTAAAACCACACAAGCATTCAATTTCCTCAAAACCGCGGTTCAGTGCATCGGGAAACACCGAATTAGTGAACTCTACAATTTTCTCTCGCATATCTACGTCAGAGAGCATCGATAATATCAGTTTCTCAAGATCATTGATAAATCTAGAAATGCGTCGGGGTCGGCAGCTCGGGAGGACGAGAGTGGAAACAAGATCGCAACATTCTATTCTACCTTAAAAACAACACAAGCATTTTACATTCTTAAAAACACAATCGGCAGCATCGAAAGACACCGAATTAGTGTACTCTACAAATTTCTCTCGCATCGCCGCGTCGCATTCCGCCGTTGGTCGGAAAAGCAGTTTCTCAAGATCGTTGATAAATCTAGAAAAGCAATCGGGGTCGGGGGCTGTAACAGAATGGGGGTGGAAACAATATCGCAACAGGGCTCGCTCGATATTCCATAAACCGGTATCCGTGGCCGTTGTTGCCGCAAGCCCGTTGTCCAAACAGGCGAGGAATCCAGCACCCCGGACGGATGCTAGGTGAAAAATTCGCCGGGCGCGTCGCCGATCGAGAGTTATAGACCGTGTCAAAAGTGCGGCGGTCCGATCCTTCCGAGGAATAAAAGATCCTCGTCGAAACGACGGGTTAGGTACCGGGGGTGGGGGATGGGGGAAGAGAGAGGAGGAGGAGAGGACGCCGTGCAAAATCGTCGCCGTCCGCCCTCTTTCGGGGCCAGGTTTTTCCGCGGCAATAATTCACTTCCCAGCCATTTCGCCGGGGATATAACGCCACTTGACAGCGTATATCTAGCTGTGTTTTTCAGCCGACGCGACGCGCCACGCGGGCCGATCGATTGCCACGAGCCGGCCGCGGACCTCTGCCCCACCCCCTCAACCCCGTGAAATTGTGATTCTATTGTGGCCGGGAGATCATCTTCCATCTTGGTAAAAAGATCGAAACCCCTATGTGCACGGTAAGCCCAAAAATCCTCCGGTTATTTGTCGGGCCGACGCGACGCCCCGCTGTTTGCTTTCCGTCGTGTCGACTCTGGTCACCGACTGCCGGATCCACTATACTTATTGGACGGTATAAAACGATTTGGGAAGCTCGTTCCGCCCTGCCCAATTGAAATTGTTCGCGTTCGAGCCTCGCGAAATGTTTCCGCTTTCATTATCACACTGCGGATTTCTACGGATAATTGTCTGTATTTACATTTGATCTTCTGAGTTTCGTTTCTAAATGCATAAAGATAAATCATAGATAAAATCAGTGATAATTCTGATTTTATATCGTATTTTATACTTTGGTAGTTGAATTTTTTCCGGGAAATATTTCTCACGTTTTCAAACATTTTTTGTCTCCAAAGGATTAACCCAGTTGATCCTGGAAACGATTGAAATATGATTAAGAACGTATGAAAACGCGAGGGACTATTTTTATACTATTCTTTATACCTACCACAATCATGTCAGGTAATTTTTTCGTTAACTACGGAACAAACACGCTCATAATATTCACAGTAATTTATTTAATGAAGCTGTACGCGAAAGATTAAGATTTATCGCAGCGATTACTTTGTTGAAACTTTCAGTTTTTGTTCTGGTAACATTCCGTTTACGCGAGAATATCGTGACTGAAACGAATTTCGAAAGCTGAATAGAAAATTGTGTCACTTCATTCAACTATTAACTGTTGAAGAACGGAAATATGAAATCCAGTTTAAATCACCTTTTTAAACATCGAAGCGTCGTGTATCAGATAAATTTCAGATTCAGTTGAATACCTTGGCTATCGAGTCATAAAATGAAAGGATCAAAAGATGTCACATCATTAAAATACTCTGGTTAATGAAATTGAAAATTCATCACAGTAATAAATTCTTCGATCCTTCCACACGCTGTAGCTCTTAATAAAATGTAATTTATTCGATTATGAATATGTATCGCGATGATAATTAATTCTTTAGCTTGTTCAAAGTGGGGACTCATTTTTATTGTAAAGACGATATTATCAGAAGCAAGACGACACTTTTCCATTCATTCAGCATTTATTAACAATATTTTTCAATTGCGTCTAATAATATCGATACTAATTTGTCTTTTAGTGTCGCGAGCTGTAAGACCAGCAATTTTACACGGTATTTTATGAGAGAGAAAATTAGGTAGCATTTTATCTACTGCACTAAAGGTTTCATTGCAGTCTTGATAACATACGTGCAGTTCAAAGTTTTATTAACCTCTCAAGTCGTAAGGTCTGCCCTTTCTCTGGGCTGTCATGAAACTTTTAAAAAGAATAATATTTTATATCGCTTCGATGAAATTAATAAAAAACTACTTCCTATAAAGAAATTACTGTGTCCATTACTCACTTCACTAAAGAGAGGAGCAATCATTCTGGAAACAGCATTTTAAGCCGTCGCGTCGGCGTTCCTACTTAGGAGATGAAAATTTCCTACATCAATTTCTTCTTAGAATACAAAATTCAGTAGAATTTGGTACAATTTTGATTAATTCCGTATCTACAAAGGCCATGGTCACTGACAATAAGATCCTATTTGATTCCACTTTCTTAAAATTTATCTACAAAAATGAAAAATTCCATAAACATCCGCAGTCCAGTTATAATCAATTGTAAACCATGTGGTCGCTAATCACCTCGCTGTAAATGCGACCACATTAAAATAAACTATAAATAAATAATAATAATTCTCACAAAAATCTTATAAGAACCGTACGACGATAATAGTTTCGCGATTCTCTCCTTTTACAGATCGACCGCAAAAATGATTTCGAGTCTGTTAGTGACGCAGTGCGGTGTTCCGCCGATGATCAAACGTCCGGATGGCAGATTGCCGATCGCGGATCATCGTCTGCGAAAGAAATACATCCGCGCTGCGATCGATATTTCGCAGGGGGTGGTTTGTGTGGGGCGGTTGCAAAACGGGAGGGGGGTGCGCAGCGTGCAGCGCGTTAATCACAGTTAATCTTCGTTGAGCAGAGGAGCTAGAACGCTGTCAAACGTAAGCCAGAAGCCGCAAACTAGCGGCGCAGTAGTGACGGTCCGTGAATGGTCGGACGTCCAGCGGTGCATTCAGGCTGCACCGGTGCACCGATGGAGACAGCCTCGGCCATCGAACGCAACTGACGCGAATGTCCGAGCCCGAAAGAAGTTCATTTCGCGGCTGCCTCGCTGATTCAGGATCCAGAGATACATAGAGAGAGAGAGAGAGAGAGAAAAAGAGAGAGAGACTCGTACAGCATCCCCGTATCGACTTATTTTTTTCCCGGCGGGTTAAATGGCGACGCGGTTTACGATCTTACTGTGATTAAACATCCGACGGGATAAAGCTTGACGGTATCAACGCTGCCACTGAACGGACACGCGTTCACGCGTCCAATCGATCCGCCTGTCTGGCATACTGATACCCGAGGAACTGATTTTCACCGAATAATTAGCGACCGCGCGTAAACGAAACGCTATCTGCGCTTCCAAAGGTCTTTGCAGCTCGACGCAACAGCTGTCGACAGATATTCAATAGTCTAATAAAATCTATCGCTCAACGGGAAAGGTTGCCTAATCGATTTTTCACCTGTCGCGATTTTACTCGCGAATTTACGTGGTCTAATCGGTGCAAACCGTACATTATCTATTGTTCTCTTTATTATTCACACATTTTCCCGGTATAAGTTATACTAAATAAAAAGTCATCAAATTTTTATCGCTGTGTCAATTTGACATCGAGGGACGGATTTAGTTCGTGAAATGAGGGATTTAATTCGAAAATTAAGCATTTCTTCCCACTTAGAATAATTCCACTCTATATGATTTTCTTCATTTTATGGATATGAAATTGATGTAACACCTCATACTTTACTTAAATCTTTAGTAATTGATTAGATATCAACGTATTTAATAATCTATTTAATAACTTCATAAAGCTGAACACATTCAAATTCTTGCAAGCTTTCCACCTACCCATTTCTTTTTGTTATAAATGCATAAAATCCGCACTCTACCAATCAGCTTTCTCGAGGCTATTACTTGAAAGAAAATTTTTAAGCTCCTTTCGCGTGTGGCATTATCAGTGAAAATCCTGTTACCAGGCTTCCCATAGCGTAAGGATTGAATATTCGGTCGGATACATCGTTGCAAAATTTTTTGTCATTTTTATGCTTGTACTGGCACAGGGTGCTAATGTTGTTGTAGTTAATATGATGTTGTTGTTAACGTGGTGTTCAATCGCGTCAACACAATAAAAATTGCACTGGGATTACATTTAATTCCGTCACTACTGCGACGAATTGTTGAATAGTTAAGTGAATCTGTTTAGAGAAACATATTAAATTTGCATTGTAGAGAGGAACATTTGTAAACCAGTGATAATGGAGAACAAAGTGTGCTGCATCTGGGCTTTCTGGTTTATTGGATTTTCATAATTCGCACAGTACTGAGACATATTTAAAAGCCTGGTTTTCCTGATCAGACATGTGAAATGGATGTAATAAATGACAAGAAACTTTGCTGTTTCCACCCATATTTTTCGAAAGGACAAATTACAATAAGTAACAGGAGAGAGTATGTACTACCATTAATTAGATTGCTGAAAATTCTAGAGGGTGAGTTTATACAAGAAGTTGTAGGAAGCAGCAAGCGTGTTTATTATTCTTGATTGCATTATCTACAATTTTGAAGAGGAATGATTTTCACAAGAAGCAACTACAGGAAACAAGAGAATTTATTACATTACACTATTAAATTTTCTAGGAATGCTATCTGCGAGATATGTTTGAAACTTTTTAAGTATTGTACACTGATCTTGTAAAAATCAATAAAATTTCACAAATACTTATGCAGACAAATTTTTTCTTTCATTTTGCATACTCTGTACACGGTTAACATAACAGAATAGCGGTACAGTAAAGATGAATACTCAAGACAATAAATCGCAAAGAAAACGGGAATAGCAGTTAAAATAATTGATTGCTTCAATTCACCATAGCCGATCATCAATAAGCTTTACTTTCTGAACGTCTCTTAAAAGTAATCATAAATCACAATCGTTAACAAAAAGGAATAAATCAGGCTTGCGAATGTTTCTTAAAAGTAATCACGAACCAACCGGATCGCTAGTAAAAATGAATGAGTAAACGAATGGAAGAAGCCTGAATAGGTAAAGCGCGTTCGAAAGACCAATTTCGCGAGGCGAAATGTAATTTCAATCTTGTAAATTCAAAATGTAATACGTCCCTGACCGTAATTTCTCTCCTCGCCGGTCCTCCTCCCAGTAAGCAATTTCGTTCTCTAACGAGAACAGAATTACAGGAAATAAAGCGGCAATATTTTCCAGGAGACTGTGAACAGAATTGTCTTCTGTCGGAGAGCTGTCCTTCGTTAACACGAGACTCTATTACTTATTTGTATTACTGCGAGGACGCGCGACGACGATGGTGGTAGGAACGAGGAGGAAACGAGAAGCATGCTGAACCTTATCCAGCCTGTAGATCACCGCGTTAGAACCACCGTTCATCAAAGTAAATTTCTTAGAGCGAATCCCTTTGGTACGCGACCGTCTAATTCTATCGTCGTTCTAGTGTAAACGTCGCTGGTCCGTTTGCGGAAACATGGAATCCGCCGTACGAATGGGCTTGTGCTCTGCGGAAAACCGTCGAGGCGTTTTCTCTCTCTACTAATTCCTCACCCATTATAAATCAACGAACTCGCCACTGTTTGAAAAATTACTTTGCTCTCAAAATCCCATATCCGAAGCTAACTTTGCAATCTTTTTACGTTTGTAAAACCTTCAGCAATTAGATATCTATAGATGTTTTAGCTGTACTTGAAGAATATTGACTTTATTCGCAGGGGAAATCTCAACGCTTCCTACAATCGATCAAGCTTAAAAAACTACTTCAATTGGAAATATTATGTGTCTGTATATTAGGCTACCTTTGCGATTTTTTTACATTGAAACTACAAAGCTCTCCGGAATCAGACTTGTATGTAGACAGCTTTAGCAACGTTCTGAACAATAACCACAAATTTTTTCATCAAGGAAAAATTCAAATTTATCTCGCTATATACGATCAAGCGTATCCATCTAAGAGAAAAATCTCGAAATTCTGGCAGGTCTTTTCCTCAGTCATAAAAAGGAACATAATTACACTGTCTGATTAAAAAATGTATATCATACCTAAAGCATTCCAAATCGTGCAAGCAATATCCCCGCTATCCTAAATCCTGTAGAATCACTTTCGCAAAAGTGCTGGCCATTTACATTCAGCCATAATTTCCTTAATTTTCGGAATTTCTCGATGAAATTTTCGGGGTGAGCTAGTTCGAAGCGCGCTCCATCGAACTAGAATATTTCCGGATCAATTTTTCGATCTGCGTCGATATGATGCGCCAAAGTATACCGGCATCGGCTATGCATCGGATTAGTAAGCGGTCCATTTCCGAGATGATATCCAAGGATCTCCGTTGGCGTCGCGTCGGTCCACGCGACCATAATCGACGCAGGTATACGTACGGAGCTTGAACGTCGTCGACGGTATTACGGTCAGCAGTATCGTAGGGTATTGGCGTGCGGCCTGACGACCTATTATCCTCTTTCGCCGCCGATCAAAATAACAGTCAGCGGATTCACGAGAGTTAGCCTGGGCCGTCACGTTCTCTCGCTGGAACTGCGGACGCAGTCGTCGACTTTACGATCCCAATCGAGGCCACCCGTTTCCTACAGATTCTGCGATACCTCGTTTCGCTACTCTCGTGCTTTCCCTCTCTCCCTATGTCTCTCTCGCGCGTGCAGTTCTTCCCGAGAGCAGATCCGTGACACGTCCCAGACCTCGTAAACCCCGGACGATCGGGTCGAGATGGACAGTTATTACGACCGGCGCTGCGACGCCGTATACA
Organism: Lasioglossum marginatum; assembly: GCA_028455795.1. Taxonomy (NCBI): domain Eukaryota; kingdom Metazoa; phylum Arthropoda; class Insecta; order Hymenoptera; family Halictidae; genus Lasioglossum; species Lasioglossum marginatum. The sequence continues at coordinate 7,834,147 of CM052245.1, forward strand.
GCTCTCTAAGCAGCCGAGTGCCAAGGAAAATTCCTGCAAAATGAAAATATTAGTGGCGTTCGAGAATTCATTGCACGGACGTCCTCTGCTATGTCCTCTCCTCCGAACGAAATTGCTGATTTTTCTGACGGTTTACCCGAAGCGAAATCAGCTAGGAATAGGGCATGTCGCGACTATCATAACGAGATTCTACACCCTCGGGTTGATGGACATTGAGGAAGTGACGTTTCAACAATTTGTTTTGATTGCATCGTATATACTATTCATCGCAATCGTTCTCTTAAAATATTATGGTAAAGATTTTTCATTACCAAACGGATTTTATGTTATGACAGCAATCGTGTCGGACGTTGCACATATTTGATGCTCAAGACGATCAGCGGGGACAGAAAGCGAAAGTGCAATACTTAGGCAGTTTTGTGGACATTTGGCGCGATCTTAGATACCTCGTGGTCCAGTCTGGGACCACCATTGTCGAAACTCATAGCCCAGACGGCGATAGATTGCGCGACAGCACTTAATTGGTCCGGGTGTAGGAAAAAAAGGAGAAATTTCTTCGAACAGCCAATTATCGTCGACCCCTTTTCGACGAGTTCCGCGAGCGATCCTGTCGCTCTCTCGACGTCCGTCCGCGGCGGCGAACTAATTAGCGGGGAAATAATTAGCGTCGGCTTGTCGAGGAAACACCGGTGCCCGGTTCCCCGGTGGAAATGAAGCGGTCACGGAAATATTTAGCGGCGGTCGCCCGACCGAAATTGGCCACGCGAAATTGCCGTTCCGCCCTTTGTTCGGCCGCGCCAATTTTTCGTCGAAACCCTTCGGAACAATACCCCCTATGCCCCCTCTCTTTATCTCTCTCATTCACGGCTGTTTTATAATCCCGACGGACCGATTCGAAAATCGAGAAATATTCGTGGCTCGTTCGGTCGTGAAAAATCTGTTCCGGTCGCGTTTTCGCGTTTTCCGAATTGCGCGGCGTGAAAGCTTTTCGTTGGTGGACCTGTAAAAGAGAAGGGCACAGAGAAATGAAGGGCTGAAGCCTATAGTTCGAGTGCTATGCTTCAATTCAAGCCCTCGAACGCCTCGAAACTCCCATGGGAATGCATTCTAAACTCGACACAAAGGTTTCTCTTAAAATCGAGCCAATTTTGTGTAAGTTAACGGTCGGGTTTGATAAATTATTCATTTTTCAATACGCTTTCGCAATTCTGTTTGAACAAAAGTAATCCTATGGTTAAGCGCCATTGAATGTAAGCCCTGAAGCGATTCAAAATTCCTACAGGAATACATTCTAAAATCATCCACGAAGTAACCCCCTAAACGGTCAGCAACTAAACGTTTAAGTATTGTATGCGGTATTACATCAATTTCATATCCATAAAATGAAGAAACTTATTATATATAGAATAGAAGTATTCTAGGTCGGAAGAAATGTTTAATTTTCGAGTTAAGTCGAGATTTCGGCTTGTCTTCCTAACCTAAATTAGTTTACAACTCATACAAGCCTTGCGCTTGATGAACCAGAAATTTTCGGAAATACTCGCTCAATCCTGATCCGACATTCGCGTATGAGAAAGTGCAATTGCAGACAAATCCTGATTGAATAACTCATAGGACAGTTCTTTTCGATAGCCACAATTGACCAAGTCGAAATAATGATGAAACACAATCAATACGTGCTTCGGCGCGGCGCGGCGTTGCCTTTCGCCTGCTGAGCTAATGCACGGTTCGTCGATGGCATAAATGGACGTTTACACGGTTTTTTCGCGGCCGATACCCATTACACGCCACTCTCCGCTACCTGACACGTCGTTCCGCGGAATTATTGCTCGCGGAAACACGGCGGAAGCGAGGCATTATGCCACGGAAGCACGTGCGCATAAATGCACCGGTGCATCGACGATCCGGCGCTGGTGCATCGAGCACAGTAGTACGTGCCGACGTTGCTCCAGCCGGAACGAAGCTCGATTAAACTCGGGCCGTTACTCTCTTAAGACGAGAACCGACCGACTCCTGCGCGCGCGCGAGCAGCCAACTTAATTAAAATGTCGATTAAATGGTCAATCACGGTCAACGAGATGACGGCTGCACTGGAACACCTTCTGAATCTTTCACCACGAAAATGAGTTCGTCCGAGGAAACTCTTTCGGATGGATGATTGATCGATAATTCGACTCGCGTTGCTGTATGTACACTGCTCCACTGGAAAATATCAGGATAATATTTATATTTCTATTGGATCTTCTAGATTGAATCCAATTTATAAATCGTAATTGTTCTTGAGATCCGGTATTTTGGTTTTGAAGCTACTCTGCTGGAGAACGTTTTATTGTGTTAGGTCGTTTGGAAAGTAGTTTCCGCTTTTCACGTAGAGATAGCATTGCTTCCATTTGTTTATGCAAAATCAAAGTATACATTTCCATCAGCTTTTGCTTTTCTATTACCGCAAGGGTAAAAATGCAATGCAGAATTAAATAATATTATTTATAACAACGCAAATATTTCGTTCGTGTTTTAGGAGTAATACATATAAAATTCCATATGTTTTAACGATGCAACAAGACCCGCGAAAAAATGGTTGCATGCATTATTTGTGTTCCATTTTGGTACGCGAGTCTCGTTCAATCTTTGCGGACTAAAAATTCCCTTTCCGTGTTAACAATGAAATTTGATCTCGCCACCCTTTTCCATCCTAAAATCGATTTGATTTATACAGAGTATACGTTTTTATCCATCCAATTTCATTGTAACCTGCAACTAGTCTCTACTATTTTGTCCTTCTTTACAATTTTAGAAAAGATTAAAAAATTCCTCCGAATTCTAGCTACGTTCAAACACTTTTAACTTCTCCGAAAAAATTCAGAAACAATAAACGTGTTTCACTGACCGAAACAAATGTACTATTTTTTTCAGATTCCACTCTAAGCTACTTAATTTCTACTTACCCAATAGCTCCAAAAAATTCTCCGATACGAAAGCTGCATCTAGCCGTTCGCTCTTTATAAATCAGCTCTGAGAAGTTACAAAAGGAGGAAGAACTCCGTCGATCCTTGATCCTAACAAAAACCGGAGCGGTCCTCGAGCGGTATCGCCTAAGAATCCAGAGCAGGAACAACCACTTCCTAGATCGTTGTCTTTTCCTAAGATCGTGTGGGTCTTTGTTCAGCGATTGTATCCTTAGATCTCTTTCGAAAATAAGCTGAAACAGTTTCACGTAGGTTCGGCCAGGGTTTCGACCAGCAAAGAGGGGTGGGTTTTGGTGTGCGAGGGGTTTGATACTCCCTTGACCTCATTGAGGGGATAATAGCATCGGGGCTGTTACTGAGGATCGACTTTGCTCGAAGATCGAGCTGTCTGTTCTCTCTCCTCCCACATCGGTGGCTCCCTTAACGTCATCCGAGCGATCGAGGGAAAGGGGATGGTGATGGCCTGGTACGGTACAACCGATCGTAAGGGTTGTTATCGGAATACCCTCGGCCTCTGTGGCTCTCCGACGGAAACGAGACTTAGCGGCGTGAATGTGTGTTGGTCGATGCTGTTGTTGTTGTTGTTGTTCTCGGGGCGTGTGCAGCTTTCGGTCTCCTTTCCGCCAGAGACAGGTGGCCTTGCTCGCCCTACCTGTAGACGATACACGGGACTACCTTCGAACTACGTGCAAGCCCGAATATAATACGAGTCGGCGATGTAGATTAGTTCGAGCTGTCTCGTTCTACCTCATCTCTGCTCCCTTTCTCCCCCTTTATCTCTCTCTCTAGAGCTGTTTGCTAGCGATGGGATGGAATGCTTTGCAAGTATGTCATCCCATAAGTCCTGCTGCCTTCCGACGCTTCTAATGCGAAATTGTCACACTTCGGCATCATTTAGAACTTTTAATCCTTCCATATTAAATCTTGCAGGAATTTAAGAAACATTTGTCAGCTTCCCGATATCAGAATATGCTTCTCCACTTTCAGGACCCAGCCTTAGTTTCCTTATTTATGCATATTTCTGCATAAATTCCAGTTTGTTGCGAATTGGAATTTTCATTTTCCACAAAGATCCGCTGCCTACTGATTTCTACTGGGGCCTCAGCGTTCTCGATCAAGTGCGAATGGATAAACTCGATCCCATCCTCACTGTTTCACCCTAAACCTCTTTCCTTTCGTCTACCTTGATTCTATCACTGTCGAGTCTCTGGAACCTCCGTTTCTTGACTCTGTCCCGTCACTTTGTCTCTCTGACTTCGCTGCTCTTCTAGCACTCTCTATCGCTCGCTATGCAACATTCAGTGCACCGTCCCTTATTCGTCTTCACCATGATCCCCCAGCCTCCTCGGCAAGTTGTCCAGGATGGCCACGCTGGCACACACCCTCCCCGGGGTCTAACGATCAAATCTGGCTGCGCATACAGCACGCTTTGATACCGGGGCTGCTACATGCTACATCCCGCGACGTGTACACGAGACCTCTTGTACACAACGGGGACTAACGAGTGCCGGGCTCGACCTCCTTCCTTCCGATGGAGAACCTCCCTTCCGATCGGTCTTCCACCGACTCGGTCGGTGTATCGACTTTCGGATACACCTGGGAGTGGCACATGATCAGATCATTTCTGAACCAACCCTCGCTGCTCCTGGTGACCTGGATTAGGATCGCAACCCCCGATGCTCTCTTCAATCCTTGGTACTAGCTGCAACACTCAATTCAACCCTTAACTGACGGCGAGCTATCTGCGAAACTACACCGTTTACAGATTGTACAGTGGTTCTGCTATTTTAACTTGAAAATTATCCCTTCCGGTCCGAACGACAAGTCTCCTGATAGAAATTCGAAAGGATGGCACTTTTGGTTCCAGCCGAATTATTGGCCAAAGTGTGTGCCGTCACGGCCTAACCATTGGCTGCGAGCGAGAACCCCCTTTTCCCCTGTGCCGTTTCGAGGGACCTCTTGCGCGGCACGGAGAGTATCTCTGTCAGGTTGGAAGAGCTAAACATTTCTTCCAACCTAGAATAATTCCATTGTATATGATCTTTCTTCATTTTACGGATATGAAATTAATGTACTACCTCGTACAATACTTAACCCCTTGCCTTAGGATTTATTTTACGGTTTCAGTGACTAGAACACTTTTGTAGATCGTAATTTCCTAAAAAAGGAGAATATTTATATGAATTGTATGCCTATATATGTTCCCCAATAGCTGTATATTAACGAAACCAAAATAGAATTTTATTTCGGTTTAAAGGAAATTATTAACATACATTTTTATCAGAATGTGTTCAGAACATTCATCACGTGTCAGACACGGTATTGTAAGGCAAGGGGTTAAGTGTGTAGCAATTGATTAGATACCAACATATTTAATAATTGAAACAATATTGTGGATAGTGGTACAGACATTTTTAGTGGCCACTCTCTGAGTCACCCCGTCGACTGCTAAGGATTAATTCTCTGTAACCTGAATTCTTGTTATCAACTCAAGAAGACTATATGTAATTTTAAAACTGCAGATATTGAATACTGAATTATTATCCATAGAAATTTTTATGAAAATGTATAGAAGATCGTGGAAACAACAAGTTTATTTGATCCCGCTCATTAGCGAAGGATTGCGTTCCAAATTTCAATTGCGGCTGACGCGGAAGGATACTCGGCGCCAAAGATGGATCAAAGGGCGAAATTAGGCATTTTAGCCGATTATGATAACAGGGCCCGTACCAGGAAATAGCGATTCGTAGGACGAGAAGGTTCGATAGGCGTCGCAGTGGCTATATCGATTCCCATCTTGCGGAAACGTTCGCTCACCTGGTCTCGGTTAACCGCAGGCTTTAGAGGTGGTTAGAAGAGGCCTAGCAGCGGTGGTTGGCTGCAATCCCTCCCCTACACCCCTAGTCATTACCGAGGCCGTTGCACACCCGGTGATGAAGTTCACCTCGGCGGCCCCGGGAAAGATGACGCGCCTCTCTCTCAGAAATTTCTGCAGTCTCCCTCTCTCTTTCTGTCTCCCTCTTACTCTTACACTTACCTTCTCTCTCTCTCTCTCTCTCTCTCTCTCTCTCTCTCTCTGTGTGTGTGTTACATTCTCTTCTTGAAGCTCGTTCGCGAGCCTCTAAATCGTGTATATTAGTTCCCGCAGACCCTCCCCGGCAAAGGAAACCGCTGCACCTGGTCTATTAATCTGTCGGAACTGCGAAACATCGCTCGGCTAACCGTGCTACAGTAGATTATGCTATTTATTGTAGATCCAGATACAGACACGAGCCCGGTACTCGCTTGTAGATTATATACGAGAGCGAAGCTCGCGTGTCGGTGAAGTTCCGAATGTCGAAACTGGCCGCCGGGAAATTGGGTAACAACAATTCCTGTTGTGTAGTCGGTTCCCGGGATTCAACCTCGTGGATGTGATTAACTTGTCATGGACCTGGGGTCTCAGCGAATAATAACTGATAAGTAGGTCGCGGTAGATCGGGACGTCGCAAGAAAGTCTGTTGTACTAACGGGAAATTATCGCGTAACGCAACGATGTCAGTGGGCCTTTGACCTACTCACGGAAACGACTGCAGTGCCAGTAAAATATGCAGATCATTTTCCTCCGGTAGTTTCTTTTGGTGAATTTTTCTAAGATTCATTTTGCGGCCGATTTTCTTTACAGTTTTAATGGATCTCCGCCGATCCAGACGTGCAGAATCACGCTATAGTGGTGAAGACGTGTAAAATAATAACATGACATTAAACCTTGAAATAAGGCTACAAAAGTTTTGGCAAGAAAAAGTGAGTGACTAATGTGCGCGTGCACAGAAGTCACCCAAGGCTTTTCTTTTTTTTTAGGAGCGGTGGGAAAATGCGTTTATGCACTGGCTCTCCCTAAAGATGATGGTCGGGGAAGTGTGGAGCTCGCTTGCGCGATACCTTAAAAACCCCACCGCTCGAGGACTCGCACCCGTTTCCTCCTCCTCAGATGCAGGAATAGGACAGTCAGGATTTCACTCTGCGTATTGCGCCTGACCGCTTTATGCTCACCTGCTATTGCCACACCTCTTCTTATCTGTTAAAGCCACCCAAGGCCTGATTTGGGTAAACTTTACCTTGACGAACTCAAAATTTCTGCCTTTTTCCAACCACTAGATGACAGCACGGACACACAGTAATATCGCTAACATAGAGAAAAATATCTCAGAAAATGTTTGAGAGGAAATATCGTGGAAAATATTTACAAAAACCTAACCCAAACCTAACCCAGACCAGTTAAAACGTAACGTCGTGGCCATGTTTTCCAAAATCCAACAACAATCGCAATACCTGTTCTATACAGTATTATCAGCATTAACGCGTGTCCGTGCTGCCATCTAGAGGTTCTGCTCGGTAAGCGGCGCGCGATCGCCACTACATATCAATATGGCGGCGCCCTTATCTGTCGAAAATACCGAAAAAGCTCAACTTCAAGCAACCATAAATCCTGAACCATTGATCCTAGAGGATTGAAACTTCGACTGAAGCCGCGCTGTGTACAAATCTACTGAATTACATACCAAATACATCATAATTTATTGGAAAAAGGCAGAAATTTTGAGTCCGTCAAGGTAAATAGCAGCCCCTGATTTCGCGAATCCGTGAGTCGCGGAGACACTGTCAAAAAATCCGCGGAACGAGGAGGAGGAGGATTGTGTTTTCCCTCTCTCTTGGTACGGGCAACCGCCGCGCCGTCAGCTCTTTTTTCCAGGGGATTTGGCAGCCGTTACCCCCCCCCCCCCCGTCGAAAGTCGATCAAATTTGTACACGCGCGATTGCCAAAAGCAAGGCAAACACGCTGGCAGAGTAGGAGCGGGGGGTGCACGGCGAAATTGAATTAAAATCGAATGGCCGGCAAATCAATGGGTCAACAAATCGATGCATACGAAACGCGATTACGAATATAAAACGAGGAAATGCTTTTCGCGCACATAAATTCCATGCGGCGCTGCGCTCGTGTTCTTCGGCTCGAATATTCATTGCTGGCTTCGGCATCGGCGCGAGGAACGAGAAATAAAAGAAGAGGCGTTACGAGAATCGATCGAGAGAGGAGGTCAACACAGAAGTGCCTACGGCATAATCGAACGATAGCCGCTTGTTTACCGACAACGTGCGGATTGATAAAATCGCCGATTTACAACGTTGGACGCCGCGCGTCTCTCTGTCGTTTCTGGTTGCAGCCAACAACACTTGGTTAAGCCGTTTGTATTCTATGGGAAAATAAAATACAATGCTCTTTGTCAATGTTTTTTCTTGTTAGTTCTAATACTTTCAGCCTCAAACGGGAGGAACGTCGATAAAGCTCTTTTTAAAAAAAATCTGAAAAAATTCGTGAACGATGTTTATACCTATACACTGATATTGTGAAGATATAAATGACGTCACTCTCCGGAAGAAACCTTCAGAAATTGTTAATAGTGACAGTGATATAGATTAATTGCCTTTCGAAATAGTATATACTGATTGGTGAAATCGTTTGTGAATGATCCAGTACGAATCCGTAGCTTTATAAACGAAGATTTAATTGGTGGGATTGCTTAGAGCTTTCTCCGTCGACTGGTGACAGTATATTCTCGTTATTAAGTCCGTGCTTCATTTCGAATTTTCCTATTCAATTTAACTAGGATTCTTTAATAAAATCGCATCGCATTAACAGCGTAAATTGGATCGTAATTGTATTCATTCCGGTATTAATTACTTTATATCGTTATCACACCTCTGTATTTATGTCCACGGCGTTCATGGCGGAGGAATCACCGTGTTAATAGGTTAACGGTGTTGCTAGCTTGACGAGAAAGTTATTGCATTATTGCGAATAATTAAAATCGTTCATAGCTGAAAATGTTGCTCGCGGATTACTCCAATAAAATTCGTTCATCCTTGCCAATCGAACATCAACCCTTAGCGAACTAGGTCGATTTTCAAGGTCGAAAACAGAGACTCAAATTAAACAAATTCATTCCTTAACCCTTTGCACTCCGTTGTCGCTGATAATGCGACATTTGAAATATGAACTTTAAACATGAAATTTGCATTTTGTTCAAGATTTATAAACTTGAACTTGTTTTATATAATGTAGCTAAGGAATAAATATTTTGTTTTATTGCAGCAACCGTATTTTCTTATTTTTTTCATTATATATATATATATATATATATATATATACATTTATAACTAATATAGTGCTGGAGTTGTTGGTGTACTATATGAGTCACTAGGCTGGTGTGCAAAGGGTTAATTTTCGTTTATTTTGCCCTGTAGAGTGATTCCAGTTGTTATGGGTCGCGCGTAGAAGTCAAAACGAATCGGAGCTATCGCAATAATTCTTGCGACGCTGCTGTGCGGTAAGTTCCACAGGCTCGGAATTTTTCAGGTTTCTGTTTGGACCATTCAGCGGCGACTTCTTCCTGTCTCTGGTGTCTCGTAGCGCAACAATGCTCGCGCACACGCATTGCAGCTATTCGTCTCTGTGTATTTGCATAGGTCGAGCCGCGGCTGGTACACGCGGCGGGTACAAGTCGGGTACAGCGGTCCAGCCTCGCGGAAACATACAGTGTCGCGGAGATTGGCGGTGAGAAACGAAACAAAACGCGGGAACGAGACGCGAACGCGCCGGTCGAAAGTGATTTCGATGAATGTTTCATGGGCTTCATGAAGACCCGAGATTGGGGACTCGTCGTTTTTTCACCGGAGAGAGAAAGAGAGAGATAGGAGACCGACGAGCGGAATGGAGAGTTAATTGGAGCTGATTTAATTTCAATTTTAGAACGACCGCCGCGCCGCGCCTCCCCGGGTTAGATAGAGCAGAAGAGGACCAGGGAAGAAGTGAGACAGGCCAATCGACGCAACGACGAAATTTAAAGCCTCCAAAGCCACTCGCCGGAAATCTGGACCACCGGATCCATGAACGATCCCTGCTACACCGCTACGGATCAAGTGGAAAGCCCGATCCACAAAGAAAAATAATATTCCGCTTCGTAACTGGGTTAACCGGAAGGAAATTCCGTTGCTGCCGTTTCGATTGACGCGTGCTTACTTTCGTTCTTACTTTGCGGACGGTCCAGCCGGCAGGCTTCCGTTCTAATAACAATGTCGTCAGCGGCAAACCCTTACAGAATTCTGGGATCGACGCGACACCTCAAATTATTTAACGCGAATAAACCTCATCATCGAGATTTTTTCGTATCGAACTGAACAATATCTTTTTTTATGAAAATCATCAGGCTGATTTGTATCGCTTTTGGATGTATTCATGATGATTTTTACAGCTTCCTGCCGACGGAATTGTAGTGGATTCTTCTGACAACTGGATACTCGCAACAATGCTTGACTGAACGGAACAATAACGACGTTTTAGAAATAGTTGAACGTTCTGATTATTACAAGAGTCTTGCAGACTGTTTAATAGTTCTCCCCTTAAGGGCTACATTAAGTGACCATTAAATTCCATTCGCTACGGAACGAAAAAATATTCGCTCGCACCCCGTACTTACCTTGTTCCGAGACGATTACGAAGCGAGCAGCGCAGCGCATGGCTCCCCGTTTAACATAAACGAGGAAATCACGGCGAGATTAGGGTTTACGAGGCAGGGTTCACAGCGCCGCGACGACCGATCGTGCAAAAGATTAGCGTCGCGCGAATTATTGGCACGACTCGGTTAAGTTATCCGGCCCATTTATGCTCGCGTCGACTCCGACTGTGTTTATTTGTTTCGCGTGCGAACGTGCCCCGCTGTATAGTAACTTGCGTCGCCGGGGACATAATCCTTATCGTAGCTCGTCGAGTTGTTACAATGTTCACTTGCTCCGAGAGAGGATGGAGCCCCGTCTGTCACAAAATTAAAACATGCAAGAACGGAGATAGTGAAGTACAAACGTCAGAAGAACATATTATGGTTCGGTTTCTGGTGTGTCCGTCGGCATTTACTTAACGAAGAGATCGTCAAGTTGCACCAGCGTTCATTTGAAAAATACATTGTGAGCATCCACGTTTGGAAAATCGAAACTGAAGTTATCGGAGAAACGATATAAAAGAGAGAAGGAAAGATAGCGAATCGCAGCTGGAGTCTCCAGAATAGAAAAAGAAAATTAGGAATATATTTATTCGTCTCCAATTAAAGGAAGAAGATAAAACCACACAGATCAGCTGCAAGCATTTTCGCATGTATCGAATTTTATCTTATCAGAAAGATAGAAAAGAAGAGAAACAAAAAATTATTATCTGAACCACTGTGGAAATCGCCGAAAATGGAACCGTCGATCATAAAGAATCATAAACACATAAATAGAAGCAAATGGAAGAATTTCAATGCGCGGAGAATTAAAGTAAAGCCTGGAACAAAAATGGTGAAAAAGCGAAAGAACGAACCACGGGGACGAATATTTTCCCGTTGCAGGAACGTTTATCGCCATTTGTCCGGCGGGAAGATCGTCAGAGGAGATTGCGGGAGAGAAAGGAATAATTTCCCTTTATAAATAAAAAGCAATATGCAGTTCTGGAGGTAGGGCGGAATCGATTCGGGCCGGATATGCAAAGAACAAAATATGCGCGGCCGGAATTACAAGATTATTAGAATTATTTGCGTTATTGCGATATCAAGAGTACAATATTATTCGTTGAATTTAATCGTTGTTGCGGCTCCGCTCGGCTCGGCCTGGCTCGGCCCTCGATAAAACCGTGAGCCGAGTGTTTTCAATTTTTCAGTCTCCGTGGAAACCGATGCTACGAATCCGACGTAACGAGACTCGCAGGAGCTGCTGGGACTACGGCGACGAAAAACGTCGCCCGTAAATTTCTCCGAACGCATTCCACACCAATGACCGTCATTTCCTTCTTCGGATTTATGAAACCCGCCGCAGGGCCGATCGATCACTGTGGCTCCCAAAAATCGGAGGATCATGCTCGATTTTACTGCTCTGATCACGATTCGAGAAAAATTGGTGCTCAAAATATTATCGAATCGCATACCTTTACTGTTGCTAGTAGAAATGTCCAGCATTGACCAGCCGCAACTACACCACGAATCCTGATCAGTGGAGATTACTCCGTTACTAGCAGTCCGATCGAAAATGTTTTTACCAGATATAGCATGGTTTCAAGAGAGCTTTCAAGAAGATCAGATTTGCACTAATTAGACACCTCTTTACAAAAACTAGACCTCATATTTTTTGTATTTATCCAGTTGTATTTCTGCGATAATCGGCTTTAGAAATATTTATCTGCGCCACGCAGCTTTATTGTTAGAAGTGGATAAAGTTTACACAGGTCAGGTACGGTTTCAGAAACTAGGGTTCATATTTTATATGTTTATATAGTTTCCTTCTGCGGTAATCGGCTTTAGAAATATTTATCTGTGCATCGTACCTATACCGTGCATGGAGAAAAGACTTGCACAGACGTAGAGGATAGGATTGGAATTTCAATTTTGTGTATTTATATTGTTTTAGTTCAGAGATAATCGGATTTGGAAATATTTATTTTCGACACGTGACACATTCATTGCTGTAAGTGGAAAAGGTTGTCACTAGTAAGACACGTTTGACGTATCTGGATTTCATATTCTACGTATTTATATTTCTGGAAGAAGCGACTCTTTAGTAATTTAAAAATCGTCCCGTTGCTCTTGCAAATGGAAAATTCTAGAATTGATCAGACACAGTTGCACAATCTAGACTGTCAATTCTATGCATTTACAGCTGTTTGTCCAATGAAATCTACACCGGATAAATTACGTAATTTATGTATAAGACATACTAAACAACCTGAACCCAGGGGCTCCTAAAATTAAAATTAAAAAATCTGTAATTACATTCTATTCCTCCATTAGTATAATATTTAACAGGACATATCATTAATTTCCAACCAATTACATTAATCCAGCTCCCCCATGTAATTTTACACACATCCCCCAGCTAATTGAGAGCTAATGAATGCCACGAGCATTCGTCGAAGCTTAATACCGCATTTATAAGCACCAATTCGATAGCATAAAACTTGAAAAACTTTTCCCACGTACGCAAGTTTAAATTCATTATAAAATATGTTCGATCAGAACTCATTATAAATAGCAAAAGCACGGTGTCCATATCATCCACAATTGTGAATCATGTATCGCGAAATTGTCGGGCGCCGCGAAGATGCGTTTAAACGCGTCGCATTAAAAAGCGTACTGTCGACGCACACGTGTACGACCGTCATTGAATATCATACTAAAATTAAATATGGGCGCATACGCGGGTCCACTTAAAGAGGTTAAAATCTGCTCCGCGAGAGAATTAACAATTTGACGGGAGTGGGAACAGGGAGAGAGAGAAAGACAAGAGAGAAGAGAGAGAGAGGGGGTGAGCACGTAGGTGCACGGTCGAGTACGTACCAACAAAACGGAATAAAATTATCTGCACGCGCGGACACCGCGCACGGATAATGAAGAATGGCCGGCGTTCGTATTAAAAATCGCCGGTAGCCGTGAATAATAGGGCGTCCCGCGCTCGTAAAGAACGCCTTTACGGCTTGCTTGTACGTTATAAAATTATTACTGCCGTGGCAGCGTGAAACGCGCCATGGCGACGACGATGGCGGCGGGCGTCGCTCACGGGAGACCAGTTGCGAAATACCGATCCGCTCGTAAAAAGAAAAAAGAACGCTTCGTCACAATTTTTTTTATATCATTTTGGGACACCCTGTAGACACATCGACTAAAATAGTTTACGGAACCATGAAGTTTTGTAAAGTTTCTTTGCGACTTATGTTCTTCGCGATTTCGAGTACTATAGGATGGAATTAAAAACAGAGGGACAAGGTCAGGAACAAGGAACTGTCTGGATTACGAGATCGTGGATGTGACACGCGTATGGAGGTGGTAGCGACCGTGTTAAGTCTGACGTTGCGATCTGCATCGGGGACAAACGAATACAAAAGCTCGGGAAGAAAAGAGCGGCGAGTGTCCCACCCGTCCGATTTTTCACGGACGATTTCGGAGCGCCGTAATAAAGAAAGATCGTCGAGGAATAGAAGGAAAGGGAAAAGGAAGAGACAGCAGAAGGCTATACCGCGGAAGGGTGGCCACGAAGTAAAGACGAAAGGGAAGAAACAAACGAGCCGCTCGGCCCGGCTAGCCTGTCCCTCGGAGTGTGTTTAAGCTCTTTTATTTCCAACGCGACGTCCGCGGTTGGAAAACAAAAGGCATGGGTTGGCAGATCAAAGAGCGTAGGAAACTCTGCTCGGAGACTACTTCCTCGTCTCCGTTCCACAGTGAAGAGAGAGCTCTCTCTTTTGCGGCCGTTTTTCTCCCGCGTTTCCATCGCGCTTTTTCAACCGATTCTCTATCTGCCGCCGCGCACGCTGTCCTTTTTTTCAGACCGATGCGCGCATCTTTCCTTTCTTTTCCTTTGGCTTCCCATTCCTCGATCGTCAATATTTTGACTGGAAAAAAACTCGGTTTTACATAAGCCGAGACGGAGAGAGACAGAACACGGCGATGGAAGACAAGGTGAAACCGACGGCAAAAGGATCCCACGCGGCGTCTTTATCCCGGGCAATAGCTTTTAGCGACCTGCAAGCACTCTGCCTCCGATCCATGGGATGAAGCTCTAACACCGATGAGATGAAGCAGCTTGCAAATACTATAGAACCGTCGCTGATTGGCTTCAGACCTTCTGAAAGTATCGCCGAAAATGCAAATGCAAAAAGTGCTTCTTCTAGCGCGAGGACTTCAAATCACTCGTTGAGATTCGAGATCACACCTACAGCAATCGCTTTGTTGTTGGTTTGCTAATTTATCTAAATGTAAAGGTCCACTTTCTTTCTTTTCATTCAGATTCACACAACGCATGAGATTCACACAAAATTTCACGACTAATGAAATTCTAAATTAAATTGTTACGTAGTGTAAAAATATTTTTTAAATATCTCGAAACAAGAAATATTATATATCACTTGGACCACTTTCATAATTATGGGCACGTATGTAGCTTCTGTTTCATGCATCTACGGCAAAAACGAGTAGATCAAACACGAGACTGGGTCTCTTTTTTCCCTGTTTCCTGTTGTCGACAACGGCAACGCTATTTATGTCGCCATTATCCTTTCACCGACGGTTTATTACGGTCGACAACGTGTTGTCGAGACGTCCTCTGTCGAGCAGATCCTTCGACGCTCGCAAATTGCGCGTCAATTAATAGCGGCGGCTGCTCCGCGACGCTCTTCGACCCGATGCGACCCGATGCACTTGCACTCTTCCACCTTTTGCCACCTTGCACGTAATCCGGTTACCGGGACGCCTTCTCGCGGTTAATCTAGGCGCGTTGCTCCTCTCTAATGCATTGAGGATCGGCGTGGTCTTGAGCGAATAGCTGTCTGCGTTGAAGCTTTATTTATTTATGGATTTATGTATTTGTGATCGTAGTTGTGTGTACATAGTCGACGATTTTATTTGTGAATTTCTCCTCTGGATACTTAGGCGACCTCATATTGTGTTGGCTGGAAATAACGTGGATTTGTTTCACTGTTGGCAGTCAGTTTTATTTCGTTGAATTGATCTTGATATTTCTTATTACGCCATTTTCTATAAATTAATTTAATAAAGAATTTATTGCACGAGAGAACACTTTATTTGAAGTTCCACGGTACCTTATGAAAATGTATTATAAACATTACCAAACCACTAATGTCAAATCAAATGAAACTCATCTAGCAATCTCAGCTAGCACGGTAATCCGCAAAAATTGCACGAGAACGAATCTCATAACAATTGTTAAAGATACCAATGTCCCCAATGAAATATCACCATTGTTCTGAACAAAAGGCCATCGTGCTCTACAAGCGCAGGCTCGGACACCCGCACAGCGATCACAATTCGAATTGTCTGGCATCCAACAGAGTGCGCATCCCGTCGAAAAAAGAAGAGTATCATAATTTTCGATGCACCGGAGTGATTAAAGCATCCGGTATCCACGAGAACGCGTCGTTTTATTCAAATCGGTGGGAATGGGTCCGATCGCCGCGGGCCACGGTCGAACGGATACACCGTCGGAATCGATTAACGCGATACATCGAACGTGTCGGATTAATGTTAATAACGAGGTGCACGAGCCGAGCCGAACCGAACCGAACCGAGCCGAGCCTCGAATTTATTTACCGCCGCCGCGGCTGTTACGCTCGTGACACATATATTGCCGGCCGATGACAATGCCGGCTGATTGATATTGCGCGTCGCGGGTTTAATACTTAATCTTTAATCAATAGCGGCGACAACTGAGCGATGGAAACGCGTGGCCGAGCCGGGTCGGGTTCGGGACAGATTCGGTTCGGCTGGGCCGGGCCGGGCCAGATGCCCACCGACCGGCGTTATTGGATTTCCCGGATCTGAATTCACGATCGCTTTCAATGGAGACGACAATCCGATCCCGACCCGCACGGATCGAAAGGGGACGCTCGTTTCCGGCCAACAAGCCTATTCGTTTAAAGCGTTTCATTTAAATGCGCGGACAAAACGCGCCGCGCGTCCACGATGATTAAACTGTAGCCGATTCTGCGACGCCTTCGGTCGACGATAACGCAACGATCTACTATGCGATTGTCAGCGACGCAGGCAGGCTCGGCTGTCTTCTTGCCAGTTCTGATTAAATGTTGCAATACCGGATTGTTCGCCGGAAACTGATAATGGAGTGTCGTTTGTTCATTGATGTTCCTGCTTTTGATGTTGATGCTATTGCTCACTTTGCTAAAAAAATTGCAAGGACGTAGCCCGCGTATAACGTACTATAAACACAGCCTGAATCGATCGTTTTCCATGGTTTGTGAATATTCCATCGAGAATCAGTGGCAGTAGTAATTACTGTAAACTTCGATCTTTGTTCCAACTTTTGCAAAGTATGTACACCGATTGGAACCAGGTTAGAACGATCCTAACCCGGGTAGACCAGTAAACTACAAGGTACTAAGCGTTTATAAACTTTATCAACTCGTGTCCATCGCCTCGTGTTCCTCATATCGCAGTAACATTTTATTCGTTCGCGCAAAAATAGACAGTCTAAGGGCACCGTTTCTGGGAAATATTGTGATTTGGCCGTAGCCAATTATTGTTCGAATCTCATGTGTAACGGGAACTGCAGACTGTATAGGTTTCAGATAAGAAATTTCCGATACAGTGTCCATAACACCGAGGAACAACGATTTAGCGTGGAATCGTGAGAGAAGATTCGCAAAGAGGTTTTGCACGAAGTTTGCACAGAGTCTCTCTCTCTCTCTCTCTCTGTCTCGTGTGCAAGGGAGCGTCGCGAAAATCCGTCGCGATGGACGATGCGTTAATTATACACCTCGCTACTACACCAGCTATTAGCAAGCGTTCATTATACTCGGCGTGATAGCCGCAACATTGTCGTCATTCCCTCAAACGGTTCATCTAATTTCCCGACACGAATCTACTTGAGCGCTTGCACGTGATCATTACGCGCTCTTACATGCTGCCTCCCCCTCTCGATCGTTATCTCTGTAAAACATTCATGGTATATTACATAATTTACCGGGCTGTCATATTAAAAAAAAAAGAAGGAAAGCTCAGAGAGCATAGAACGGTGTACGGTGCGCGAGAATATAATTAATCGGGGCCGTGTGCGGACGTAATTAATAAGCAGCGGAGAGTAATCGTTTCCTGTTAACCAGCGGGGGAGTGCTATGCATATTTCAATGCTAGCGAGTTAGGTGAAGGTTCAATCATACATATTTGATAGAATCAGTCTGCTACTATGTTCTAATGCAATTTTAATGCTTCAGAAATCATCCGCATACCAGAGAATTTGTAATGCAATACGTTCTAATCAGTAGAGTTAGCTGTGTCCGAATACTAGTATTTCTATTCGTTCGAACAAGGGTGTTTTAGTTAGGGTTGGATCGTATTGTTCCGATACGGTATACAGATCACAGTGTAAGTGGATGTAGTGAACCATGTGGTCGGACATCTCTGTATAGGCTGCGTATAAATCACAATGTAAGTGGACTTAGTAAAACATAGTCAGGCATCTGAATACAGGCAGTACAGAGATCATTGTGTAAGCGGATGTAGCAAATCGTGATCAGACATTGCAGCGGAACAAGACAAGAAAAACATTACGAGTATTTAGTAGCATCGATGCACTGTTTACAATTTATCAAAATTATTAACGAAGGAAAGAGCTTCTGGTAATTATTTATTTCATAAGGAACCACCTCGTGCCCGCTAGTACATATTATTCGGCCGCACCTTGTATATATAAATAAATTATATACATAAAATATATTATAATTAAGTTGTTGAAAATGTCGAGATCTATAACATATTTAAATTTCATCAAAATCGAAGAGAAGTGCCTCTTTGTATAAAGATCCGCAGTCCAATGATCATCCATAGTGTATTAGATGTTAAAATAGAAATAATAGAAATTTGTTGACGGGTGTTAATGGGAGTTTTTAATGGGAGTAGCCATGATTGGTTAAGTACGCGTAGTTTGATTCACCGATAGGAAGCGATCTCGTCCGGCTTCTTTCATCGCGGAGTTACGTACTACAGTAATTAGCACGAGCAAACACATCAATGACGTGTTGAAGCATCGTTAGCAAGATGCATATGGAATATCTCGTAAACTAATCACTGTACAAGGACCTTACATCATCGCGCTGTTTATACACCGAATGATTCAGGGACTCGACTCATGTAAACAGACACTCGCACTTCACCGGAGTGATGTACACAGATGAAGTTTATTATAAACTATGATACATCCCTAACCACGCCACTTTCTTACGTCACTGTTAGCTTTGCAAAGACCATTTCTCTTGATCAACGGAGCTTATAGTCGCTCGACGAACCAACAAAACCTGTGTCCATAACGTGACACTGCGCTGAATTATGGCGCGCCATTAAATCTCATCGAGCTTTCACGAATGAAACTTTTCGAATAATAAATTGCATTGGTCTCGAGGAACTTTTCTGTTAGGACAAACATTCAGGTGGTTAACAGCTGATTCATAGTTGACAGCTGGATTCGTGGGAACTGATTTTAAGAACAAACCTCTGGAAATCATGGATTGACACGACTGGGTAAAGGTAATTCTCCGTGAGGTAAATAGACCAGCTACTTTGAATTCGTTAGGTGAAATCACAGAAAATTCATTGCGATGCAGTTGACTCTCTTGTAATTAACGATCCAAGAATTCGTTGTATGTAACAGCATTTGCTCGCGATGAAGAGAATGTTATACAGAATGTTTCACCATCTCACAACTACGATTTCAATTCAATTCACGATCTTTCACAGTCGGCAACCCAACAGCAAAATCATAAAAATAATTAACTCGTTCTCGAAATCTGCAAGAATGTTTCTTCCCAGGAAACTCTGAACTCGTAAACTCAATTTTCGCGGAAGTTCGCGTAACGAGCTGAAATTTCCCTTCGGCTCCCTTACAACGAATCTTCCAAAGAATGAATCTCTAAAAATAATTAATTAACTCCCGCAGCAGGGAGAATTTTTTCTGAGGGTCCCGAGCCAGACGAGTAATCCGAAGCCATCAGCTGGATTTGCGCGAAGTTCTCTCGCAAGAGAACCCAGAGACGGCCCAGTTGCTAGAATAACCCGGCACGTAGGCGAAGGGAAAACAAACAGCGGGCAAAAGCTTTCGCAAAGCTGGGCTCTTGCTTGACTCTAATCACCCCGGCGAAAACAAGCCCGCGAGCCCTCAGTAGGTCGTGCCTAGGTATCCGAGGTCGGCTAACGAGCGTTAATCACAAACCAGCCAGAAAGAGCGAGAGAGAGAGAGAGAGAGATAGAGAGAGAGGAGAGCCATGATCGTAGGTCCAACGAACCCGGCAATCGCGTGAGCCATCAATTTTTCTTCAGGACACAGAAGGCCTTTCTCTGTAAAGGGACACTCTGCCCTGGACTCTCGAGTTACAGAATTGTCGGTTGTGCTCCCAGGGCAATTCGGGGTGCCACCCAACCCCACTCTTTGCAACCCAGGTTTGTTTTCCTGTCTCCCTCGTCCAGGGGATACGAGTTCTGTAATTAAAGCGGCGACCGCCACGGTCCGACGCGTTTGACAATCCGAATGCGAACACTTCAAAGACAGATCGCGCGATTTTATATCACCTTTCATGCCTGACGCGATCAAACAGACCACGATACAACCCTGCCACGGCTCTGTGATGCTCTGCCCGTTACCGTTCTCCTCTCTTTCGCTCGTGTTTCTCTGCCTCTTCACCGTATCGAACAAAACCCGTCGCTTGTTAGCTCATATTTTTCGTTCTAACCGGGTGACGAAGCTTTATGTGGTTCAGATTGGTTGAATGGCAATAATCGTTGTCTAACACCAAATTTTACGGAGCTCCAAAACTGACTATTTTCGATTATTTATAAAAGTAACGAGAGACTAATTAGTTCAGTAAAACCAAAGAGTAACTGAACCAAAGGAATATTATTAAAATATTATTATACCGCACTTTGAACTCGTATGATTTACGGTTACGTAGTCTGGCGACAGTATAAGTTTCTCCCAACAGCTAGTTTCAGCTGTCGAGTTAAATAACAGACAGTTTCAACATTGACTACCGTCATTATCGTGTACAACGATCACGGATCATCGTTTTCACAATTGTGCTTGATCTACAGAGGCTCGAATCGATCGTGGAATCAATGGAACAGACCAAGTCGCGCGTTCCGGCGCTATAGCCCGTCGATCATGGCAGTTAGGGGAACGCCGGCGCTTGTAACCGGTGTATCGCGTGCCGCGTGCGGCGACGGAAGTGGCATCGCGGCCCTCTCGCGCACCTGTGCTAGAGCCAGTATGCGAAGGCCGATTAGAAAGTAGGCTTCACCGGTAACCGCAAGCGCCGGCCCATCACTTATGCAACAGGCCGCGAAACTGGAGCGAGTTGAATTCTTGATGGCCGTCCGCCCGCGCCTGTCATCTTTCTTCCCGCGAGCATATCGAGACCTCTCACGCAGGCAATTCCGTGTATGTTCGAAATCGAACCGAACCCGAACTCGATACCGGGCGCCACTTACGTCCCACTGAATCATGCATCGACCAATCAATTGGCCCGAGCTCGCGCGCGCACCCCCTTTCCAGCCATATCGATGCGAGGGAATGTTTTAGTTATTGCTCTCAGTCGATGCCCGAGCCTCCTCATCTCTGGCAGAGAGGTCTGGGTTATTATGCGAGGACCTAACCGACAGCTAAAAGCAAAGTTTGCTGTCAAATCTGTGGTTGCAAGAAAAAACGCAATTCACGTCACAATTTCATAAAATTTGAGTTTATATATATTGATTGAAAAAAATCATGAAAACGAATTCGAAAAGATCAGAAAATAATGCAATTTAATCCTTATGTAGTCAACCAAAATGTATAGATTATTTCAAATCTTTTTGTATTTAACATGTTTGCACAAATTCTCATCATAAGACTATAAATTAATATATTAGCGAGTAAAGAATGGACATTCAGAGAAATTTTCTAATATCTTTTTAGAGGAACATTAACCCGGTTCACTAAACAAGGGTTAACCAATGTCCTATATCAAAGAATTAGTAATCAAAACTTTAAACGGCAATATCTCGAAAATGAAAGTATGCAACATGCGGCGTTCTTTCTGACAACCACAGAAATACCCGCGACCTTTCAAAACTTGGATCGTAGGTGTTGCATCAGGACGTCTGAAACTCTCGTTAGGTGATATGCTAATCTATACAGGGTGATTGTAACAATTAGTTTGTCCCGAGCCATCGTCTTATATCGAAAGAATGTTGTACGAAACCATATCCGATGCATTATTATACGTTTTCGTAAACGAAAATCGAATAAAATCATTCTGTGATATTCGGCGGACTCTAACCAAAATCTGTTTCTGTTTTCAGGTAAGGGGGGCCATCGATAGGAGTCGCGATTAGGTAAGAACGGGCTGGCAGGCCCGCTTAATGATCATTAAAGTGGCGGCTGTCGCGCGAAACGTTCGCCGCTGCAGTTGGCCGCCATCTGCGCCGTAATTAGTAGGTAAACGTCCCTATAAATTTCCCGGCTACGAGCCGTCCGCCGGCTAATAACAAAAAAAGCGCGGGGGCGGGAAAAACCGGGGGAAACATGTCGGGAAAAATTTCAGGGATCGTTAAGCGTCGGATCGGGGGTTGTAGGGGGTTGTACGGGAATTGTTGGTCAGGGAGTGAATGGTTTGGGGTTGAAGAAGGCTGGTCAGAACATCGTCGGTCCTCCTCGAGGTCGATATCGTCGGCGATCTTCTCGATTGTTTGTTTATCGTTGAACTCGAGAGGGTTTCGCTGGTTCTGGCAGTAGCGAAGTTATCATCGTTCCTCGAGAGGATAGATTCCCATCCCCTTGGAAAATAGGGGAAAGCTGTGCTTCTACAGCCGGACACAGTTTCGAAGTGACGCTTTAATAAATAACGAGAACGGCCGTCTGATATTTTGAAAGAAATTAAAGTTTCAACGGACCTAGTTCGGCTCGTTTGAAATCGCTGGTCGACATTAACGATTTTCGTTTTCTCTTCGCGACTTCTTTCGGTTTGAAGGCTCGGGAAAAATCAATCTCAATGTGTTGACTATCCCTGTTAGCATACGCGAGCGTCGCCCGGAATATTCATTTTTCCAGCGATGCGTTTTTGCGATTGGTTATTTTGATTTCGGCTTCTTGAGGAGGCAGGAATTTTGATTTTCGATATCTGAGGATGAAAGTATAGCTTCCTCTGAATCAAGAGAAGTACTCTAAGCATTGTTTTCGAATTTATTTCACCGTTACAAACATTTCTGGGACTGATATTTGTCGCTTAACGCGTTAACAATTCTTCCCCCAACAATCTCGCACCAGCAGAAAATTAAAAAAAAAAGAGAAAAACGGATTGTGCGCAAGCTTTTCCAACGCGGTAATTAGAAAAGGGATGCGCGCGCGAGCAAGTTCTTAATCTGGGAGAAGTGGGGCGCATCAGATTGGGTCCGGTGGTGAGATTAATCCGCGAGATAGGTCCCGGTGACGACGTTAGAGTCTGCTTCTTTTTCTGCCGGGCCTTTCGCCGGACTCCACACACGGCTGGTATCAGCCTGATCTTAATTCAAAGCATGACCGCGACCCTACCGGGGCGCTCGTCTCGGCCCCTCTCCTTGCTCTTACCGCGGGCCGTGACAAATAGCTTTTAATTTCTCGCCACTGTTTACCCAAGCTACTCCCGAATTAATTGCCCGTTACCCGGCTTCCGGACGTTATCTTATCGCCGGCCACTTAAACAGCCCCTACCCTGGCTTGTCGGCCCGCGAACAGCCCCTACGATCCTTCCGAGGTGTGCGGGGGGTGGATCGGAGGGGATACGGCAGATCTAAACCGATGATTATGAATGCAGACCGCTGTGCAAGCCTCTTCGGCGAAACGGAAGCCTCGAGCCGCTATTTGCTCGAGCTACTGACGAGCTGCGATCCCCGAGTATCGTTGCGGGTATCTCTGTTCGGGATAGGAGATGCGAGAACTTCAAGTTTCTTGGAGAATTTTGGGATCTGATGGACTGTGCTGATGGTAACAGACTGTTCTGATTGTGAGTTGTTCTGTGGAGGACGTGGAATGGTCTGGGAGGACGTGAACAGTGCCGATAGGTCGAATTAAGAAGTGTTAAGAAACATTGGAATTTTATGCAGACGATTAAAGCGACAATTTTCTTTCGCTGAAAAGGCGTCTTAATAAGACGTCTTAATATTATAATAACAGCGGTTTCACTCAAAGAACATCATACATCGAGGAGGATGTGAACAGTGCTGAGAGATAGATCGAGAAGCATTAAGGAACATTGGAGTTTTATGCAGAATTTTATGGATACAGAAGTTATACGGAAATTGATTTCTTCTGTTCGGAAGTTTAATAGGATGAATGTATAATGTAATCGTTTCTCTTCAACAAGTATATTCGTCCGGGAGATTGTGAACAGTTCTGAAAGATTCCTCTGTTAGGTAGATTGCGAATCATTATACAATGTCAGAATGTTCGTAAACATTTTACAGAATAGTTATACCATTGTAATGTACACTTGTCCCGTTGTCTCTTAGTCGCCAGAATATTGTGCGAGTATGAGGAGCTGGGCAACGTGATAGGAAAAACATGGTTGTTCAATACACACGCGAATAATACGTTATTAAATGAAACTTAAACGAGCGCGCCACGAAACACGCGAACAGTATCCAGGCGAAAGAGAACGCGTAACACAATCACAGCATACCAAACATACAGAAAGGTATACACATAGCGCCTCGCATCAAAGACACGGTCGTGGGTGTGTTTCCAACAAATGTGAACACTTATAACATTTTCATTTGATCACAATTATATATTGAACAACGAAATAAATGTGTATGTAACTTCTGTGTCAGGAAAACGAATGCAGACAATTTTCATTTATCATATAAAAAAGCTTAGTCTGATTATCACAGTTCTAGGAATTCGTCGATGTCTTTCTTTCTCTCGCGAAACAGTAATTAAGGGAACTCGGCAGACGTCCATCTAATCGTTGAAACGAAAGAACTTTTCGCCCCAAAATTCGGCGAACTCCGTGCGCCGAAATTCGGATCATTTACACGAACAACAGCGGGCCGAATTCCCGGAGTGCCATTTGTTTCCCAGCTCCTTTCACAATTGTCAGAACAGCGGGGGAGCAGCCGGCCGGTCCGCGTCATTACCGAATTTACTGTTTGCAAGCGGAACTCCCGGGGAATGCGCCCGTGGAATTCGCCTCTGGACAGTCCAATCCTGCAGGCTTTATTACGGCGTGCCTCCCGGTCCCCGGAGTGCGAAAACGTGCGATCGTGTATCGTGTGTATAAGATCAGGACAAACCGGAACAAGCCTGGACAAAACATTCATAAACATTGTCGATTCAAATGATTCCTACATCGGTAAGTTCAAAGTACTCCTTTCGAGCAGCAGTGCATTTAGTCTCGTTTCTTACAGTTTTTTCTTACTTTTAATAGTCTACGTGGTTTTGGTGAAAGTTGCATTTGACCCCTGGTAAATATTGACGCAAGGAGACCCAGCTCCGATCGCGTTGCCATTGAAATATCTTGTCAAGGTCAACAATTTGAAAAACCTTTTCGGATTAAAAAGATTTAACACATCAGCGTATTGGTTTCAGCTTAATCAGATAACTAAAAGAAGAAAAAAATTTTTATTTCGTTCCTGTGTCTTGCAATCAATGCAAACATTTTTTCTTTTCC
Source organism: Lasioglossum marginatum (assembly GCA_028455795.1). Classification (NCBI taxonomy): domain Eukaryota; kingdom Metazoa; phylum Arthropoda; class Insecta; order Hymenoptera; family Halictidae; genus Lasioglossum; species Lasioglossum marginatum. The sequence continues at coordinate 7,859,362 of CM052245.1, forward strand.
CTAAAGAACCGCGGTCTACTAAGTTTTATATGGGGTGTTATACCAATTTCATATCTATAAAATTGACAAAATCATAGTGTTGAGCTCGAACGAAAGATTTTCGTTGTCGCTCTAGCTCGTTTTCGAATTAACGAAGGCCGAACTTGATTGAGATGATAGGAGACGAACGTGGGTTAGTAGGTTCCGGAAAGAACGATAGTACACCGTTGTGTTCACCCGTTTATTTCAATGTATCTACTACGTGCGCTAGTATGTACAATGTGCGTGTTTCAACTTTCCGTGCTCATCGTTCGCTCCGCGATTTGACTCGATTCGTGATTCTGTTTCGACTGACTCTCCGACTCCCGTCTCCCGTAGGGTTTCGGCGACTTGGGAGGAGTTTTCGAAAATGTTGCTATTGGTGGATACAACGACGACGCCCTTGTCAGTGTTCACCTTCAGGTAATTAGGCGCCGAAGGCTGTGGGGATGATTCGAATATGCCCGTTTCAGGCGGTTCTCCGGACGATGGCCATAGCGGGCAATAAACTGGGGAAGCGCTTGGGATCTGGTAAAACATACCTGGTAAAGTATACGGAACGATTAAGGGGAGAAGGGCTGGCAAACACATGGGCTAGTCCCGAAGTGAGCAAGTATGGGAAAGTGAACAATTATGTCCCATGGCTTCGAAAATCTATTGTCGCTATGTCATAAATAACGGTAAATGATTTGATGAGTTTCGGGGTTCCTAACGGACCTAGTGCAAAAATAGCAGGTAAAGAAACTTGCCTGCGGACCACGTGGTGGCCAAAAGAGGCTCGCCTCGAGTGCTCGGTAGGGCTAGGCAGGAAGGTATAATAGAAATACGGTACGGGTCCCGTGGAAAAATGGGGGTGAAGCGTCGCAACACATAGGGAATGAAAATATTCTAGGTCGGAAGGGATGTTTATTTTTCGAGTTAAAATAGCTCCGAGTGCAAACGGTTAATTACCGTTCAGTGACAGTAGGAGGATAAAGTATACTTGAAATCTAAATTTAACGAAAGTTATTTCCAATTATCTCCAAAACTAAGATCAAGAGACAGGTACATGTTATTCGGAATGTTGACCTCCTGTCAATATTTACCTGACCGTTGTGCCTCGACAATGTTCTAGGATATTTCTGTCCACGATTTCCATTCGACCGCTCCCCTCATCGAGCCCCGAAGACGGGAATAAAGTGCAGAGAGTGACGATTCCGTGCATAAAGATTGGCCCCCAGGACGCGGGGTAGGGGGCAGAGCAACGTGATCGTAATTTCGAGGCCGGCTATACGCGTTATGAAAGTTAGGTTCTGCCCGAAACTCTCTTTCTCCTCGTGCTTTCTGACCCGAATTAAAAATAGTTGTCGCCGGGCCGAAGACAAGCGGTTCCGGTCTTCTATTTCTCCTCGCGATATCGGATGGAACTCCGCGAAATTCTGCTCGCGGACTCGAAAGAAAATGGAAGAACGAACAAGCCGGACGACCGAGCACAATGTTGCGCGAATTCCCCGGAATTAACTTCCTAGCTCCGGCAAGAAAGTATAGTTAGTATTCGTATAATGCGGCCGGACGCGTTTACCACAACTCCCGTTCATTTTGCTTTATGCGTATTCATATATGCCGCGGAGGATGTTTACGCTAATGCGCATTTTTATGGGGTAATTGAAGTATACTTTCCCACCTACGCGGTTGGCATTTCGCTATCGTCTCGTCCGCCCGAATATTTTCACCGTTAAGTAGTATGACTCGACGCTTTGTCAGACATCGCTGTTTCCTTTTTCTACGAGCTTGCAGTCCGGTGTGCAGCTACTCGGCGTTAATTAATACTCTCGGGCGAGCCGCGGGAATATTTTGTGGTTAATTAGAGTTCTGTTAGCAGTGATTCTTTCTCGGCGCTGCCAGTAAAAAATTGTTCTAAAGGAATATTTTCATACGGATGAACGGGATTTTTTTCTGCGGTGATGGGAACCGGTAACCGTGGTGGAACTACGCGTGTGCTTTTGTTCGTTCTTCGGCTGTGGAAAGCTGTTAATGAAAGTGTAAAATGTTCGCAGTGTTGAAAGTTCTGTAGGTTTGTAGAGAGTGGTGTTAGAGAAACGTCTTTATCAACTTGTTTCTACACTCGAGTGTTTCATACTGGTTGGAAAAAATTTAGTCGTGCTTTGTTTTAATCCTCGTTGATTGTGCTTGACATCGTAGTTGTTCTATTTCATCTTTGGAACACATAATGCCCAGAATACAGGATTTAGTCTGACACAACGACGTCTGGTGGTATTACTTAAAAAATCGTCGAGTGCCTATAACGTACAAGTGCAAGTACTATTTTATGCAGCCCCGTGCAACTTGCAATCGTAAACGCGCGGAATGTCGGGCTGCATCCATCTGATTGTATGCATAATCGTTCTACTGCAGGCAGACCATCACCGACAGGTGCAATTCGAGAGCTCGGCGAGGTAATCCGAAATTCAACAACAATTCGGCTTCGCAATGCGGGATGGTCGAAAATTTCGTGGCTGGATGTCTGACCAGGCGCGTAATCGTTCTACTTGCTGGTAGCCCGGAGGTGGAAGATTTAAAACGCATCCGTCGAGACAGCTGCACAGCTCGAAACACGAGTCGAAACCGAGGGCGTCTGACCAGGCAGGCAATCATTCTACTTGTTCGTCAGTCGTACTGAAAATTTAAAATACGCTTCTGTCCGAAACCGGGGCTTCGAATGCCGTCAACGATTTCACCGTGAAGCCACCAGTCCGAAATTGGATGTGTCTGACCAGACACGTAATCATTCTACTTAACCGACGTTCAAACGCGCGAAGAGAGATAGAAGAAGAGAGGGAGAGGTGGAGCTAGAGAAGCATCGAAAGTTTACCATTTAGCGTTCCACGATAAATCATCGTTGCGCGAAGCCAGCGTTGTCTGACCGGGCAGGTGATCGTTCTACTGGCTCGGTAAGTAGCAGTAGAAAATAGTAGCAACGTTTAGACCGAATGAGGCAGAGGTCCCTTGTAAGCCGGCGGGTTACCTACGGTCACCGTTACAACCATTAAACCCGTTCTGACCCCCCAGCGCACGAGAAAATTGCCGATAATTCGTCCAGCTTACACGAGACCGGACTACCCGGCCTGATTCCTGACGAAGGGAACAACCAGCCGTCTGGTTTACACCAGGGCTGACTTAATTCCTCCTATAATGCCAGGCTAGGCTCAATTCTGCGATTTTGACGGCGCTGTCTATTATCCCGATGACTGCGTTCCTCGTGACAACTGCAAGCTGTGCTCAAACAGGGGAATTTTCCTTCTAACTATTTTATTCTCAATGCTACACGTAATTATTTTCACGAATTTTGATGCATGGTGGAATAACTGTATAAAATGTTATAGTAACGATAACTTATATTTTAAGTAGGACGACTGTACAAAGTTGTGGCTTATGTGAGAACAGGCTGAAGACTAGAACGGAAAGATGCTTTTTAAGGAATGTGAAAATCGTGGTAGAGGTGGTAAGGAATAGTGGGGGAAAATTAGGGGTGAGCTGTAGAAGTGGTCCAGACGATGTGTTAAACCGTTAATGTTTGTGACACCGGAAAAAGTCGCAGAAAAAATCGGACGAATCCCGTCGCTTCGGGCTCAAGAGCCTTCGAACTCTTAGACCAATTTATTTCCTCTAGTCGGGTGGTCGAAGTCCTTGAGACTTAGTGTGAAATTCTAGAGACAGTTTCGTGGGTCTCGCATTTTCGTTACAACAAAATTTCTAAAATTGTTGGAGCCGCTAGAGTTCAACATCCCTCAGAAGAAGTAGAACCAAACCTGTTTTCCCATCGTACAAACTCACTTTCATCTCTCACCTCGAATTTTCCACGCACTCAGCCCATCACACACAATCAACACGTAAGAAAGCCAGCTTGCCACACGGCGTGAACGCGCATAAAGGCATGCATCGCCAATAAATCAGCTTGATAGAAGCATCAGTAAAGTCGTATCGATCGTGAAGCGCAGGAGCATCGACATTTAATAATGCACGCTCGGCTTCAATATTCAAATTACGGTTGCCGAGATGAAAGGGGCTCTGGTCGTTCGTCGAACACTGTAACAATCATGCTCGTTTTTGCGTCGTCGTCGCTTTCGACTACATCGACGCCAACGACGTCAACGACGTCAACGACGGAACATTTCGCCGTGGACGAGAGACCGCGCCGCGCCGGCTCGCTCGGCCACCCGAAACCATCTTTTCGCTTTGTTTAATATGCTAATGATTATTAAACAAGTGTTTCCCTGCACGTTAACGTGATATGAAATTCGTTACGCGGGGCTCGGGGCCGGCGGCCACCAAAGAGATGTCGACTGCGCCGGCAATATTAAATTAGCATAATACTAATAACGCCGGGGCCGGGGAACGCACGCGTGCGTCCGCCCCCATTATATTCCGAGTACTAGGAATGTCTTGGAACGTGTTCCCTAGCGCAAACTGCCGAAGCAGGGTTGCCTAGCATTTTAGTGTCTCGTCTCGCTTTTTCGCTGCCCCTATCTCAATCCCCACCCGCTTAATTGCTTTTTAATTGTTTCCATTGTTTTTCCATCGTTGAGGTTTTCTATCCACTTTCTTCGCGATTCCATTAGCTGCTACGAATTATGTAGCACGAGCACGATTTTCGACCACGAAATTCCTGGAATTTTCAGGATTTTCCTCTGGATGATGCGAGGAGATACGATCTTGAGACTTCTGTGCATCTTTCAGCTGTGTAATCTCGTTGATAACAGATGTCAAGCACACCTAACATCATTTTGGACATCTTTAGAAGCTCACGACTCCGACGATCCATCAAAGAATCGTTTAGCACGCACATTCTCCAAGCATTAAAGGTCTGCAGGAAGATAGATTTTTTTTCTGTTCGCCGTGTAGAATAGTTAACAATGAACCCTGTGGCGCGAGGACAGTCGGAGGAAGGCTCGCAGCGGCGCGTCGTGGCCGGCCGTTTAAATTCCCGTCTGAATCGAAACGAGATGATCTTTTTATTCGATTCAATTTCCGTGAGGCCGTGGTGACCGTGAATCCTCTGCGGAAACGTGCTCCGTGCGTCAAACGAGCCCGGCCCGAAGGACGAGGGAGTTTTATTAAGCCGGCTGATAATTATCGGACGAAGTAGGTCGGGACCCCATCGAACGACCAGAGCGACGGACAAAAAGAATAACGATCGGGTCGATCGGCGAACGGGGCATCGTCTGCCGGCTGTTCGTTATCGGGGCCGAGTAGCGATTAACTTCTTAATTGGTGAACTTTTTTAATTTCTTTCGATTTTTGCCCTCCGGCGCGCCGCGCGCAGTTCAAGAACCTCCTTGCCAGTGCACCGGTAGGAAAAAAAATATAAGCGAATTTCCCCTAAGCGAAATACGAAATTTATTGCTTGTTATTAATGACGGAACTGGCCCGCGGCTCGGAATCGACCGATCCGGATTTTTTAGTCGAAAATTACTCGCGAATCGTGGAGCTCACTCCGCCGGAAAATTGTTAAACAAAGTTTACTTGCTCACCGTGCGATTCAACTTGCGGAAACATTTAATCAATCGAATGCTTGCTGTTCCTACAAGATGTCCAAACAGATTGGACATCTGTTTGGTGATTTTTCATAGAGCTCTATAAATATCGTAAAATTGAAAATATAGAAAATATTGACGAGAAAACAAGCATTGCGAAGCTTGTAATTCTTGTATGGTATTAAAAGCGAGTTAGTATTTAGTTTATATGAACTGAATTCCTTTGATCTCTCCGTATTACGTAGAAATCGAAAATATACAGAATACGAGGCGCAAGAGATGAAACATGAAATTTCATATTTTTATAAGAAATTAATGCTAGTATTAATTTTGTTAACTGTTTTCTTTGAAGTTTGGGAGTGTTGATAGAATGAGTTATATAGAGAAGGATATATAGAAAATATTAGTCGGAAAGGATGCGAAGCATGCAATTTTACTAAGATATTAAAAAGAGCTAGTATATTCGTTTTATTACGTGCCTATGCATCCCCTTTGACTTCCGTGCAGCATAAAGTCGAAAATATACAAAATGTAATTCGGGAGAGATGAAATGTATAGCTTTCAATTTATCTAAAAAGTTCGTAACGACTGTGTAAACTACACTGTTAATTTTATGAATTCTACTAACTGAAAAATCGAAAATGTACAAAGTACAACATGGTTAGTCGGGAAAGATGGAACGTGAAGCTTGCAATTTTGATATGGAAAGCGAAAAGCTTTGACGATACATTTAATATTCATTTTGATTACTGAAAAATTGAATCAAGTCGAAATCATGCAAAACACCACTCGGAAGAGGTCAATTTAAAACTTGCAATTGTTATGAGATATTCAAAATAAGTTGACATCGATAGCTCAGAAATTCTATCATCTCTTTATGAAACTGAAGATCAAATGAAATCGAGAATTGGCGAAACCACAGTGGCAAGAAAAATATACGATTAAAAAGCAGATTGCAGATTGAGGCGAACAGGATGAAATTTTCGAGCATGGCGAACTCGTGCTCGACTTACGGTTGCGTGCATAAAAAGCTGGGATAAAAAGAGCAATTTTCTCCGTGGTTCTTAGCTTGAATAAACTACATTCTTGTGCAAGCCAGTGCAGCGTTAGTTAATTATTTAAGGAGTTGGTAGCGGCGTTTATCCGGCCTCGTTACCGGTCGCAGGAATATTTAAATTCAATTACCGTGGTCAATACGAACAATTAAAAAACATAATCCGCGACGATGGCGGGACGGTCAGCAGTTCCTCCCCCCGTTTAGTTTAATTTTTAAAGGCCCTCTGGAAAAGGGTCTCTAATGAAATTTCCAGCCGGTAATTCCCGCGAAAAATACGCCGCTATTTTTCACGGTGGCCGCGGAAGCAAAATTGTGCCCCGGGATTCCCGGTCGCCGCGTAATTTCGACCGACTAACGACTCGAATGCGAGACACTCTCGGTGAGCACGACCAGCAACAAGCTTTCACACACCGCGGCGGTTGTCGAAATTTTTTTCGGGAAGGATTTTTCAACGCGAGAACCACTCCCACGTGGTTTTTAATTTCGTTTGGCTCCGCCTACCGCCGTTCAATCTGTGTGTCAACAATTTTCACCGATGTCTCCAATGATCTCTAAAGTCGTTGGAAACTTCGATAGCTCGAAAGCTGGTCTGAAATATTAATCGCTCAAGAGTTGAAGAATTTTTACGCTCGCTTGAGCCTGGAATTCGAGAAGCTTTCGGAACGAGAACTAATAGAAACTAACGGATATTAATGGACTTCTTTCTCTGACAAGTTGGAAGACTGTCTCTTTAGTATTCTGCGTGTGCGTGTTTCATTTCGTTTGATTGATGGTGGAAATTGTAGACTGTTTTCTAGTGTCTTCGATCGAGGCTGAAGTTTCTGCTGTATAAAAGAATCCGTAAAGAAATGTAGATTTCCTGTAGAAATTTACGGAGCACGGCATTCATATTTATCCAGTAGCAACAGATAGACCCAAACGTCGTTCATGAATTTTTTCAGAATTTACCAACAAAGTGAAACATAGTTTTAAAAAAAAAATGAAAAATTCACTATATCAAGGTTCAGCCGGCCGTCTCCATATTTTCCCAGGATATTGTTATCGATCGCGGTAATTTATGTAGCGTGATACGCGGTCGGTGCTTACATATTATTATTAATAATGTTTAATACGTAGCCGTGAGTCGACATAGGTGAGCCCGAAGTTTCGATGCGTCAGGTTCATGCACAAAGGTATCGAGTGAGAGGAGCGGGGGGCTTCTGTACAGAGGACAGAGGGGTCCGCGCCGTTTGAATATTCACCGAAATTCGGTTTACATCCGGCGCGACGGGCGAACCCCTTTAATTAGCGGCGCCTCGCCGGAAGATCTAGAATAACGATTCAGCGATCGCGGACACACTGGTTCGTTCCACCGCGGCGGCTGCGAGAATGATTATAACTCGGCAGGCAACTTCTCGCATATTCATAGAAACGTTGCGACGCGATTTACGAGCGGTTAATGCATTTGACTCGCGCGGGCTCCAGCGAAAGAAGAACGATATCCGGAAGTGCTTCCATCCCCCTTCCCCTTCCTCTCTCCATTCGCCCCTCTCTCTCTCTCTCTCTCTGATCCTCCTCCGTTCCCCCTCTCAGTTATTTAAATCCGACATTAGAGCGTTTTGCCGCCGACTAATTACGGCCCGCGGACCCTTTAAACGTTTAATCGGCAATTCGCTCGGAATTACGCTCTCGCGGGAATATATTTTATCGTTTTATGTTTACGTTCTCCCGAGCTGCAAGTAGAATGATTACGCGCTCGGCCAGACAATCGTTGCCGCCGCGCCGCTGCTGGCCGGATTAGTACCGCTCTTCGAGGCGAAACACTATGTCGTAAAATTTTACAGGCTCGGGTAGCTTTCTATAGAGTTTCGGTTCGCAGCTAGTAGAATATTCCGCCGATAGTCAGGCATAATGAACAGATTTCAGCTTGATAGTCGGCCTAATTAGTGTCTCATTAGTGGGTTTCGGTAGAATGGTCCGCGATTGGTCAGACAGTAACTATGTTGATTAGTTTCGGCCTGGCAAAGATTCACGGCTAGTAGAATTGTCGTATGCTTGATCAGACAATGGTTGAATACAAGAAAATGTCAGGCGGAGGTGTTACTCAGCTATATTAATATTGGATGCACTGATGAATTTATTGCATTTTTGAATTTCATTTTTGAATGAATAATCTACCTATCCGATGTTCGTGTTTCTGTCTAGAGCAAACTTCCGTTGATTAATGTCTTCATCTTGAACTCTCATGTTCGCGACTACGATACTCTAGCAAGTGGAACGATAACGTGTTTAGCCAGGCATCCGTTACCTTCGGATTAACGTGCTCCCACTGTGGAGTAACGCGAAGTTTTACAAGCATGAATGACCCTACAGAGTTTCAGTTTAGAGCAAGTGGAATAACTCCGCGGCAAGTCAGACATGTTCACCTCCGGCTCGTCTAGCATCATTAGTTCATTAATAGACTGCGGATCTTCATGCAAAATAAAAAATGTTCGCATTGATTGGAGGACACAGGAGCCAAGTAAAAATTGTATTCTTCTTTTAATTATCCTATTAAGCTGAAACTAATACGTTAATGTCCTTAAATATTTTTAATATGTCCACTGCTTTAAATTGTACCTGTTCATTTTTGTCATAAATGCATAAAATCCGCAGTCTATTCATTAATTAAAGTGTCAGCAATAAGTGTGCTCCTTTTGGATTTGGTAAAGTAGTCCAGTGAGTAGTTGGGTATAGTTAATTCCAACGTTGATTGATCTCTTCCGCTTTAACTGCCTGTTCACGTACGAAAATAATCAGGGGATCATCCGCGTCTAAGTGTATCGTGTCTGTAAACTAAGTTCAGGTGCTTGTATCATTACCTTGTTTGTTGATGACGTTACTCCGCGGTTCCACGTATGAAAATGACAGAAACTCTTGACAGAAACACGTCGTTTCCGCTCGTCATGTACAAGTGACGTTTAAGAAGAAATTCCTTATTTCCGGTGAAATATATCGATGGTTTGTGCACTTTTTAAAAAAATGGAGACTAGATCGGGGTTTCACTAAACTTTTATGAAGTCGCAGGAATTTTTTCGTGCTCTGTTTGCTCATAAATACCGTTTTTATCTAGAGTAAACTAGGACGCTCTGTATAAATTCTTCATTAATGGTTGGTATATCTACGTTCGTATCTGCCTTCCAGTTTATTTTAATTAAAAAATCCCAATGAGCTTTTTTCTCTCGCCGAAAAAATTATGTCGCGAAATGTGGAAACTATTCAAATCCAAATATTCATCTTTTCTAATTATTCCTGACCTTTTCTGGTATTAAAACATAATCTACTCACCCTATCATTTTGAATAATTTCTCTTTCTCAATATACAGGGTGGTCCATCTAAATGAACAAGGTATCGCAAGGTGAATGCGCAAATGTTATTTTTTTCTCAAGTTCTTCTTTCCGGAGTTTTTAAGGTCATCGATATTTTGTGATCTTGTAATTGTATATTTTTTTCCTTAGATTAAAAATAATGCGACAGTATCATTATATTCTTCGAATTATAAAATTGTTTAATATCGTAAAAATTAAATAACTCATCTTTTCACACATATCTTCGAAACTATTACGACTTCCGACTTGAAATTTTACAGAGGTATTCTTAAGCGGTTAAATAATACAAAATCCTGTCGAAAAAACGTATTGAAAAATGTTGTATTTTCATCATCAGGGAGAAAACGAGATTCCTACCTGAATGACGTTCTTTTTGGGAATTGACGCGTTCGCAGGCTGACAGCTCTCCGGAAAATTAGGATTGGAAACCTCTGGTTCTCTATCTGTAGCGAGGAAGCGGCACGACCGTCAGCCACGGATGTCAGCTAACACGGAATTTCTAGTTCTCCGGGAGAGGTCTCGCGAGAGATCTCCCAGGGCTCTCACGTTTATGGCGACTCCGTTAAATTCGGTAGTAACGGTGCATTAGAGACACTTGCCGGCTCCCTTTTACGAGCCGACATATCCAGATAGATAGGAACAGAAGGTGGCAGGACAATGCCAAGAATTAACGCCACTCTGGCTCTCTTAGAGCCCTCCTTCGGGCAAAGATCCTCCTCATTTCTGAGTCCTCCGAATACCAACGACTCCCAGGATCCTCCTAATTTGCGAAATAAAATTATCCGGAGCGATATGTCTGATCTTATCAGTTGTAAGTCCTTGGAGAGACTGGCACTCTCTATTATGATCTGATTATTTGCACTGCCTAATGGATGATCTTTCAGCTTCTCCTTCGATCTTTCAATAATTAGACCGCGGATTTTTATGCATTTATGGCTTCTAAACATTTTCAAAAAACGCTAGAATATAAAATACCAGGGAATTTAGTACGATTTTGATCTATTTTAGAATTATTACATGATTCCGCTTTCTTATAATTCGCCTAGAAAAATGAAAAATTGCATAAACATCCGCAGTCTAGTTGCTAGACTTGCTTTGCTTTCAAGAAATAGGAGAGCTATACAGAAATATCATTCTTCCATTAATAATTTTAACAAGCAGCAACAAATTATACATGCATAAAATCCACGATTATTATACAACTTAGTATACGATGCAGGCATGCATGAACTGCACTGAAGAATCGCATGCGCACATTCTCAGCGAACAATAAAACTCGAAAGAATAAAACGTATGACACGTTCGAACAATTTTTACTTTACCGGAAACCAACGTTGAAGAAACGCGATTTTATCGAACAATCAGCAATATGAATTGAAACTGACGGCCCCTAAAAATGTATAAAGTATTCTGCACAAAAGTATCGTTTGACCATCGAGCTCGAACCGCACAATAAAACAAAATCGACGGTTGAGGAACTCCTTTTGCAGCTAATTCATCCATCGATGCGGAAACCGGAAAACGCGAGAACTCATTGCGTAGGTGCGGAGTTATCGCGTCCGAGCATAATTGCCGGTCAATTCCGTGACCGCGGGTTGCAGAGTTCCGAAGAGTTCGACCGCCATGCAAACTAATTACGGCCGGATACAAAGGCACCGGCATAATGGCGATCGCTCGAAAATTAACAACGTTAGCCGCGGAAGTGGCCCGCTCGAATTATCTGCCGGTGGTCCATTAATTTATCGGAATAAATCCGCGGTGCGCCGGGGGGCCGGAGGGTAGCAGAGGGTTTCGACATGATGCAGCAAAAGAATGCAACCTCATAAAAGTTATATCGAAACTGTATGTTGAACAAATTTTCTATGAAAGTCTTAAGTACATCGAATTCTTTTACTGTCACGCAGAAAATCAATAATTTTTCACATTGCCGAAAGGCAATTAATTCGCACGGGAAAATCAAATTTCTGTCAAAACAGACGGGTGAAAGGGATTAAATGAGGAAAGGGTGAAATAGGGAAGGGGATAGGGATGAAAAGAGGAGCGATCAATCTCTCGTTCGACAGTGGAAACTGACGGCGGAACCGCGACGGAACGCCGCGACCGACGGATTATCCGAAAGGTAACCGTTCCCGCGAAACAGGACACGTAATACCAGTTCGGTCGAGTATTACCCGGGATCCGGATCGCATAATAATGTCTGCTCCATCGGATAAAGCCCCCGAATCCCATAGGCAACCAGCGAAGACCCCGCCACATCGAAAAGCTCCCGTCTCTCCTAACTTTTAACGAGATTCCGCGAGTCACCCTGAAATATTTAACCCTTCTGCCGACCTGCGAGCCTGCCCCGAACCTGGACGTCGGGTTAAATCCTTTCCGTTAATGCGACGGTTAAGCCGTCAGCTCCACCAGAAAGGCCTCCTGCGGATCCAGCCAGGATTTTAGTAGAATCTCGCGAGACAGAATGAAATTTTAGAGTCGTTTCCGCTGACCTATGTGTCTGCTGATTCGCCGATTTTTCGGGAGTTTCATTCGATCTGGCTCCGAATTTTGATTTTGCAAGGATTTACATGAGTTACTTTGCTCTTAAGCATTTTTCACGTCATATATGCACGCACGTAGTGTCCGTCTAAAATCCTCAATTATTCTATTTCGTGCGAAGCTGTAAAAATAATGTCTTTCTTTACCTTTGTTTGTGTTGTTTAACATCGAGCCTGCAATAAATACGATAAAAACAAAATTCATATCAATAATAAAAATTCACGAGATAATTCGGCCATACCATTGCAAATCATCGTTTCTTGACATCGTGACTAACGAGATATCTCGACCATTCTAGTGAAAGGGTTGAAATGTCCACGTTCGTGTGTAATGTTAGAATGTAGCATTTTTACCAGATCGAATCTGTTGAGCGGATATCCACGGTTTCCGACGGTAATTCGCCGGATTCAGGTGAACGTTATGCTTGTTGCGAGCGCTAGCCGGAATCTATGATTCCATGAATTCGCGCGGCTTCGTACGTATCCAGGATTTAGCCATGTAATTTCATTCGGTACGCGCGTATCCGTTTGTACAGTGGCTCCAATAATTTGATCAGCCACTGTGTGTACATATCAAAATAATCCAGAGATGAAGAGCTTAATACCTGCATGAAAAGCGAGAAAGAAATTATTTCTGAAACTAGTCATCGCAAGAATATCCCGGGCGCGGTGCATTCCCACGCGATCTACATTGCCAAGCTACTAAAGAGCCAGTGTCCCGACAGCAAATAAAGCGTGGGTGCGAATAAAAGGTGTCGGTGCACGAGAAATAAGGTCGCCGGCATAGAACTGAAGGCAGCCAGGCAGCGAAGAAAGGCCGAGTATATATGGATAATCTAGGAAATATGAAATCGCTTCAAAATTGTCAGATCGTATGCAATAACGCGGCATTAGTGACGGCGGTAGTTGACGTCCAATAGTTCTCCAGCCTTGAGAACCTTTCTCTACACCGAATCCCCGGGTTCTCCGTGCTTTAGAGGCGGCTTTAGTTTCGTCCCCGGGCCACGGCAAATATTGCGACAGCAGGAATCGGCAGTCGTGTGTTTATTTTGGCTTGTTACTTTTACTCTACCGCCCCTCTCTGTCCGCCCCGGCACCGTTTCGATAGAGAAAACCGGTCCCCACCTCCGTGGGAGAAAAGCCAGACAGAGACGAGCCTTCCCTGTTTCTTCGCGACGTTTCTCGCAGAGAATCGGGCAGAATCCCGCAGAAGATGCCTCTTCTAGGATGCATGGTACTTTTTCAGCCTGAATACTTTTTTCGGAGCGACGCACAGTGGGCCTGGAAACCCGTTTCTTCCGCCGAAAATTATTTTAACGTTATCTTGAGGTTTATAGGACAGTAGTTGGTCGTTGAGATCGTCTAGACGCCAGCTGGAGTATTGTGAAATCAAAGCTATATATGTCTGTGGTTGTAAGGAACAAATGGCGCATGTTATAATTTCAAACAATTTCAATTTATGCATTCATTGAGCTGTAGAGTAAATCGTGACAAGAAATTCGAAAGGCTCAGAAAAATAATGCAATTTAACCGATGTCCTGTGTTCAGAATTGATGATGAAAACTTGAAAAAATTAAGAAGAATTCTTATAATAAATTTATTTTAAGTTAATTTAAGTTTAAATTCATTTTATTCTTTTAATTAATTAAGTTTGATACGAGAATTGACTATATTAAAACATATTTAAAACATCGACATGACCGACGTGTCCCTGATATACTATACTTCATATTCAATATTTAATCATTATCCATTTTCAGGAAATATATTAACAATTCTATTAACCCTCTCTCGATCATCGCAGAAAATACCGCAGCATAATTACAAGCAAAATTGATTATTAATCCCGATAACCATTACCAACCTTATCAAATTTGCAGGATATTGAATACTGTACATCGTACGTAAATGTAGGTATGTACACCGACCACACAATGTCCAATTTCGAATCACAGAAGCCCCCAGTACCAGAATTTCTTTTCCCCACGACGACGATGCGACGTTCCAAATCAAAATATCGGAAACTAGAATGTAATCATGGGAAATCCTGTTACCTGTCCAATAGTCAGGTCCCCTAACCATGTTTCCTCTTTCTTCGTTACGTACCCATCCCTTCGTTCTATCCTCTCTCGTCGCCAAAACGTCCAGCGAAGTCGACCGACGTAGCTTTCTTCGACAAATTATTGCGAGTCCAGCAGAAGAGTTAGGTCATCGTTGCGAAGCTGTAGCGCCGTCAGTTTATGAAAGAATCATTCTAAAAAAATTTTTTCTCACACATCAAAATCTGTATAACCCTAGAACAACCAAGCACTAAACGCAATTCACATAATTTGTCTTAGAATAATGACAAAATTGCATTTATTTCGATTTCGTATCAGTTTCGTTTAATTATGTACATCAATAGAGAAATTCGCTAAAACGATTTCTCAGAAAATCATCTTTATAATTTTAATATTTCTAAAAGAACAAATCACAGGAGATTTTGATCCTTGGTAGATCTAGTGATAATAAAGATCTGTAAATCAATTTCTCATTTGTTTCGTCACATTCTCGTGAGAAATTCCGAAAATTAGACATATTTTTCGTGTTGTAGAGTGGCTTTACCACCGGAGGGTGTTCTATAAAAAAATGTTCTAAATAAAGTTACAGATACAAAAGGGTTTATTGAAGTATCGCGGGAGCAGAGAAAAGTATTGTTTGGTCTCTATCATTTGGTCCGGGACGAGCGTATTCGTTCTTGGTATCCACTTTCGCGGATATTTTAATGTCGAGGCTGTCCGGTCGGTTTCGCGTTCGCGGTTGTAACAGGGTAGTCGGCGACGTCGCGTTAATTACAGCAATGAGAGACGTCCAACGTTTCTACGCGGGGGCGGAGTTATGGCACAATAAAGAGGCAGATGAAAGGCGAGGAAGGGACGGCGAGGCGAGGCGGGTTGAATTATCGGCTGCTCGACCCGACAACGATTTCATCCTCCTGCTCTCTTTCATCTTCCTCTCGCTTTCTCGCTTCGAGAGCGCAAAGTTAATGGCTCCATTGGTGTAATACAGGCATCGAGAGCCGAGCACGAGAGGCCCCGATGTACGCAAAAGAATTTTGAAACGAGCACGCTGGACACGGCTGCCGTGAATCACTGGGACGGACACTCGTTTGTCCCCATTATCAGACTCCCGGCTATTCACCGTGCTATAATTGATCGCGCCGCGACGCAGGCGGAAAAAAGAGATTGATGCATAATGCATCAGACGACCACCTACTTTTCGATCCCGATCGCAAAAACCCCTGCTTTCCTCTCTGCCGCCAACTACCGTCCACCTTTTCGACCCCTCGACAGCGTAATTCGAGATCTTTTCGGGACGATACTCTTTGTAAACCGATGCGACAATATTTGTCTGTGCACCATTCACCATTCTAATTTTAGAAATTGTAGGAATTCTTTAAAATTTGACCATTGAATTTTACTTCCAAATCGGGCATGAACTTATGCAATCATCTGATACAAATGCTATTACCAATGAAAATAGAATTCTATTTGGCAACACTTTCTTCGAATTTGTCTATAAAAATTGAAAATTTCATAAACATCCGCAGTCTAGTCATCGCTAGTTCGTACATTTCTGGATGGGAAACTAGAAAAGAAAATCTTGGCAATGAAGTGGTGAAAAAGCTCGAGGCCAAACAGATCTGTAAAAGAGATTCAGGAAAATCGAAGGGTTGGAAGGATCGTGGAGTTGACGTGTAAAATTCAGCAGGTCTCTATGAAAAACGAAGGGGCACGGGAAAGCTTGAGCTGTGAGTCAATAACTGAAGGAAAAGGGGGCGGTAGGGGAGGGGGTAGAAAACGACTGGTCGGGAGAGAGCTTCTGAAACAAGGCAGCGTTGGTGGTAACAAACGGTATACGAAACACAGAGGAGTGACGCCTGGTAGAGAGTGGGAGAAACAGCAGCTCTCTCTCAGAGAGAGAGAGAGAGAGGGAGGGGTAAGCGCGGCGTCGCGGACACGAAAGAGAAACGTTTGAGACTAGCGAAACAGGGAGCAGTAATTAACAATGCGAACTTAATTCATTAAGTCGAGGTCGGGGAAGCACGGAACGTGGAACTTCTTGACGTACTTTGCTCCTACCTCCCGTCGCCGGAGGCCCGACCATGGGAATTATACCTATTTTCGCGCCAACTTAAGCCTGACCCCCTCGCTGTTCCCGTACACCACCATAACCAGTTTCGTATCCGGCGCGTCCGCATTGTCATCGCTCCACGGGTTCCTTCTCTTCTCCTGTAGCCCGTCTTTTCTCGTTCTCTCGCTTCGGAGGAGAGGAAACAGGAAAAAGATAGAAGATGGAAACTCGGTGTGGCGGGACAGAGAGTGAAATAGAGAGAGAGAGGGATCTCGAGAAAAAAAATTCTTGGAAAATCCGGTGCGAAGCCGAACAATTAGCCTCTGTCGTTCCCGGTCTAGTGGAACGCCGCGTGAATTCGGGATTACCAGCCGACAATGGAGACCTGGATAGAGGCTAAAGGCCACCGACGCGACGTAACCATTCGTTCCCCTCGTTAAACGACCATGTGTGTATGTGTGTGTCTGTGTGTGCATGCTCTTCGTGTTTTATCTGGGCCTCCAACATTCCCATCTTCGGATTTTGCGAGTTGCAACGATGGAACTTGGACGATCCGAGGTGTTGCTTCGGATAATTCGCAGTTGAACTAAACAATCCCGAATTGTTCCTTCAAGAAGGTTCATCCCTACAAAAATATATAAAAGTAAACAATCTGAAATTCGGAAAGATCCGTCGATTTCCGATGGTAATAGGAACAGAGAAACGGGTAAAGGTCAGCCCATCCCGAGAGCCGAGGAAACAGGCATTCGAGCGAAGAATCGCGCTAAGTGGCCGAAGTTTCGGTCATTTCAGCCATTAATTCGACAGTTGGGAGCTGATTCCAGTAGCCATTTTATGGCAAACGACGCGAGCCTGGATGCGCTAATGTACTTTTGTGATTTGCAATCTAGGCGGCAGAGTTTACACAGTATCAGCGAACGGGATATTCGGCTTCGCCCGGACTCGTTTTGTTAATTAAAACTTTCTCGACCGGTGTAACGCGAGCCTCTCGCCACGCCTTACCCCCTAAAAAGAACTGCAACTTTGCACTCCTTCGACGTTGCAGTTTCATGCACCGATATGTGCAAGCGTGTTTCAAATAAAACTTGTTTTGTTTCGAAGTAGACGTCTTGTAATGACAACAAGGCTTTAACACGTTCACTGCCGAACGTTCACAAAGTAATCCAATCCTAATCGAAACTGCAGAGACGTGTTAAACCACGTTTCCTTTTTCAAAATGTTTGTAGTCCATTCCTTCAAGAATTTATTGACCTGAATGTGTTGGTGTTTCGAGGTGATTCAAGGTGAATTTATTGCTGTTCAAAAGTTCCCTTGCAGACTTTGGATTTAGTTGTGCGATTGTGTGCTCATTACAAATGTATTGAAAGCATTGCGACGAGTGCAGCGGTTTTTTGAATGAACAGTAATATGGAACGATCCTCGAAAGAGTCCATGGGAAGGGTGTGAGAAAAAGGGGACATGGTGTTGTGGTCGTTAAATCGCGAGCTGGTTGTACGGCGTGGCTTTAAAACCGTTGTTCCGTCGTGTAACGCGAACGATCCCGCCTCTCTCCGACGACACGCTTACAATTCCCAGCCCCGTGAAAACTCACCCTCTCCGGAGAGTCATTAAGCCCCGAACGCATTGACGAACAGAGATTATTCTTGAGCTACGGGGTTGGCGTATCTCGCAACCGGGAACTGTTGATTCGTGTATCAGTCGAATGAGTAATTAGGGAGGGTGGAAGAGAATCTCGGCGATCTCGTTAAAAGATAACAAGTGCGTAAAACGAAACGGTCTTTTAAAGGTTTCTTTCCTGCCCCGTGTCACGGAGCTTCCTTTCTTCGATCCATACAGCCAGAGCTGAATGGACGAAGCCTTATTGCAGACCCCGTGTTCTTGTAAATCGCTGGACAATGGCTTTAGTTTGATTTAGTCGAGCGGACGGGACACGCGAGTCGAGAGAGTGAATTGCGGGAATCCGATTCCGAGGAAATAAGACACTGGCAGAGGGTGAGAGAGGCACTTTGCGAGTTCTCTTAATAAATAGAATTTTTCTAACAAGAGAAACTGCAATCGTAAACCCAAAATTCAAAGATTCTTTCATTTTTCATGTGGCGTAGCTCCCTCCTGCAGCGGATTAAATAATTAACAAATGACAAAGCTCCCCTCGGTCATGAACCTAACACTACACGCGATATCCAGACCGTTTTGAAGACCCTCTTATTTTTACACCCTCCGAATCACGCACATGTCAACCGTTCGCGTTCCCAAATATTTCAATTTCGGCGCGCGACGTATTTATTTTACGCGCCTCGAAATGAAAAATCACTGGTACGCTTCCTGTTACTTTCGACCGCACGTGCGCGCGTGCGCGAGAAACATTCATAGACCTCCTCTTTCTCTCTCACGCTCTCTCTCTCTCTCTCTCCGTTCCCGAAAGAAGTCATATTTATTCATATTTCTCGTTATACGTTTTGCACGCATTCATGTTTATTCATGGCCGGGCAGGACGGTCGCGCGCAATAAAGGCCAGCGAAACCTGTAACTAAACGAATGTCGCGCAGCGCGCGTCACTATCGAGGCGTTCGACACACAATCCGCCCACCGTTAAATACCTACTCTTTTACCAACTCCTTTTCCCCACCCCCGTCGATTCGAGAGAGAGAGGGGGAGAGAGAGAACTTCGACGGCTAATTTCTTTCCGGGAGATCGTAGATGAATGGGGACCGTGACTACAATGAAAATTTGTTTCGCGCCCAGCCCGTCTTTTGTCGGCCGCGAATTCCAGCGAAAAATTAATGTACCGCCATGTTGAAAAAAGCCCACCCCGATAGCAAAGCCGTCTTTCAATCTCCTGGAACACGAAATTCTTTTACATCGACGCAGAGCTCTCTCGAACCTTTATGCTAGTTGCGAAACGCTTCGATGTCTCGGAGACTGCTTTCTCCGCTAATAAAGCGAAGGAAAACGACGATTATAGCGATTGTGAGTCCCTCTGCTTTTAACATATTATTTCAGCATTTTTTAATACAATACGTACCCGTTCTGTTCCGTCTGTTCCAGTCCGTTCAGTGCTGTTACAACGCTTGGTTTTTACCTTATTCGTTGCTTTTTGTAATACTCGTGCGAGCATCATCGCTGTTCATCGAACAATTCTTGTCTTTTCTTTTTCATTCCATTTATTGACCAAGTCTTAACATTCAATGCTGCTATAACGTTTCGTGGTACTCGTGCGTTTCAAATGGAACGCAAAATATTTTCCAGCCTTTTATCGAACAGTTCCGCGCGACTATTTTTCAGAGAGCCGCATAAAAATCCTCGATATAGTTGCAGTCAATAAAATGGTATTTATTTTCCAATTACAGTTTGCAGGAGTTTACAATACTCATCCCCCGGTTAAAGGCACGTTCCGTCCCCTTTTTGGGCAAAGGGCTTTACAAACAGAGGATACAAAAGCGACACTGTGGTCATAGTACTGAATAGTACTGAAAGGCCGGGCCGTGTGCGATAATAAAAGTTATCGATCCCTTAGTTTAATATTGTCGGTCCATGAAAACCGATCCTGCTGCCAAATCTCTCGGCGCAGTAGAATAGAAAACTCGGCAAATAACGCAAGCATAGATAAACGGAGTAAAATAAGTGAATTGAATGGGATCGAAGCATTATTCCGTTGTCAATTCTCGATAGCCGGTCTACAAAAATATTGAAGTGAAAATGTACAAACCTCCGAATAAAGGCAGACAATCAAATAAAATGAATAAATAGAACATCTTTGTATATAAATCCTCAAATAAACGAACCAGACAAAATGTATTCATTCAATAAAATAAACGCAATTAATGCTACATCGATCGAAAAGAACGTTCATGCTCGTCATACCATCATGTCTGCTTTAAACCAGCAAAATAAATGAATGCATGAACTTATAAGACAAGCAAACTGAATAAATGAAACAGAATACATAAAAGCAACGATGCACTGGCTTAAAAGAACTTTGTGTTGTTAAACGTTTGTTTAAACGTTTGTATTAAACTGAAGATTAAGCAGAAATCAAACAGAATGAATAGATTGAATATCTTTTATACAGGATAACAAACGGTACAATGATTAAGACTCTCTAATATGGATTAATCCATTTGTTTCCTAACAAATTTTAATAAAATGCGACTCACTCAACGCGTCGCAATAAAAATGAATTGCCAAACCTGGCAACGTGGCATTGAGCGTGTTGAAAGGACCATTTTTCACGGTACGACAATGTCGGATTCTCGCGAGCCTTTTCTATACTGGCACTATTTAATTCTCATTCTCTTTCCCCGAAAACAAGGCCGCTGAAAAAGCCTGTTATTCTACATTTCTATCAATCATAGCGTGCACACAGTGCTTTTTGTCGGTGCATCACGGATCACTATGTTCTCAATATACCGTGTACCTTTCGATTGGCTGAACTACACGCACGTGCCACGTGTGTTTTGCTCGGTTTTCATCTCGATTCCCAGAATCCTTTGTAGCGAACGCAAAAGCTTCGAGCCGAGTGGCCCGATCAAATTGATCGTCACGAATATTTCCATTCATTTTAATCGGGACCGCTCGTTTCTCGCGTACAGAGTTGCAAATCCCCGATCTAGATGCGCAAAAGTCATTTCGATGGCCCTCATAGAATCAAATTTTGGTTGCGAGCTACCAAAAAACCGTCTGGAACAACTAACGAAACATCGGCGATCTATTTTAGGAAACCTAATAACAAGATTTGCTGCATTCATGACAAAAAACCGTGATCATACATAATTTTACAACACTCCAGATCTCTTAATAGTCCGACAAAAAAAATCCTCGCATGATATTCGCGCCCATTCCCCAGCGCAGTTTTATTCGCTCGAGAACGTATCTCCCGAAAATTTCGCATTTCAAACGGATATCATCGAATTACAATGAATTCGAAAAAAATTACAACAGAGGGAAAAAGATGAATCGAACGTCCGGCGATACGCGCCGAACGAAAAACTGAATTTTTACCGAGGGTTATACGCTATTAAACCCAGCGATCGCGTTACACATTTTCCATCGGCAAAAGCGTTTTCAGAAAGCCGGCCGAGCGTTGAAAATATTCGGCTCCCGCGGAGTCATGAAAGAATGACATTATATTGCGAAAAAAAAAGTTACGGAAAAAGGATTTCGGCATATCTGGGTTATCGCGGGAGAGCCGGTCCATTTGTTCGAGGCTTTTTTAAATTATAATAGAAATACGATCGGTCGATAGCAGGTCCCGTGGATTCACGGCTCGTTTCGACTTCCGGCGAGCAAGAAAGAGAAAAAGAGTGCAAAAGAGGGGGAAAGAGAGAACGTGGGAAAATATGGAGTGAGAGGACAAGAGAGGGAGAGAGAGAGAGAGAGAGAGAGAGAGAGAGAGAGAGAGAGAGAGATGAGGAGAGAGGCGGGAAAGGCAAGATATCGGCCGCGGGAGACGCGAGTAATCGATTCCAGGGGCGTTCGCTCGTGAACCGATTAATCGACCAGTCGTCGCGAACGTTTCTACCCGCGGTGAATTTAGCAAAGCCATCGGCCTCGAACGTATGCTCGTCGCCGGTCGCGATAACGTAATGCCGTTCGAATGATCTCGAACGATTCCCAACCCCCTTCAACCCTCTGCCACCCCCGCGCAACCTACGCAGGGCCCCGATCGAACCGGAATTATTTCCCGCGACAGATTGAGGCAGAACCAAAATGTAATTTTCCCTGAGCCATCCGAGAGGCGGCCAAACCCCCTTTCTCTCTTCCCCCAACCCCTATCAACCCTCCTCTTTTCCCAGAACCGTGTTCCCAGGGGATGCTAACCTTTCGAATCGTCTTTTCCGCCACCCCCGCACACCTTCGGATTAGCCATATCGATGGGGACGAGAGAAACGATCGACGAAGATGGATCAGCGACGTGTGTTTCGTCCGGGTTTCATTTTACGAAGCTTGTTCCTTTTTCCTCTGGATTATTAGGACTCCTTTCGGCCCATCATTTAACGCGAGCGCAACCAGCTATACCAAATTGCGTCTCGAATGACGATAGTTAAAGCTGCTTGATTATTGTCTCGGAGAATGTTTGTGAACTTTTAAGTTTTCCATAAACTGAGAACTTGTTGAGTAACATAAACACTGCTTTCTGCATCAATTGGAAGAAATTGAAGCTACGTGGGTGTTTATTATTTTAATCCTAACCGAATGCGTATGGATGCAGCGGATGCATCCCTTGAAAATTCTACACTGTGTACCATTCAGTACTAACCTAAATTGCGCGATTCGAATCGTCCTTTCCGATCACGGAACGTTCGCTAGCAGCGTTTAAAAGCCGATGGGTAAGATCGTCGGCGGTCTCCACATCCGCGGCGGATATTGTATATCACGTGATATTGCGTTAACCTAAAGGGCAGCTGGAGAATGTGCAAGTTTGCCGTGGTATATCCCGAGGAAACGCGAGAGATGAAGGAACGAGCAGCTGACCCGTAAGAAGGGAGCATCGATAAAATTCTTTTACATTACATTACGCTCGACATGCACGCCCTCGGTTCAATCTCATAATGTTAATGTATAGGAGGTGTACTCTAACGCAACACTGTGTGCGTGCACTCTTTCTTCTTCCTCCAGTTTCTCATTTGAACGTGGAAATCATTTTTCAAGAGAAAACGTTCGTTGGAAAATAATGCGTTTTCGGTGGGTAGTTGAGCTTCGAACATTCTTCGGTGATAATCCACGGCAAAATGGACCGGAAGTCGAAAGAGAGAGAGACAGAGAGAGAGAGAGAGGCAGTTGCCGAATAATTGCCACAATGGATTCAGTCTTTCGAGTCTCATTAATTTCTAGCTTAAAACTTCACCGAAATTTCACTGTTAATTTTCTATTAAGGTTTAGATATTTTAGAATCAACCTATTCATTTAGAACATTCTAGCGTTGGGCGGGGACCTTGACCTATTAACATTGTCGCTTGTATAGGATTGTCTTGCAAAATTGAGAGACTTTCGGAAAAAATTATTCTTTTCATCGATTTTTCTTTCTTTTTCATCGTATTATCTTCAAATTATTTCAATTTCTTGCAATTAACGCAGAAAGTTTTGATTTCGTATAGAAAAATCAGCAGTCCAACTGTTCCTAATTATTGTCCGTTCGAAAAATAAATGTATCGAAGACAATCAAAGTCGCCTGCTTCGTAAATATTGAAGCGACGCGAAGTTTTCTCACATTTCCGGAGAATTTCGTATTCAATTTGGACTATCCTAACCGCGCAGGCATCCGAAACGGGCGATTGATCATCTCGCAGGTCGTCGGCGGTCACGGCAATGACCTAATCCCGTCGGTGGCGCATAATTAACGCGGCTTCCACGTGTCGGCTTAGCCGTATCAGCGTGAAATAATCGACCGTAGGCCAGGTGCCGGTTACCTGACGTTACAGCGACTCGAAGTGTAACCCTGGCGACCGACGGAGGTTGATTTTGTAAAAGGAGTGGGGTGGGGGCGAAGGAATTATGGGGGGGTGGGTGT
Source organism: Lasioglossum marginatum (assembly GCA_028455795.1). Taxonomy (NCBI): domain Eukaryota; kingdom Metazoa; phylum Arthropoda; class Insecta; order Hymenoptera; family Halictidae; genus Lasioglossum; species Lasioglossum marginatum. The sequence continues at coordinate 7,883,455 of CM052245.1, forward strand.
AATTAGTAGTCATTGTTGAAACGCCAGTCAACGGAGAGCGAAGGCTCGTCCGGTTGCCATTACCTTAATTAATATTGACTCTTTGTCGCTGCTCCTCATCCCCTTCGTTGGTCACCATCATCGTCGACGCAACGTTCTTTGCAAACCCGTCTCAAGCCGGTAACGTAAAAATGGTAACGAGGAAGGACGAAACCCTGGCTCGTTACATGACCTCGTAAAACACACCCTGCTCGCGAGGGTGGTAACTAAACCCACCCCTTTGCCTTCTTTACCTTCCACATAAGCTGTTTTGCGGAGAACGTGGACGAAATTCAGAATTTTAATCATTTTCTGCGATGAGGACCTCGGTGATTTCGTTTTTAGTGTCTTGCGAGTAAACTGAGGAACTTTATGCATCATAAACGTTTTCCGAGTTGATCGTGCAAAGGAGTGAAATAATAAGGTATTTCCTTTCTTTATAGTTCAATACGTTGGAAATATTGTTGGAATATTTTTAAAATTTCTCATTTTTAATGAGACTATCATTGTTAAAGGTTGTCTTTAATGGGTTGCGAAATAATAGGTAGCGAAGAAAGGAGTGAGGATACGTCTTGGACAATCTAACGACTAAAATGCGAGTGCTAATGGAATACTAGTCGCGCATCTTTTAGAGCAGGAAGGTGTACGTATCGTTTTATTAGAGAGTGGCAGGTGGACGGGGCTTGTGGGTGGCACGGTCTATGCAAAATACACTCGACAGGCTGCGGCATGCGAAGCTAACGTCCATTTTATGCATCCGGAATGCCTTCGAATGCTCCGTTATCGAGCGGATAGCTGCACGCTGCTTCGGAGCTAAAACTTAGCTGTTCAGTTAGCTTTTAAATAAATAGAGAAATCCGTAATTCTTAAATCAATGAAATGCGCTACCTTGCAATAGCTGCACTCGAAAGCAATGGACTTTTACTACTCAACAATTTTGCACTAACTGATCCGTTCGTTGCTACGAACAGATTACGGAGCAACGAATTGTTTTTTACATAACACACGCCGTTTTACCAGACACTCATGCAAATATGAAAATATGAAATATGAAAATTTTCTAGCGAATGAACAGCTAACGCAGAAAGATCGCTGGGGAAATCGTTTCCCCTCACGGGTGTATTTTGCGAGGGTGAGCCCGTGCCACTTTCAACGACGAAATGCGATCCCTTATCGAAACCGGAATCGATCAAATTAACGCCGGGATACTTAGGGGCGGCTTACACCGGAACACGAGTCGACCGAGCGCGAGGTAAACAAGATTAGGTAGAATAAGGTAAACAGGATGTGGGAGCAGGGAAGAATCGATGACTGGGGTTAGTTGGGATGTATGGGGCTCAAGGTGTTGGGACTGAATTTTAGAGAACCTGCAAACAGAAACTAATGTTATCGAGAAGATCGTCGAAAATTCGTTCTTGAAGGTCCTTGAGGAATTGCAATCCCCTTTTATACACAATTTTCTTGTAGCAAATTAAATTGTGGAAATATGTATCAAGCTTCGGAAATATAAGACCACGTTCGATTTAATATGGTGTTTGAGTTCTGTTAAAGAACATTGTTAGGGGGTTGCAACCCCATTTCAATTTTTTGCGGACAATTTACTTACAGATGAGACAGTTTGATATTATAAATAAAATTGTGTTTGAGTTGTATTAATGAAAATTCTAAGAGCACAGGAAAGAGACTGAATAGAGTGTCATTAAAAATCTCCACCAACTTATCGGAACACTTAATACAATTCCTCGCCGAGCACTCGCGTTTCAATCGCGCAGGGATTACCGTGTTAAGCGGGGAAGATGTTATCTCCCACGGAGGCTTTAGCAAATTTCCGGTTAGCGGGGTCCACCCCCTTGAAGAAATTATAATGTGTTCTCGCACTCTCTTTCTCTCTCGATCGATCGATCGTGACCCCGAGGATCTTCCTTAACCGCTCGTTACACAGCCCGAGAAGCTATTCAGTCATCGAGAAAGAGACAGAAAGAGGAAAGGGAGGAGAAAAAAAATTTTAATTAAAGGCTGGAACGAACGCCTTTTCGTAACGCCGGCCCAGAAAACGAACAGAAGAGAAGCGAGTGAACGATGACAGGTGTAGTCAAGAAGGGTTCACGGCCGGTAAAGGAAAAAAGGGAGTGAGAAAGAGAGAGATAGAGAGAGGGAGGGAGAGCATAGGGTGACGCCCATCGTGGATCAGTTAAAAGCGTGTAATCCGTACCCGCTCGATACCTCCGTCCCTTATCGGCTAAACACCATGCAAACATGCCCCAATCTGGCCGGGGAAAGTCGGCCGGTATCGCCATCCCATCTGCGTCCTCCTAACCGCGTCCGCTATGCCCCGTTTAAATGAACTCTGCGTCGCTTGCTTTCTCCCGATAAGCGACAAAATTGCGATACTGCGTCCCCTTCCCTTGGCGAAAACTAAAAGGCCTGTGTCAGGACGATTTTTTCACATTATCATTCCAATCCTTGTGTTGGAGTGCTCGAATAAAAAACATTCCCGAATAAAATGTGTCTTTAATAAAGCTTCAATAGCCGCCATAATACAATAACAACTCCCCTAAAAAATGTTTAAAAAATCACAAAGAGCCTTTTGCGCACGATCGTATCCTCAAAAGAAGTTCTACAGTGAAAATTCGCCACGTCCAAAAATCCAGACTCCAGGGCAGACGGGAACGCAACACGTGCTCTATAACAGTCTAGCTAACAAGGGTGGAAACGGGGGGTGGAAACGGGGTTGGTTTCCCGCGAGGTGGACAAATCGCGGTCCGGAAGTCGGTGAGGAGTCGCTCCTCGCGATTGCACGGACCTAGACGTTGACGATGGAACGTGAAACGGACGGTCGAGCAGGGTCAGAGGCTGACAGGATGGTGTGGATGGCGACGAAGGGGTTGAAGGGAGTGAGTTTCGAGGGCTAGGCGCCCCGAGGGGGTGTTCGCCGAGCGGAGTTATGCAGATCTGGCCCGCGTAACTGCTGTTTCACACGCGATATCGTGCATTTGAATGTAGAACCGTTTCCCAGCTAACTCCTCGGTCGCCTGTGTCTGTGCGGCACGTAACGGCGGCGAAGCGTCACGGGATGCAAGAGCACCAGGTGGTAAATAGAGGGTGCGAGAAAAACGAAGGAGAAACGGTGAATCTTTGCGGGGCCCTGAGACAGTGGGGAGTATTTAATTTTCTGGGTAATTGCGGGCTGCATTCGCGAATTGCTCGCCGAGGGAGGCGAAGGGGAAGAGCCGCGAAAACGTGAGCGCACTTCGCGAAGTACGATTTTTCAGCACCTTCGAGATACGCTTCTTCTTCTTCGTTTTTCTCCCTCCACGATCTTCTCTTTTGCTTTTCGTTTGGTTTCTCCGATCTCGAATCAATTTTCATCGGTCGTCTATGTTTCGTGCGACCCGCGTATTGAAGTAGAATTTTTACTATCATTATTGATTTATTGCTTTATACCTAAGTATAGGCTTATATAGCATATACATTACAAATTATACAATGTGTTACAATATGGCTTAGTGTCTAACTTACAATTAGTTTACATTAGTTTTGTGAAGGTTACAACCACCTCATTGAAATGAAGTTTTGATTCAGCAAATCTTAGGGAAATGAAAGAGACAGTACTTGTACCGGAAACCGCTGATAAAAGCGTGTCACGCTCGACTTCATAGATTGGGCATTGCCTAATCGCATGCTTTAGATCAAAATAAAATTAACTCTGGCTAACGAAGTGTGTCCCAGAATTTTTTAAGATTCTTGAAAGCTGAGAACAATAAAGAAATGTAGCCCTGGACATAAACGACCCAATGAGCCTACGGAAGAAAACTAAGATTCTTAAGACAATGTCTGCTGTAGACTTCGAGAAAAAATTGCTCTTGTTCCACGAGATCGTACCCAATTTCAGAGGAGATAGGTTCGATGACGGTTCCCTTCCCCGATTTCCGGTGTCCGAAGAAGGTAACCAGCAGGGGTGGTAAGGGTGGGAGATAGGGTTCATCAAACAGCAATCATCGCCGGTGTATTTATAATTAACCGTAAGGCAAACACGGCTGTCCCGTTGTTCCCGCTGATGGTACGTCTGCGATACATCCGCCGGCGCGTAATTTGATTTGAACGTGATGTCGCGCGCAGTTTGCCTGGCACACAGACGCTTCTAATTTCCGGGGAAATTCGTCAACGCCGTTCCCCGCTTATTTTCTCAGCAAACGGCAACTGGGACCGCTTAGACGGTCGCTTTCGGTGTCTCTGTTCTCTCTTCCTCTCTCCCAACACTCGAAAGGCCCGAGCGAACAGAAGAAGAAGAAGAGGAGAAGGAAGCCTTAGCCATTGTGCAGTCGGGGGAAGGAATCCAGCCGCACATCCGAGCCGAAAATATTGGCCTTTGATCCCGCAGATAGAACACGATCCGTCTTTACTTCGGATCGAAGATTTTCCGCGACCTGGAAGAATCGATTCCTCGCGGTCCCAGGCTTTCTGCCAGCCTGGAAAGTCAACACCACCGTCGATGGATCGCGCAGCGACATTATATTAACCGGCTTACCAACGATTAGCTTTCGCTTCTACAACGTGACACCCTTTGGCAAACTATTCCGTCACAAGCGGCTTAAATGAGCTTCCCATCATTATTCTAATGACGTTTTATTGTCACGTACATGGGTGAATTATGAGAATTATCCTGATACGTTCGTTGTAGATGTTTCACTCTGTTCAACTAAAATATGTACTAAGTACAAATTCAAATAGAATGTTCATTAAATACGGCCAAACATGTCCTTAATACATTTGAATAAATCATGCGGCAAACAAAATCTTTGTACACTCTCTATCAACAATCGAAATTAGTTTCCAAAACATTGTCTTCGATCTTCCGGGTCCCGTAAAAAATATATTACCACCGCCGACAACACAAAGAGAGCTAGCACTGTCATTTCCGGAGGCAGGCTAGCAACGGAACCGATTACACGGCTGCGTAACTGTACACGAGGGTCGGATCAAAAGTGACGAGGGTTAAACCCGCGACTGTAAGTCAAACAAGCACTGGGCTGGAAATATTTCGTGTGAATCGCTGAGCCCATAGGGGCTGGAGAGGGGGTGTAGGAAAGGGAATATTACGATCCAGCGGATACAGAGTAGCCGAACACAGAAAGAGAGAGAGAGAGGAGATCAAGTGCAGGAATAGAAAGAGTAGGTGAAAGAGGATGGTTGCTGTACGGTTTTCGGCGGTTCAGTCCAAACAAAGTCTGCTGCCTCGTAATGACAATGTTCAGCTTGGCTCCGCGTGCAAATAAACGCGCCACTAGTCATTGTTCCTCACGGATGAGCTGCCGGTATCGGGCCGCAGGAAGTTGAAAAACAATCTGTACCCTGGCATCGATTTACCCCTCTTGTTTCGCTGGTATCTACCTCTCTCCTTCTTCTCCCTCTTTCTCTCTCGGTTGTCCTCTCCCCATTGTCCGTCCTCTTTCTCTTCGCCGAGCCCCGATAAATCTTGTTACGTACCTTCTCGGCTGTTTCGCGGCAAGCTGGAACGGCTCCGCTCGCTTGCCAGCCGGCGTTTATCACTCCGCTGAACCTGAAATTGATAATAACAAGTGCCGCGTTCAATTATCGTATCGAATGGGAATCCGTGTAATCCCGGGCGCCCGCACGAACACGGATAATGCCGGAATTTGGGCAGCGATACACCGTTTTGAAGAACGGCCGCTGTTGCGCGTCCTCTTCAACTTCTCCACACCCTTATGAACCGTACTAGACTTGCGGATGTTTATGCATATCAAGCGGGAACAAATAGAATCTTATTTTCAGTTGTCGTATCCTTTATAGAACTGAAATAAATAAAAACAGTATCAAATTCTGTGGAATTTTATATTCTAGCATTTTTTTAATACTTTTAGAAGTCATAAATGCATAAAGATTCGCAGTCTAGACCATACGGATTTTTCGAATTAATATAATGTAACAACTTCTTCTGAAATCTTATTTAAAGGAAAAGTATTCCACTCTTTTTACATACTGATCAAAATCAATATAATTATATATATATATATATATATATATATATATATATATATTTCGAACAAATGAGGGTACGATTCAGAAAATAATAATTATTAATTATACATTGGCGTGTTGCAGTAACGTGTGCCACCCAGTGCACGTTGTTGCGATTGCTAAAAATTTCTATTCCGCGCAGAGGCTGGCAACGCGCTAATCACGTATGGCGTCGCAGCAACGGAGGGGCGTCGCATTTCGCGCAAGGGGCCCGGGAGAATTGCCACTTCCTGTGCCGGTCGTGTCCCCGAAATTCGAGTGTCTCAGCGTTCCTTTTATTCGCAGCCCGGGGAACGTTGCTCGAGAACCTGCAACTTCTCGAAGGCAGCCTCCCTCGGCAACGAAACAAAGAATCCGACCCTTCTCTTCAGAGGGAGAAAGAGAGAAAGCGTTCCCGCGTTTGGAGGCGCCGCGACGCATCGGGATGCCAACCCCCATGCGATCGCTGCATGCTCCGTCGAGCTTTTTCATACCCTTCCTTTGTCGTTGATTCGACAATGGCTCGTCTAGCGATCAAATGTCTAGCGAGAAAAGCAGCGACAAAAAGGAGAATCAGGAATGGGACAATGATCCAAAAACGGGCGGAGAGTCTCGATTCAATTAACGAACCGAACGGGCGTCAATAACTTTGTCAGTTTTTTTTACGTCGGTGATCCTGCTAGCTAATAACTGGTTCTCTGGTTTCCAATTTTTTCTCACGTTTTTTGTTTCAACTCACCCTTGCTGGGGTCGATCACGAGAGATCGAAACAGTGTTTCCTTCCTCGGGCACGATGGACACGGACGACCAACGGTCATTTTTCTGATTTTGATGGATTACTTCTGAGAATGTCTGCTGCGATCTACGAGTTTATTTGCCAATCGATACCAGCCGAGTGATTAATTGCCCGACGGGAGTTACCACCGCGCCGGGGAAATGGACACACGCTCCCGGGGGTGTCTGTCCAGTTTCCGAAGCTTTAATTGATTCTTTTTCATGGGCAACCCCGTAATTCGACTTACGTGGTTGCTACTAATCGGTAATGATGTCTGATGAATTATAATAAAACTATAAAGTATGTGATCGAATTGCTGCAAAAAAGTAGAAACTAAAAATCCACAAAGACCAAGTACATTCAAAAACCTCCGTGAACCTCTAGAAACCGTTCAAACAAACCAACCCTCCGCAACAATTCCGCAAAAATTTCCCATCGTATTTTCGCTCGCATCAAACAAGATTCGCACGTTCAGAAGAAGACTCTGCACATCGAAGAATGCGCATAGAAATCGTACTCACGCTTGGGTCCCATTCAAAGTCGGCTGCATTCGAGCCCGATATTCGCAAGAAAAAGATATTTTTCGCATTTCGTTCAGAATATCCTTGAATCCAGCTTGCAACTCGAAATGGAACCCGCTAAATGGGTTCGTCGACGGTTCAGGGTCGTTTTACCGAGTGCATCGGATCGGTATCAGTTGACTTTTTTTTTGTAAACCGGCTATAGTGTTTATCGTTTTTATCCACAACAACGATCGCGGGCGATAGTCGGGAAACGTTGGAGCCGCGCCAGAAACTCGAAAAGCGACGCCGCGGCGTCGGCGTCGCTCGTACAAGCGAACTGCATTAGTCGGTAGGAAGTCGCTCGTCGTAATTTTTGTTTCATAACGCGAAGTTCGCAGACCCCGTATCCATTTGCATAACTTCCCCCGCAGGCCGACTTGAACTATTTTTGCAAACGTAAGTAGCCGGGTGACATGTATCGTCGGCCGAGAGACGAATAAGAATAACAGGACTGTTTAGAAATTGAAGCGAACTTCGCCGACCCGGGAACTCGACGATCGATCGACGAGCCCCGCCGTGGTATTATTCGAGGCATGGAAATTATTCGAAGTTTCCCGGAACTGCCACGAACTTCGCGGATTTTTGCGTTCGGCCATTAATCTTGGATTTAATATATGTGCGACGCGTATTTTTCATTTTTCCCCGCTCTTTGTGGAAGACGTTTAGACGATAAAACTTTCTTAGATTGTTAGTAACAGGTCATTGTTATGTACATACGATTGCCGCAACGTTACCTAGAATTTGCGAAATATTCGAATGTTCTTCTGTTCATTCATTAATCTAGAATTTAATGGATGCTTTTCATGTTCGCAACTCTTCACGGTGGTTATAGACAGTACAACTTTCTTAGGTTGTTAATAACTGTCATGAACGACCGCAGCTATATCGATTTTATGAGTTTATAGCCCAAGGCTCGACACACTTTTTCTTTTATTTTTAACACTGGTTTACTAGAAGGGTCAAGATGACACATTTCTCGCCTTCTCTTCTAAGCTAAAATCTTGGACAATCTTGGAAAATTACGAAATCGTACATGTTCGTACAGCAATGTTGCTGATTCTTAGTTAAACCATCATTTAGTAGAAAATCATCCCCTAAATTTCGTCCCACCTGTTGCCAAGTCCCACGCACAACGGAAAACTAACAAAATTCTCGCCTTACAAACAATCAATCTGCATATTAACAAATTTTATATGACGGCGATTTCAGCGCGACAAAACAGTCCAATTCAATTTCCAGAGACATTAAGACCAACGAAGAGCGAAACGCGCAGCTACATTCATTGCTCTAATCATCCCCTAAGTTCAGATAAACTGCCCGGCGTTCTTGCGGCAAGTATACGAAAAATTCTTTTTCCTCGAGGTTCCAAAGTCAACCGTTGTGGGACCGTCACTATTTTTTCCGCCTTATCCACTTACCGCAGGCGTCTCTCGTTCCCCGTGCCGGTTATCTTCATCTCGCCGCGCTCGCCATTTTCCGTTCCGCTCGCGCCCCTAACTCGATTTCGTCGCCAGATTTAAGAGTGTAGCGACGCTCGTTGGCCCACGAAATCTCATGTCCTCCCTCTCTTGCTTCACCTGCGACGGCCCGCTTCTCTCCCCTTTCCTCCGTAAGTCCCTCGACAACCTCCGAAGAAGGACCGTTTCTATGGATGCGAGCTGCTGGTCTCGCGAGGGCCGTGAATCTCGGAGAAAAAAAAACCCCGAGGAAATAAGAGGCCAGTGAAAGCTGCTTCAAGCTGGCCCGCCTGAATTTCCAATGCCCCGAAGAACGTGATTGGATAAATTTGACGGCCTCGAATGATTCAAAGTCATGCCTGAGCGGGGACTCGACGAATCACGCGACTTCTGACGTACAGTTTTTTCGGGTGAATTCTGTACTGTAATTTTATCTTAAGAGATCTCCTTTAAGACCTTGGACAGATCTCCAAGGTCTATGTGGAATTTTAACCGAACTCGAGGATCAAGCTGGAATTGGTGAAGATCTAATTCTAAGAGATCTTTGCGCTTCGACTACCTAAACGTGATGCTTCAAATTGTTCTCCAAGGAAACTGGCAGACATATCGATATCCAACTTCATAGACACGTTCACCAATGTTCACAGAACATCTACAGTGTAGACTTTTCTTCTTGCCTTTCTCCAACTGGAAGCACTTGTATCGAGACGCGAACAGGTGGCCCACGAAAGACACCACAGCCGAGAAAAAACCGTACGCGCGATTCCGTCGTTAGCCTAATGATATCGCCAGGACACGTCCTTCCATTGATCCTAACTTCAGTCGAATAAGTATACTACATCGAGAGAACCTCTGTCGATAAGGATCTGAGATCGAAGTTACACAGTCTATCGATCGGCAATCTTTTTCTTCTTCGAACATCGTTCGGCGAAGTGGTCGTAGGATTCGAATACGTTGCAGAACCGTCTACCATTATGATATTAGGGTAAGGAACCCGGAGTTCCCTAATTGATTAGAGTAGCCAGTCTACAAACACCGAGAGTTCCAGTTGGGCGAGCCGTTTCCTCGGGAGGGCATGATTTTTATTAGACCTTTTTGCTCGAGCCGAACGCGCGCGATTAATCGAATGTTCTTTTCTTCCCGATTCGCAGGGGCTCTCGCCGGATGTAATAGAATGTAATCCCCGCGAATGGGACGGCATAATCCGAAAATTATTCAAATTGTAATCCAAACAGAAGTTTGATTTCAATTCCGCGATAGCCTCCCTTCTCGTTTCCGCGGCAAGAAGTTCCGCACTGGTTTCCCCGCTATTTTACAAACCCCCCGACACCGGGAACGGAAACGGGAATCGTTGGAATAGATAAAATAACCGCGATACCGAGACCCCCGCAGCTTCGGTAAATACCGCGCGCGAGGCTTTTGTAACGTAATAAATTTAATAGGAACTCCGCCTTTGCCGGAATGTAACTTTATCGGCGGGTTTAAGCTTTCCACTCGCGGCTCCCTCTCTCGCACCCTGACTATTCGTTACATAGAAATTGCACGGGGAAATTTCAGAACTGTCGAGCTGAGTGGCAAGTTGTGCTCCTTGCAAATTCGCTAATTTGAAAGCACTGTTGCATCGCCGCTCGAAACGAAGTGGAAGAACCGCTCGGGAAAATTCATTCTGTTCGTCGAAGTTAATAAGCAGAACATCTCGTGCGTTCCCTGCGTTTTTCAGAATTCGCAGCGATTTCTTGGACGTTTTCTATTGCCAACACATTACTATGTTACTTCCATTTCTGACCTTGTACGACCTTGAAGGTTATCGCATTGTACACGAATGAATTTGGCTTGATACACAACATCCCGTTTAGAAAATTGAAGATCACCTTCGTTATTATGGCTAGTAATAGTGTAAACACTGTATATTCGGAAATCTGTTGGCTCATACTCCAAGAATGTCACGTGAAATTCTTCTCATTTATTTTCACCCTTAACCCCTTACTTTACGATATCGTCTCTGACTCGTGATGAAGATTCTGAGCAGATTCTAATAAAAATGTATGTCAATAATTTCCTATAACCGAAATAAAATTCTATCTTGGTTTTGTACAGCTATAAATATGTTTCCTCCTTTTTTAAGAAATTGTGATCTGCAAGAAAGTTCTAATCACTGAAACCATAAAATAAATCGTAGGGCAAGGGGTTAACTCTTTGCACTCGGAGCTATTTTAACTCGAAAATTACACATTTCTGCCAGCTTAAAATAATTCTATTTTATATGATTTTCTTCATTTTATGGATATGAAACTGATATAATACCTCATACAATACATGAATGATTAGTAATTGATTACATACATATTCAATAATGTAAACAATATTTTGAATAATAATCTAAGACGGTACAATCTAGAATAAAACATAACCACTCTCTTGAACTTGAATAAATTCACAAAACGAAGAAGAACTGTCTAGTAGAAGATCTCCACCGTTCCCGGAGCCGACAAAGCGAGCAGACAATCCCGTAAATCGATCATCAGACTAGACCGTCGCCGCCGCTAATGAACTCCGATAAATTCATGAAACCGAATCGATCTTTCTAAATGGATTTGTAACGCGAATTTTCACAGATTTAAGAATAGACGGGTAGAACAGTTCTAGGGGAACGCGTCAGACCGGGATTGGATTAAGTCAAAATTCTGATCAATGGATCCCGCATTCCAAGGTCCCGGAGACCGGCATCAGACGTGGTCGCAGCACCACTAGCAGAAGCAGAAGCAGCACTCTGGCCTGTCTGATTGCATCTGCGCCGGATGAGGGTAGTCCTTTCAAATTGAGACAAACGCGCGTCGGCTAACGCGTTTCCTTTGTCCCGTGTCCCTCGGCCGGGACCCGTCTGCTACCAGCTGGGTTAGGTTAGGTGTACCATATGTGTCTCTCTTCCTCTCGGTGTGTACGTGTGTCTGCGCGCATCCTCTCTCTTTCTTCGGCGACCGGTAACGAGCCGGTCGTTACCCAGGGATTGTCGCAAATCCGATTCCGGACGCAGATCGGCTTACGTGTCGATGGGCTCCCGGCCGATTATATGCCTCTTTTCTCTTAGTTAACTGAAGTCCCGTCGAGCTTGATCACGGATTACGGGCAAGGTCGCTGTAATCGTTCCAGCTGATTGAAACGCGTATATAGGGTGACTCCGAGAATGTGCTACTTCCTTGAAACAGGTGATTTCTGAGCTGATCACTCGGGTCATTTCAAGCTACTTTTTCCTCTGCGAAAATCCTTGCCGCGGCTTTGTTAGGAAGTGATTAACCGAAAACACGAACCAATCAAAGCGCGGCTACAGCGGACAGTCTCGCCGGTCCTGCTCCGATTGGTCCGCGTTTTTCTTCGATAGGGTAAATGTAAATACCAGTATTTTTCCCCATGAGGTTGGAATACGTAAAAATAAGTATTTTGCTCTGAATAAATTTGTACAATTCAATGAGAAGAAAAGGATGAAATTACTTGAGATCAGTGCAACATTTTTGGGACACCCTGTATACCGAACGCTTGCACGATGTCTGCAATTTCCGAAGTCTAGACTGCGTCGAACCGATCGCGCGAAAATTAACTACTGGACAGTGGGCACAGATGTCCCTTCCGAGCACACCAATCAAACTATGTCGCGTTCATTAGGGTACTGTGAGCCTCAGACACTCTATCAGCGAACATCTTATTTGGTTCTACTTGAAATGACAGTAGGAATATCAATTAAGGATCGAAATGTCTCTTGTATCTTGTACAGGCGATATTCTTTGATTTCTTGCTGCTTATGGAACCGTATAAAAGGGATAGTGAGCTGTGTTTTTTCTAATGTTTGTTTTATGAATATTTTTACCAATATACTCGTGACACATTTCTGATTGAAATGATAACCAATGATACAATTCTTGAAACCATCTGCAGCTTTATTCATTTAGTTGAACACATTTTCAAAAGTACATTTAGTGCATCCTTTGATTTTATACATTTATGACAAGAATGAGCACGTACAATTTAAAGCAGTGGACATGTTAAAAATATTTCAGGACATCAATGAGTTTCAGCTTGATAAGATAATTCAAAGAAGAATACAATTTTTATTTGGCTCCTGTATCCTGCAATTGACGCGCGAACAGTTTTTATTTTATATTTTATTATATGAGCAATTAATTGAATTTAATCCTCGGAGGACTCGCGTTAAGGTCTGCACGACAGATAAAAACGAGTGTAATACCATTTGCTAGTTAAACATTTCTGCACACTGTAAAATGAAATAGTCGTAAATTGTCGCATACCACAGAGACGTTTATGAACCTCATTCTCCGAGAGCCTGGCTACCAGGTTCTGCGTTGCCAAAGGATAATACTGTCCTAGGATCGAGTCTACGGTAATTGGAGTGGGGCGGGAGAGGGTTTCGCAAGGTCCACGACGAAATAGGAGATTCAAGACCATCAATTTTTCCTCTGTATGAAACGGGACGGTCGTATCGAGGAGTATCAGTTTCCATTGCAACAATCAATCGGCCCTACCCTCCTTGTATTTACGGTTTATACGAGAGAACGTGTACACGGGGGGTGGAGAGGGATATGGTGGTCTCAGGAGAACGCGCGCGGCGCATCCTTGATCCGATTACACGCGATCCTGAACAAAAGAGATATACAGTCCGGTAAGACAGAGGGCACCCGGCGAAATTAGAAGGTTCCGTTTCGTTGCGGTCTCTCTCGGTGGCTCCCGGGCATCCCGGGGATTTCGTAACGATCGCGTCCAAAGAAGAAAGCACTTTGCGGAGCGAAATTACCCTCGAGGCATTTACGGATTAACAGGATAGACGTTTTAACGATCGCCGTCCGGCCATCGGTATAAAGGGAGATCGCTCGGTAACCACGGTTACCCTCGAAAAATTGACGATCTTCGTGATGCACCCCTCTCTCAAATTAGTTGATTCTGCGATGCGAACGAGTCTTCGTGAAATGAATCAGTGTTCGACACAAAGTTTCGCAAGAATTAATTCTGCGATTGTAACTAATGATTAGACTGCGGATCTCTATATGCAAAATAAACATGTTTTGCATTGATTGTGGGAAGCAGGTATAAAATAAAAATTGATTATACTTCACCCAGACAATTTCTTCATACATGCTTCATACATGATAAAAATCCGCTGTTTACTAATGATACAGTGTTTTGATTTGGACGATTTTATTGAGCACATTGTTGACACATGTGTTTAGTATGAACGTTGTTGGACGATTTAATTCAATTTTTAATACGTACGATGAACGATGATCAGTTCCGCTGAACTAATACATTATGAACACTCTTGATTAATTTATTACATCGTGCTATTTAAACAATTTCCTGAAGAACTAAATCAGTGTGTTGTCGAAGCTCGTTTCGTAAGAATTTTCATAATTTTCTTGTTCCAGGTAACGATGCAGTGTTTGTTCTGCATACATACGTTCGTTGCGGACACTCTTTGTTCAATTTTAACGTGCGTTTCGAACGATTTCATGAAGAGACAGGTCAGTGCTATCGAAAAATTATGTTAAGTCAAAATCCGCAAGCTAAATACGAGTTTCATAATTAACAAAAATCCCTAAACTACAATTCTATCAAATCCGAAAGGATATGATAGCGATCACGGTTATCTCAATATCATCTAGTACTAGTGCATCGGAACACAGAGAATCGTTCAATCGACTGTGTGAAATGGCAAGTTATGAATATAGATATAAATCATCGATAGACAGAGAGAGAGAGGGAGGAAGCGAGATATAGAGAGATGGAGTGAACGAGGAAAAGAGAGGGACTGGTCGCTCCGATTTCGATCACTCGATAATTATTTACCTACGAGCCCGGCCGTTCGTCGAACGATAATTCGAGAAACACCGTGGGCGTAGTTCGATCGTTGTTTCACGGCGCCGCGCCGCGCCGCGCCGATGGAAATTATTGGGAATAACGGCGGTGTCGCCATTTCTCCTAGTGAACGATGACAATGGAGTGTCGGTGACCGCGGCCCGCGAGAGGCGTCGCGACGCTTCTGCACCGTTCCGAACAATGCGTCGATTTATCTCGGCACCGGTGTATCGCCGCGAACTATGATTCGATCGACGCACTCGATAAAAGCAATTATATTTAATTAATGAGAGGGGACGCGACCCGGGGGTTGAGAGATTACAGGTGTGTCGACCTATGTCGAGCTTCGTTGACGATTTACACGCGAACGGATCGCGTTTTCCCCCGTAATCTTTTTGCTCTATCTCTAGACGCTAGCGGTTGATTAAAAACGTGACTGATCATTATAAAAATTATAGTAGAAGCTCTAGTCTCTGATAGATCGGTTAGTACTATGATTTTCGTAGTTAATTGTTCGTGGAATTCAATGTCATAGATATATGATGATGAAATGGTTTATATGTGCTCTAGTCTACAAGCAGTTAAAAAATTTAATTTCCAGTTAGGCGTGCCTTTTGAGGCTGTTGTTTTCTTAACACGATATATTATTTCCACACCCTCTAATTTTTAATTATTTATTTACTCTTAGTTTAACCCTAAACTTTCTTGCTACACTCCTAATTTTCAAAGTGAAGAAAAATCTAATTTCAAGACTGCTCGCAGTGCACAATACTTTAGACCACTATTTCAACCCTTGATTACGTTTTTATATTCTTCAGTACTCAGGACAGTTCAGTACTCAAATCCAGTTCCCCTCGTTTCCCCAGATCAGTCCAGTCTGAAATCCCTTCGAAGGGTTAACTTTCCGGTCGGAGACGATTCCGGGAACCGCAAACCTGCTGGGAACACAGTTCTTACCTTGTTAACGCATCCGATCTCGGAACATCGGGGCCAGAAATCCGGTGACAGAAGGTCCGGCGCACGCACAGGCTTCCATTTCCTCTGATCCCGAGCAATCTAAAAAGATATCGTGGCTCGTGCTCACAAAGGGTGGAGGAAAGGTTCTCGACGGATGTTCTCGGGGTTCGTAGTATTTTTCGTGGCCGGAGCGTACGCCTCAAAGGGAATGGCAAAAAGGCTGGCACCCGGAGGAGGTGAGAGGGGGAGCAAAACGACCGGGAGCGGAGGAAGGAAAAGCGGATGACTTACGTTCCCCGTGTCTTAATTCCCTCTGTTTCTCCGGCAGCTTGGGAGAGAGAGAAAGAGTGAGAAGAATGAGAGAAAGCTACCCCCCGGGGCGGCTGCCCCGCAGCAGCCCTTAACACCGCAGCCAACCGTCTCCCCCCTCTCTCTTTCTCTTGCAGTCACCTCCCCGTCTCCGCTGTCCGTGTCGTTGTGGCGCAAAAGACGTAATTCACGCCAATTAACAGCCAGCCAGGTTCTGTGAGTTTCGCTGCGTCAACCCTCTCTCATTTCCGGGTGGCGGCGGCGCCCACCAAGACCACCAGCTACCCTCTTCTCTGACGGCAGACGCGTTTACCCGGCTTCTTTCACCGTCGCGCGGCACTCAGACGCACCCCTCGAGCAGCCGCAACCCACCCTCTCCACCCCTCGACGACGACAACGCTGACCCACCTTCCTCGTTTCATCGTTTTCTCACCCCTTTCGCGCGACAGACCCCCTCTCTCCTACTCCTCCTATCTACTCTGCATTCTTCACTCTACACCTTTACGAGTTATGCGAACTTAATGAACACCGTGTACACACGTATATACGCGGCGAGATGGTCCCCGGGAAAACTACCCCCTGGCTCTCTCAGAGAGATCTTCAGCGAGCTTGAACGTGGTGGTGCAGTATGGCTGGAGATAGGGGTTCGAGGGAATTGTGGTTTTCTGTTCGGTGCTCGGAGTTGTAGGTTTCGCTGATGATCCTGTTGATCGGTGTCATTTTCATGTGTAAAGAACAGTAAAATTGCTAGAAACTTTTTAAGATACTGTCGTATTATTTCCAACCTCTATTGGAATTGTTTGTAGCAATTGAGGTAGAGCATTTCTATTTATATCAATTTTTTTCGTGTTTTATAGTTCTTCAAGTTAATCCATTGAGCAAGTGAACACGGTTCTTATATCTTTAAATTGTGTTCAGTACTTATTACGATAAAATATTATTATAAGCATTCTAGTATCAAATTGGACTTTCTTTGAACGGTTTCGGATCATTCTAAGAATGAACGATTTTTTGTTTAACAGTTTCTGAGGAGTTTTGTCTGGCTAGTACTAGAAACTCGCCGCGCCGGTCGATGAGAAAGAACGGGCGAGTGAAATATGGATCGGACCGGCAGGGTGGATGCTAATAACAATAATAAAGACGAAACGAGGGGAAATGGGGCTCCGGAGAAATTCACCGGCTCGTAATAAATTCAGGGCGAAACCGGCGTCCCATTTGCGGCGCAGGACCTGGAACGTTGGCTCGGGAAAGGGGGGTTGTTTTTGGCTTTAGGTGGCCGTTTCAGAATTGTTTAGAGGGTGCTAGTTACTTCGTATCATGTATATTAATATTTCTATTCAATTTCATTAATTTATTCGGTCGTAAACTGCGCAACACTTTACTATTAACAATCTTGAATCACTCGAGAACAGGGGGTGGTTTTCATTATTCAAAATGTTTTTCACATTTCCAAATCTATTTATTTTTCATAAATCACTGAACGTTTAAGTTTTGTATGGGTCACTTAAAATCGTATAGAATGGAAATGTTTTTCTTTTTATTTATTTTCTATTTTCTATTTATTCAGCTGTAATGTAGTTTTGTTTAATTATGTGGCTAATTTATTTCTTCAGATATGGAGAAACAGCTGCTACTAACAATTTTGAATCGCTCGAAAAAGAACAAACTTTTCTGTGAAGCCCGAGTTCGTCTCGTCAAGCATGTCTCGCCAGATCTTTTCCAATATCGTGACTTTACTAACAAATGTACGTGAATGCAGCAATCTTCCACGAGCAGGATCGACAAGAATAGATCCAGAAGTGGCAAAGTCCGCTCTAGAAATAAATCACGAGGGCGTTTAAAGTATCGGGACAAGAGAAGTAGCTGGAAAAGGAGGCCACGCGGAAAGGGGCGAATAAAAGGGTAGGGTGGGTGGGCCTGGAAGCCAGATTTTCAGGTGGACCCTAGGATATTAAATATTTCAGACGTCCGTTGTCCTCCCCCGCAGTTTCCTCTGGCCTCTCGCGCCTCCGTGCACACGGCCCGAAGGCACTAAAAGGAAATTTTACAACCCAAACATTTCGCCGGGACGAGAAAGAAACAGGGGAACAAAAGCTCCGTAGAAAGAAACGCGGACGGGGGTGAGCGTTGAAGGGGGTTGAAAGTCCGAGGGGTGGAATCTTGCCGCGGCTTCTTCCTGCGCAGTCGGAAAAATCCTTTTTATGGAGCTCGGGACCGGAAGAGCGGGGCACGTTTTGGGGGTAAACAAAAATCATTCTCGAACCCGACTCCCTCGACTCTGTAATCCAAAATTATGTCGCGGATAGCCGCCCGTGGAATATAGGAAGAGGGGCGGCGGGGGACAGGTTGCGGAGACAGAAATGGGGGTGGTTGAAGCCCTCGAGAGCGGCCTCGACACTCGTGATTAGTGTTTCTCGAGCGAAATGGCGACGGTACATCAACCGCGCCGAGAGAATAGGGTGCTGAATAAATGACGACGCCCGCTGCCTAGCCGCGAGAGAATTTCTTCTTACCAGAACCACCCCTTTAACCCTCCCTCGCCCCTTTGTCTCGCTACCGACTACCCTGGACCCTGTCGCGATCCTCTCTCTCTCTCCCTCTCTCTCTTTCTGTCGCCTAACTCGAACGTATATCTCTCCGACGTTCTCCTGGTTTCCCCTTGCCCCTCCTCCTGTAACGCAGACTATTCCACCCTGCAGCCATTCACCCTTAACGGGAACTGTTCCGAAGTGATGAAATTTTACGGGTGCCTCCTTATCCGAGCTTGCACCCCATGGAAAAGAGAGTGGTGGGGACTGATTGCATCCAACGATTGCAAAGGGGTGAACCGTTTAAGAGTTAGTTACGAATTAATTCGTAAGGGTAAGTTATGAATTAATTAACAAGCGACAAAAAAGTTAGAAATAAGGGATAGACGCGGGTGTGAGGGAGAACAGCTTTCCGCGGACCCCGCAACGGTGGACGGCAGACACGCGAAGAATTTCGATTGTAAATTTCTAAACCAGTGTGGCCCGGGAGCCGCAGCCTGACAAAGGGTCAGGAATGGCTTTGGTCCAGGGCTGCATAGCCGCGGATACATTCGAACGCAGACCCGGTAAATTTTATCGTGGCTACGGTTTCTCACGGTGAATTTCCGTTCCGCGTGGCTACGCCCGCGCAAAGACGCACGAAGTATGCCTTTATTCCTTGGGAAATATCGACCAGCAACCTCCGGCAGCTTTTATCGAAGGGCGAGAGACGCGAACGCTTGCGACTTTGCAGCCCCCTTCTCTGACCAACTCTCGCCAAAAAATACTTTGCGATACTTTATTGTCGACCGAGAGCCAGCTTGACGCGTCCTTTTGCACTCGGGAAACGAATGGGATTATTTCTGTGCTTGAGTTTTTATTCGACACGGAAAACGAATCTGCGGAATGCTGAAAGGAAGCATTACTTTCTGTTAAATATTGCGATAGGTTCGACTCGGTTTTTATGGATATCCACAACGCGAAATAGCTAGATCAATTTTAATCTTCTTCGTGTAAAAATAGCACTTACTATTTTGTCTAACGTAGAGAACATGTAAATTTTAATTATTATTCTTATATTTTCTAATTTTTAAAATTTAAGTCGGGCAACTGTTTTCAATCTGGCATTTAGTCCATAATCATCCCATAATTTCTCGTATATGTATATATTTAATTTTGCATTCAAATATTATCCTATATCTACATCTAATCAAAATAAAACAATAAAATCAAGCTGGAAGCTTGTATTTTTTAATTACCATTTTGTTGACGATAAATAAGTGTCCAGTGATTTATAAACGGGAGTCGAATTTCGTATTAGATTGTGTTAGAAGATCGTTCCGATTTTTTGAGTAACATGCATAATGCAAAATATGAGAATTTCTTCAAAATATGAGATATTTTAAATTTTATTTATTACACAAATATGTAATGGGTCTTAATTGTTATTGTAAGACAATAAAAAATCTGACAATCTCTACATGGAAACGAAAGCGTTCCTCATTTCGTTTCTGATGATGATATTAAACGGATTTCAATCATTGTCGACAGCAGCAGTATATAATCGGAATTCCAGCAGCGGCGAGGAACAATAATATTTGTCAAAGTGAAATTATTTTTAGCGTAAGCACTACCATTTGCACGCAACCAAATGCATCGCTCGGATTACCCCTTTGTGTATCTACACGTGAAACGAATCCGCCGGGACCGAATAAAAATATTTAAAAAACGGCACTCTGCTGTTTTCAGTATATCCTTCAAATAAAACACTATTTGAAAAACTTTCCGCATCAAATGAAATATATTATTTCCAAAGTGGTACGCACGGAACAAAATAAAACAGATTGTTTACTATTTATTTGAAACAGGTATTACGCTCATCCACGGTGTGCGCAAATAATTACGCGATGCCTGAGGCGTATATCCTGCGCTTTGCATTTATCAGCAACTTTCGCCTGGAACAAATGTATACTTCAACGCGAAGAGTGTACAAAAATTAACTGACATTTCAATAATGAAAAAAAAAATTTGTTCGACAAATATTTCAAGTACCGTTTTAAACGCTATTTTACAGATCAAATAAAATTACATTTTTAAGTGGGAGGATGATATTCAGGTAAGCCGAATGTTTTCAAAAATAATACTTTCAAAACTTCGGCTGAATAAATACATTCTAGAGTTTAAATGAAACGGTGTAATATAAATTGGTGGTGATCAATTCAACGCCGGTCTCACAATTCCAAATAAAAACCAACATAATTATTATGTCTACAATCCGTCCCCATCGTGAAGAACGTCGGTGCATCGGAAAATTTAAATAATGCATACAATTATTCCGACGCGCGCGCCGGACGAAATGAAGGATTAAATACTAACAAGGTTACTTCCTCGTCCGGAATTAATTATTAACAAACACGTGCACGGTTGAACGCCATGTTCAGAAATGATTTTCCCGGTTCCTGGCTGGTCACGGACGATTTTCGTCGTTTTAACGACGACGCGGCTAGCTGGGCGACAAAAGGAAAGCAAAACGGAAGACCGAGAACGGATGATTGGGGAACCGAATGAAAAAAAAAATCGAAAAAATCGAAAAATCAGGGGAACGAGGCGAAGGGGGCGGTTCGCAGAGAGCGAGACACGTAACAAACGCCGCTGCTGGAACCAGGCCCTGATGAATACTGATGTATTCAATCAAGGGGATTGGCGTGATCTGGCGAAATGTCGTTCGGGGATCGAGAGGGAGCACCAGCAAATACGTTGAAGCACGGTTCATGGGTTATATATTATACTATGTGTGCGGCCCGCTCGGCGAACATTATGGCAGACATATTGGATAATGGTGGATACGATACAATCAGAATTCCGTGCCTGTCCTCGACGGCGGCGTCGCGTCTCGTCGGGTCGCGTCGCATCGCGTCCCGCGATGATGGCATGTTCTCCATTAAATTTCACGTATTAGGACCGACAAGATGTCGACTAAACGGACCGTGTACCCGTCGAGACCTGATACTTGATTTTACGTGGCACCGTTCAACAGCGGCAACGGCCGCAAACGGGCTTGACGCGCCCCTTACCAACCAACAAGCCCTTTGATACTGTTAATGGCTATTTGTATGTTAATCCAACCGAAACACGAGCATGCCAGACGAACCAAGCACCATGGAACGAAAATATTAACATCGTGTAGATAGAATCTGTATTATAAACGCGGAAAAATTTGTGCGACTCGTGAACAGCGAGTGTCAGCCTCCGAATACAAGGAAAACGGCCGCACGATTAAAATTAGGGATATTTTTATTCCCAAGAGAAAATCGACATGTGAAATTGAACGATCTCCTCCTTCGTTGTCTGCAGCCCCAGAATTGAACTCGAAGGAGGGGAATTAGCTTGGAAAAACAAGGGAGCAACCGTCAGAGGCAAGGGCGATCTCGAAATACGTTTTATAATCAAAACGAACAGCGTTCGTGACCCCTAAATACACAGAGCCGGCCCCATCTATCCATTACAAAACACGTTCGAGCGGAACACGCCCCAATTCTTCTATCACCGGGCATCACGTAAGCCCTTGCTTGCAATCCGGAGGCCGTGAGGGGCGAAGATCGAGATAAGGAAGAGTTACATTCAAGCAGAGTTCCTTCCCGGTGCGGCATGCCACTGTATGGGGAGGCCTTATTCTCGATCGGAGAAATACGGTCCTCTCGCAACCAAACCCCTTCTACTTCTCTCTCCCTCTCTCTCTCCTCCCTCCTCTTCTCTCTTCTTCGCGAAACGAATCGGCAACTCCGTTTTAACTTCTCCCACCCCCTAAATCCCTCGATCCTACAATTCTATACATTTCAATGACGAAGCGGGATGAAGAATCCAAGGAAAAAGGAGAACCGGAAGCTGGAAAGATACGAGAAAGAAAATACCTGCGGTTATTGTACCTTGCGAAGCGGCTGAACCGGCGAAACTAAATACAGAATGTGCTAAATTTAACTCTGCTAAATATCAATGTCGATTTTTGTATCTGTGACCTGAATGTCGGCATAGAAATAAATCGCCCTAATGAACCGGAAACGATTTCAGAGGACGGAGAAGATCGCCTGTTTCAGCAAACTTTGTCAGATCGTATTCTTGTATACACTAATATTTAATTTAATTAAATACTAATCTTTTAGCTGCAAGTACATGTAAATTAAGATCTTCCGACGAATTCCTGTTTTCTTCTGTATTCCTTATTCAATGACAATTACAGGTCTAATTAAAATTAATGCGAATAATTCTTATTTTCCATAAAAAAACGCGATCTACGTAATTCATATAATTTCCCAAGCATGGATAATACCCAATTTCCAATAACAAATCGAACAAACAACCCCTGAAGCCCTAAACGCACCCAAAGCCACCCCTTCATCCTCTAAACTCAAGGCCGCCCTCACGATCGATTCCCAAAAACAATTTCCAGCCGCTTCCGGGATAATCTCCGGCATCGCTGTCATTGTTTAGTCTGCGTTGTCGAGTGAGGAGGAGGAGGAGGAGGGGCGGGGATTGCAACCCCCGTCCAGAAAACGCATTAACGCGGAACACGATCCCGGTGAGGCGGTGAATCGTCGCGAATTAATAATCCGCGGTGCGCGAAATCAAAAGCCGCGGTCGACGCGCGACGTTGTGCGTCGCGACGCCCCCGCAACTGACGTGGCGGCGTCGCACATCGTCGCAACAACCCCCGAAGGGGTGAGGAGGGGATGGAGGGTTGATTAATTCACGGCTGGCGTCTGCAGGGCCGCAGATTGGTTCCGATGAATGGGCCCCGGATTAAGAGACGGCAAGATAGCTCTCGCGACACAAACGTGCGCGCACACACACACACACACACGACGATGATGATTTCTAGCAACTATAGGGAACAGAGACGGGGGAGAGAGTCGAAGGGAGTGTGTATGTGCGTGGGGCCAGGTCGAGCAGGGAGTTTGACGGGGTCGGAGGATATATCCGTGGAGTTATGGCCGGTATGAAACCCATAGCAAATGATGCAGGGATACGTGACCGGCGAGCGTAAGCGACGGCTACCGGCGGCTACCAACCCCTTCGGCGTCGTTGCAATCAGCAACGTGCGCACAGACCAGCTACGAAATAAATTCAATAGAAACCTACCACCGCGACGTACACCCCCCCCCCCCTCTCCCCGCATCGTGCAACTGAACTTTCGAGAGAATTCTTTTGACCAGGGAAAACGCGAAATTCTTACTGCTGATTTGACACTAGCGAAAACTATTAACCTTTTGACTGAAGCGCACTCTCGGAGAGAACCATCAATACAATTGCCGATGTTCAGTTGCTGTTACATAGTAAAATAGCAATGTGTTACAGTAAGAAAAATGTAGGGGACGTATATTTTCGTCTTCCGTAGTCAAAGAGATAAGGGTTGCTTACCTCTGAACGGTTCAGATATAGAGGAACAATCATTTTTTCCATATAGAAAATTATGTTTCTTTAAGAAATGAATATGTATATACCATCTTGTTATGTAATATTTGAGTAGTACGTCCTGAAAAGTTGAGCTAATTTCGAACAATAAATAACATCGCCCAAGAATTTCGTGCCTCGTTTCACTCGAGTGTAGCACTTCTGCAAATCCAAGAGTGACTCGCGGAAAAGATCGTTCTAATTGAGAGGCCACCTATAATCGAGGTCTCAATTGTTTTCCATCCCCTTTTCAAGAACCCCGTTCCCTACCTGCCACCAATAAAACAATTTTTCCCCCTCTTGACCTAATTGTACTTGGAACGAACACTTTATTCGAATCTCGACCTTCCGCGAAGCATGATGTGCACCTCATTCGCGATTTTTTAATCGTGCGTACTCGTTTCGTTAATGTTTTTTCTATAGCAGTTTCTCTGCTTTGTTTGAATTGTGCGAGAGCTACGTGGAGAGACAAAGAGAGAAAGAGGGAGAGAGAGAGAGAGAGCATTCGAGAGTGCATCGTTCTGTAGTCACCTAGCTGGGCCCGATGAAATCTCGGGGACACAGGTGAGGAATTCATTGCATAAATATTGATATTAACCAAGCGAGTGTCGGGACTCGGCGTGTGGCGCAGTTTGCGTTTGACACTTGCGAGCCATGAAACGCCATATATTCCGATACATGCGCCCGATATGCCAGCTACTTCGGAGAGAACGGTGGCAAATATTTTTGCTTTCGTTTTGCTCGATTTTTGCACGCTACATACTTCATGCTGCTGTAATTCAATTCAATTCAAAATCAAGCTGGCTGAACCTGAACCGCCCAAACTTATTGCGCGTATTGTTTTCTGTTTTTAAAAGATTTTTTTACTGGGACAACAAAAATTCTTTCAATCCTTCCTTTTTCGATATTTGAACAGTTATAGCTAGATTGCGGATGTTTATGCAAAACAAAAAATACTGACGTTTTATTTCCATTGAGAAAACGAGGAAGATTTGTAAAATTTAAAGAAGAAAATTTCCTAAAAGAAGAAAATTAGTAAAAATGAACAGCATAACCTTATTACAGCACCCCCTTATTATTCGAACAACATGGCTTAAGAATATACAAGCATACTGTAATATTTAACAACAAGCACTCATTTCATCGTAACCGAAAAATCACAGTAATCTTTGCCATCAGAACCACATTTGTAAATCGCGTGTTCGACAGATCACAAGAAAAGTACAGATTTGACCAATTAGAGTACAAATTCCAGGGCGCGGGGTTGCTCTCGTCTGATGATCGGCAGGGGCCTATCGATTTGACAAACACGCGGCTTCGGCAAATAATTTAATGCGGTGTAAACGCGAAAGGGCCGTGCACCCGAACCAACCTAATTTTGTTGTTTCCCCTTGGCCGCGGAATTTGTCGCGGCTTGACTTGCCCTGATAAAATCATCCGGTCGCAATTACGCGCGAAACGAGGCGGGTCCAATTAACGAATGTAGCTCACAGTGGGAGCCCATTAATGCATTTGTTTTGTATTCATCGGGCGATCGGTTTCGAAACCGATCTACTCTCGATGGACGCGGGGATTGGTGAGCATCGCGAATCAATCGACCATAATCGTTCTCCTGGATCTTCTCGCTTGCTCTTCTCTCTCTCTCTCCCTCTCTTCCACTGGAAAAAGCATTCCCGATCGAAAGCGCGCCCATCGAATATCAATGCGGCGAGTCGACGGCCTCGAAAACTTGAACGGCGACGCTGCGTCTGCGGCAAGAGGGATGGTTACACCCTAGCTGGCCAGAATTAATAAGCCGGAAACGAGCCTCCCCGCCGACAAAATAAATCGAGCTCCAGCCGCCAGTCCCGCTCGAATTTCAACCGCTTCGAAAATGGACGTACTCGCCCTGAAACTGCGGTTTATTAGAATTTTCTGTGAGCTTTGCCTCACGGGCTTCAATTGGGGTGCAACTGAGGTGCAACTGGATTTAGAATGCCCTTTTTCCCTGCTAGCCTAGCTGTCCTGAAAATTACATTTTTGTCTTGTAAAGTTTCGCGTCTATTTCGATTTCGAAAAATTAATTCTGATATATTTCGCGTGTTCACTTTGCACTCGAATTCGTACAATTTATTTTACATAGAATATTTTCGTTATACATACCTGACAGTATATTATACATGCATGATAATAGAATTGAACTTCCCTCAATGCATCGCGGAAAAATTTGATATCTAAACCTGTTTAAAAAATCTATGATCGACAGAGAGGAACGAGAAAAATCGAGAGTTTGCATGTCGCTGACATATCTTAAATTCAATGTCCTCTCAGGCTGAGCGCCTTATAAAAACATTTTATTGGACAATTTTGTGTAATTTTAGCCGGGAGATAATTCCGCAGCGACTCCGCAAGACACGTCCCCGCAAACTATACGTTTTCCAAGATTCCCCGATAACACGGAATTACCATGTAACGATCGCTGGCCTGGTGGCTCGCCAATTTTTCGTCGTCTCTGTGTGCCGTGTTTACACGTAGCTGGGATAACTCGTGTAACGATACGAACACTTGGTAAATCCTTTCGTAGGTGGTATGTGCTTGTTGAGGAAACAACTGCAATAATGCTATCATAAATTCAAATTATTGCGGTTGCTGCAAGATCTTCCCTATCGCCATCTCGAGACCATGCAGAGAACCAAGAAGGGGTTGCAGAAGGGGTTGCAGAAGGAGTTGCGCACATGCGGAGAGTCTTCCGGTGATCTTAACCACCCTGACATACGCTGGGAAGTATAGTTGCTAATTCGCTGAATAAAGTCTGGTCCTGGCACCCCTTAGTTGCGAACAATCTTGACATTCCGCAAATTGTTTCC
This sequence comes from Lasioglossum marginatum, assembly GCA_028455795.1. NCBI lineage: Eukaryota > Metazoa > Arthropoda > Insecta > Hymenoptera > Halictidae > Lasioglossum > Lasioglossum marginatum. The sequence continues at coordinate 7,910,215 of CM052245.1, forward strand.
CACTTGCCAAAGCTGCTGGCAGCCTCGAAAATTTCGTACGATCAAATTCACTAAATAAAGTAAAAATTTATGATAGTACATACTTTTCTGCCTATACTCCATTTGGTACACAAAACGTATATACGTATGCAGAAGTTAACAATTCTGTAACAATTGCAGAAGCTAGCAATTCGAACGTAGAGCAACGACTTGGAAGTTTGTTTATTAATATGAAGGCATGCTGCAATTTATTTTTCATTATTTGTGATATTCGATTGATTATCAACCTTTCTTCCTGTATCGTCAACTTTCTGGACGATTTTGTTCAAAAGCGAAAGAAATATTAACGAAGTTTTGGTCCGATTTACCGGACACAAGAAATTTGTGGTGACAAATTAATTGATTAATTTTCTTTATGCCGTAGCACAATAGAATCATTATTATATTATCCTCTGGTGTATCACAGTTTCTTAGCATTTTCTAGAATCTTATAATCGGAAACGAAATTATTCTAATAATACTTTTGATTCATATACGAAGGGGAAACATCAATTTTATTTTTCGAAATAAAGTAATACTAGGTACTTCATGTCATTTTTGTTAATTCCGAAAGAGTTTGTTTCGTAACTGATACCTTTACTCTATTGGCCCGAGCAACATGTTACAGGGTCGCTAAACCGTTTAGCTTCGTTGAAATTTCGGTAAGTCTTGGGGATATCGCGAGGACCCCTTGGAACCACCATAAAATAAAATCCCAGGTGAACTCGATCGAGCGTCGTCGACGTCGGATCGTCGTGATAACGTCGTCCGTCGATAAATCGTCGAAGACGCGTAAAATGTCCCCCGGTTTGCGAAACGATTTTTGCGTCCCCTCCGGTTCCACGGACGTTCATCGAGGGGGTATTCTTGGGGCGACGCAAGAAGTTATGTTCTGTTTTCGAATCTGGAACGCGATGAATATTAACGAGACGAGGGTGGAACTGCGACGGGGACAGACACACAAGGCCCGCGAGCGTGTACACAAGATTTAGCGTCTTGAAACGTAATCTCGGCGAGACGGGGTTACCTGTGCTGTGGTGAGAGCGTTACGTTACGTTATGTTACCTTATGAGACTACCCCCGACCCTCTGAGTTCTCCTGTCTAAATAATTACAGAGAGAGAGGGAGAGAGAGAGAGAGAGAGAGAGAGAGAGAGAGCCAGGTTCGCGAGGTTTCGTGGATGACAAGTGTGCTTTTTACCAACTGGGATAGTCTGCTTTAGTATCACCTGAGGAACGATGGATTAAGATTTGTCTGAAAAATAAAAATTGTCTGCGAAAATAGGCCAGTTCAATTGAAATAAAAATGTTTGAACGCTAAAAAGATGTTGGTCAAATGAAATAAAAAGATTCAAACGCTAAATTGATCTTGATAAAGTAAGATGAAAATGTTCGAACGATCGGAGAGTTTTTTCTTTTCGAATACTGTTTTATAATACGTACGGTCGAGTTGTTCGAGGGTAGAAAATTCACTTATTAATTTCTGAAAGCATTTTACTGGCCGATAATATTCCTGGACCAGCGGCAACGGGCTGTGAAAATCTTATCGGGCTTCATTGGAAATACATTAACGCTGTCTTGCATCGGAGACGAATGAATTTTTCTCGTCCCAGCAGAGGCTGGACGGGGCTCCGAATAAAAATTCACAGGTAATTACGAGAACGGAGTTGACGCTCTGGCAACGAGAAAAAGAGAGAGATCGATTCTATTTTCCATTCTCGCGCTTCAAAAGAAACAGCGACGAGGCGGCGAAACCCGATTTTCAAACGAAAAACCGCTCGATTGTCATCGTGGACTCGAACGTTTTCGCATTTTAATCGATTTCTGGGTCCCCGAGGATGACGAGGAACCCTGCGAACAAGATGGAAAGTGTTGCCCTCCATTTGAAAAATATATTATAGACTATACACCCGTTAAAACAAGAACAAGCAGAACATCGTAAGATTTTATCACGCAAAGTTGCTGTAATTTTGCAAAGTAGCATGGTTCGCTGAAGCATCGTTCATCCCGGGAATGAACAAGCGAACGAAACGAAATGGATTCGAGCTCGCAGATGCTAGAGCGAGGTTCTATCTTGTAAATTGACAAATATTGCTGGCTAGGAGGAAATCGACGAAGTTAGGGGACTCTCGTCGAGAAAGTCCGAAGAGCTAGCGAGACAAGAAACAAGGAACATTTTGTCCCCGGTTCAATCTGCGAGGAAAGAAGATCAGGAAAGGGATCGATCCACCAATGCTGGCAGTTTCCTAGGTTCTAGGTTTCCCGGCACGGCGACAGTAGTTTCCGCTCGAAAATCTGCTGTGCCGAGGTTTGCGAGCGCAATCTCCGACGCTCTTTCCAAGCCTTCGGGTAGTATGCTTATGAATTATATTCCGTTTTGTTCGCATCTTTACTTGTCGGTCGCCATCCGGATTGATTTTCTTGATTCTCGAGGACGCGACGCGACGATTTCTGTAGATTCACAGTGACAGAACATCGATGATGTCTTTTACGTTTCGTAGAACCGGTGCAATTCTGTTATTGCGCGATATAACGTGAACTCAAGGGAAGTGGAATAAAAGGAATAGCTGCGGGATGTTCTACGTGTGCAAGTAGGCCGAAAGCATAGAATAAAATCCATTCCGTGATGGAATTCACAGGTTTGTTGCTGCGAAAATGCAAGAGTCTTGTTACGTTGGCATGGAGGGGATAGAAACGATCTAAGAGAGAAGAGGATCTTTATATTCGTATTTTTCATTCTTGCACTTTTTCCAGGATTTTCGGAAGATGCGAAAATGCTCATAATTGAACCGTGGATCTTTATGCAAAATGATAATTGTCATAATTGTCCAAAAAATGCAAGAGTCTTGTTACGTTGACGTCGAGCGGATAGAAACGATCTAAGAAGAGAAACTTTGTTCTTCTTCTTGTTTTTTATTTGTATTTTTCATTTCTGCACTTTTTTCAGGATTTTCGGAATGATGCGTAAATGCTCGCAATTGAACCGTGGATCTGTATGCAAAAAATCATGATTGTCCAACTGTACAACATTCTGGTATTGGTCTTAAAGAAACAGTTAAAAGCAACGGTGTAGGTATAAAAGTCCTTTTATCGGTATTCGAGGAGTTTACACGTTTCGCGATTAAATTCCACTCGTGCCTAGCCGGTTAGGGTACATTGCACGCTGCGAATTCATCGGCGCGCGGCACGGCTGTTCCAGACGCGGTGCACAATTTCCGTATTGCATTTGCGGCCGGTTTGCCCTCGCACACACGCGAAAATAAGAATTCCCGACGATGGCTGCCGCGAAAATATCGTGTTTCCCTCGGTGTTCCACGTAGCCTGCGTTGAAAGCGTGGGCGTCGCGACACGCATACGCGATGCTTGCCAGTTATACGTGTTTCTTCGACGAGGAAAAGAAATTTCGTTTCTTTTCTGCGAGAAATTAAGTCTCATCCAGCATTTTCTTGCCTTTTCTCGCCTCGGTCACGTATCGATGGATCAGGTTTGACGTCGGAGACGCTCTCGCATATAGATCCGACTTTATTCGCATGTGAAATGACCGTCGAGAGAACATTGAAGAATGACAAAAGTGCATTAATTGATATTTTATTGCATAAGAATCTATTTGTGTCAACTGTGCAAAGTGTTCTTAAAATTGTTAAATCTTTGTACCATATTCTCGTGTCAGACTCGATTTCTTTTCATGTGTTCAAGTAATGAAGCAAATTGAAAGTACTAATACAAGTATTGAATTAAATGTTAAGTGTTACTCAAGAGTTTCCTGTACTACATAGGTTCCAATAAAATCCCCGTCGGTAATCAGAAAGATTGATAGACAAATAAGTATTGTTAAAATTCTGTATTCAGTGAACCAGCCTATAATAATTTACGTTGGATGGAAGACATTTAAATAGACATTTATATTCCAACGGTAGCGGTGTGTTAAATGGGGAAAAACGTTGCAATAATTTCGGTCTGATCGTATTAATCGAGGCTCGTTTGCCAATTGCCGAATATAATGGTACTCGCAATGTCATGCATCTGCCGCATCTCTCTTCGTTACCGGTTTTTCTGCTCTCGCTCTTTCACGCGTTTTATAACTGGATTTTTGTCAAAATTACTTGGCGCTGCGCTCTCGAAAAAGGCTGAAAAAGGACTCTGCCGCCGGTTTACGGACGAATCGTGTAGCATTTAAAAGGTGCGAGGGAGTTACGTACGTTTTTTCGGGCTCACTCCACTACAGATGGCCCGTTAATGTTTCACTGACCGTCACACCATGCTCGGATTTGCCACGGGGAGATCCTTTTTCATAGAGTCTCCCTTTGTTCGGCATTAGTGGCGCGTTTAGGTGGGAGGTTTTCAGCAGAATTGTCCGAATGAAGAGGGCTCTGATGGACCGGACGATATTCTCGCATTTTTATAGATGAATTTAATGCGAACTTTTAGCTTTTGCCAGACAGGCTGATCCGTGTTTAAACGATTAGGTAGCTAGTCTCTAATTTTCTTATTATTTCTACATTTCTATACTCTTTTTCCAACCCCTTCAATAATAACCACAAGCATTCGTTCGATTATATTTCTTCCTAGAAGGACATTATTTTAAAAACACTTCTACCTTTACCTCTGCCTCCTCTTTTCCATCAATTCCAGAGTTTTACCAACTCTCACATTCGCCAACACCCGAAAAACCATCAAACAAAATCGCTTTCCCTCAGCGAGGACATCTTCCGCAGGACGAAACCGCGGTCGTAGATAATCCCCGGTGGAATCCTCGTCGTGGATCGAATGTGCCGAAAATTCGCGCGGATTAAAAGGCAGAATAAAAGGGAACGAGGAGCAATCTATTCCGCGATGCTCGCCGGGAAAAATATCCGCAAGGACCGCGGGGGGGTCTCTAGCTGCGAAGCTGCGATTTCGGTGCTTCCCCGGCGCGGCGAGAGAAAGCGAGCGAAAAAGAGAACGAGAGAAAAAGAGAGAAGGTAGTCGTTTAGATAAAAGGAAGGGAACGGGCACGATATTGCAGGCGTATCTCGGCGCTCGTCCTGGGACCAATACCCGTTTCGAACTCTTTCCTGCGATTCGCAACGAGATTCGAACCCTTACGAGGCGAGAACCCATTTCTTTCTCGCCGTCTCGCTCGTACTTGCCTCGTAAAGCCTGTGTATCCTCTTTTTCTCTCTTCCTCTTTCTCTCTTTTTTCTCTATCGACTTTCCCTTCTCATTCTCTCTCGCAGGATCCTCGGATTCCTCGACAGACTGCCGAGTCCTCGGCAAATCCTGACGGCAGGACGTTCCAGAGATTCGCGCTCGTTGCGGAAATTCGATGGTCCCGTGAGTGATCGCGCGACACGGCGCACCCGCTCTTTCCTCTTATTCCCCGATCAGAATTGAGCGGCTCCGCGCGATTCACCTGAGGAGAGAATCGCAAATTTACGGTGAACTGCTTGTCGCAATGCCCAGCGCAACGAGGAAACCCCGACCCTTTAATCCTCGTACATTCGTTATCTCGAATAGATCATCAGCAATAGTCATGGATTCTTTTTCTATTAGGTTAGAGGGAAAGTTCTGTCGTATTTCAAATAAGCAGGTGATTTTGCTTGTAAATGAAAAACACATGTTGCTAGTGAGTCATTGGGAAACAGATTTTTATCTTGACAGATGGCAGTTTTACTTCACATTTACAGATACAATGAAAAGGAATTATGTGCTTGTAAATATTTTCAAAAAATACCGAGAAAACATGTACGAGGTCGGAATAAAATGTAGGTTTAACGATTTCTTGCAAATATTTTGTCGTCTTTCAGGGAGCCAATCGCCGTGTGGCTTTTCTCGTTTCGTGTTCCGCGGCGATCATCCTTGATCTGAACTCGGGGGATTACGAAGGGCTGCCCGTGGGAGCCGGCGCACCTGCGGATGCCTCTAATTGCACCAACTTCGGGATTTTCGCGAAGCCGGTTTTCGAAATTCGAATTTCGATCGCGTTCGTGGCGGATTTGCGGGCGGAATCTCGCTTTGCTCTTTTTCTAGCGAGGAAACGCGATAGTTTCGCCAAATTAATGAGACACGAACGAATATTCCACGAAGTGTTTTTCAGAAGTTACAACACAATAAATTCTTTGAATAATTCCCTGTGAATGCAGCCTTTACAATCTCAATAATTGCAGACTTGCAAATGTGAAATAAATAAATAGAAGAAGTTGTCGAATAATTGTACAGCTTGTGTAAAACTGTTTGGAGTACAGCCTGTTTGGAGCTCGTCTCGAAAAACGTCCTAGAAGAAGTAAAAGTACCGGGAGATTACGAGATCTGGAATCGAGAATCGAGGAGGAGGGATCGTTACGGCCGAATCGACGGACTTAATCAACCGGTTTTTGGACAAAGGAAAGCGTCGAAGGCGCCATAAGCGACCGCTTTTTCTTGGGGGTACTGCGGCTGACATGCATCGGTCCATATCGTTCGCCATCCATTCCGACCGGCTCCGAAAATTTCCCCGTTTCTCCCCCCACGCCGGATATAAATTCCCGATCGACGCTTTCAACCGTTATACATCGGCGAATATAGTAGAAAGAGGTTGATTCACGGGGTGCTAAGGGAACGCCCTACCTCCGCTCTGTTGTTCGGACAAACGACCGAGCTAAGAGAGAACTGCCTTCTTCCACGATTTCGATGAAAGATCCTGACCTGGCTCCGCTGATCGATGCTCAAATCAAGAGCCAGATCTCTGGCCCAGACAGTGTTACGTACGCAATGAATTCAATTTTTGTACGTGTCCATTGCAGGGTTGTCCACCTAAATATTTCCATTATTTGCGATGATATAACAAATGTTTTTGGTGCAATGTAAAATGGTATCACAAGGTGAATGCTTTGCAAATTTTATTTCTTTTCTCGAGCTCATTTTTCCGGAGTTTCCAAGGTCATCGATATCTTTTTTTCCTTGCATATTATAGATGACATTAAATCTTGCGATACCATCTACATTGCATTAAAAGCATTTGTTATGTCATCAAAAATATAGAAGATATTTAGGTGTGTACATTTACGTGGACCACCCAGTATATGTATAGATCTTGCGGTCGTCGAAAGGTTAAAACATATTTCCACAAACCGCCACAGTCCGGCATCTCGAAACCGATATTCCACAGCTCTGAAAGTATGCAGAGCACATGAGTCGTTGAGCAAACCGTGTACCAGACTCGGCAAGCCAGCCCCTTGATTGTGGTATTCGTTTCGAGGGAGATAGTGCTCCAGAAAGAAGCCCGAGCAGGCATTCTATTAGCAGGCAGCAACAAATAGGAATCCACGGGAATCCCCCAGGCTTATCGGTACGGGATTCATCGGGTGTATCCCTTTGGTCTGGTAAACAGGGGAGTTTTTTTCCGAAGCAACCCCCGGCCACCTCGTTACCCCTTCCAATTCGCTGAACGTTCACCGAGGCTCGTCGGATTAAACGCCTCTGAAGCGACTGATCCCCAGAGATTTTTCGGTAAAACCATCTCTCTTTCTTGCTCTCTCTCTCTCTCTCTCTCTCTCTCTCTCTCGGTACGAGAGAAACCGCTTCCGTGAATCCGCCCCCTTTTTCGCGGCTTCCGCGTAATCATATGATTTACATTCAAATTCCCTCGAACCGTCGCGCCGTGCGCCGCCCGCCACTCGCAACACAGGCCGTTTTCCCCGACGAAATTTATTCGGGATTTTGCCGGGTTTGCGGGAATTCGCCGTGGGAAGGACAGTCGCCTCGATTTCGGGCTGCGTCGCCTCTTCCGCGAACCCAAAAAGAGGAAAACTTCCCCGAAAACGCCTCCAGGGGATTCCGAACCGTTTCTCGGGCAATAGAACTCGGGCAAATCGAACTCTCCCAGTCGAACTCTCTGTGCTGTCGCCCGAAACGAGCCACATTGTTGCTGAATAACATTTACTCAACTGGGGAACGATCGGACACGTTCGAACGACAGATCTCAAATCCTTCGTTTCACTGTTACTACGATTCTTTAGATATTTCGGTGGAAATAACGAGTCTTCTGTTTTCCACCTCCTGCATCGTGTCAAAAATTTCCTGGACAAAAATGAACGAACGATTGCAACACTAGAGTTTTCAAGCTTTAAAACGAGTCCAGGTTTATTCTTGTACTATTTTTTGAAAGGGAGCTATCACAATCTAAATTTTTTAAATTGTTGTTTAAACAAACGAGTTTTTGGGAAACTTTTCTGCACGGTTAAATTGCTCGCTGAAAAATACGTAATTCGAGAGAAATTTTACTGTCCCACACCCTCTAGTTTTCGAGATGTTTCCGAGATTTTGTTTTCAGTGTTTTGATGTGAAGATCACCGATTTTGTGTGTACATTTTTCGAAATATTATTTCTTGGAGCAGTTTCTTCAGGTCTTCTTTTATTGACAGGTCGCATCGTTTCGTACCTATTCGATGACACGACTATAACGAAGCGTGGACACGATTTCGACACGTGGTTAGGGTTTTACGCTCTATTCCGGACCCATAATTCGGACAAGCGAACGATGGAACGAACGTTTGACCGTTCGACTGTCGATTTTCGGGACTGCGCAGCCAGTGGCTAATGGAATTCGGCTGTAAAATGGTTTCCAATCAAGTTATTGACATTTTTTAAACCGGGAACTGTGTGCGAGTGACACGGGGTTTTCTGTTCGATGCGAAAAGTTAATCTCGTTTGCCTTATGTCGGGGAAAATGGATTTTAATGGATCTTATGGTGATCAGGAAAGGATAATTCGTAACCGACGAGATTTATCTCCCCATGACTTAAATCATTACTCTCTAACGAAACATGAAGCAGAAACTGTGTGAATCTCCATGCAAAATTAAATAATATTCCCTCGAAAGTTCTCGAAGAGCACAGAGACTCGAAGGAAAACGATTACGAGCTGTTTTAATTTCCCGTTTCACATATTTCAGAGTTTACTTCGAGATCTCGAACAGAAAAATTGTGTTGAAATCTCAGTTTAAATAACGAGACTGATATTTCTGCCAGTCGAAAATGTCGCTGTTTGTTGCGAGAGAAAGAGAATCGCAGGGAGCAAGCTGATATGACGATTTTCCCGCGGTCCATTAAGATAATTAAGATCCCGGGGAAAAATGTGGATAGCTTCTGTACACTGTTTACAGTATTCGCTTTTGTGTAAGACGAGAGACGTTGACCGCTTCTGAAATTTTTTAATTAATTATTGAGGAGAGAGACTGAAAGCTTTTGCTTTCCTTCAACCCTTCACTGAATTATTCTTCAAGAAAACCGTGTTTATCTACCGATCGTTTCGAATTATTAATTTCCCACTGCAAACGGGTGAATCAGCCTTTAATCTTCAGCTTGACGCGTCTTGCATTCAATTTTTGTCTCGAAGAACTTCTTACGGGTGACTGCCTTATTCCATTTGCGTAAAAGGGCTCCGGCTGTGATGCGAAAATGAATGAATGAAGTTATAGATATTTCATTTGAAAGATGAAGTAGAAGCTGTCACTTTGTGAGATACATATATATACTTGCCATTACCAATTACTGAAATTGTTAAGCTACTCTTTTTCAAGCAAATTCATGTTTGCCATTTTTATAAGGCAATATGTGAGAATCGTTTTTAATGTTCGGTACGTTTAGCGTTAAAAAATATGCCGTATTGCTGCTTATATCCATGAAAATGAAAAGGTTGCGAGCAATGTTGGGTACGCAGGAAGAAGAAGCTGAGAATTGCAAGGTTCGAGGTATTCGGAATCGAGGCTCGAATAAATCTGCAAGACTAATAGAGAAATCTGTTCCGGGGGATCCCGACGGTAATCAAGGGGCCGACATTATTATTCACGTGTTTAAGCCCCCGGCCGGCGTTCCTCATCGTTTATTAAAATATATACAGCGAAATAGGAAGGAAATAAGAGTCTCCACGCACACTATCGGAAGTTCAGATGCGAGGGCGGTTGGAACGAGGGCGGTGCTCGAGAAAGAGAGAGGAACGAGCAATCGAGCTCCCGGGACGTCTTGAAAAATAGAGAAAAACGGATAAACCGGAAGTCGATCGCTGTCCGTTGCCGACGGAAGATATTTTTAATATCCGGCGTGGCTTCAATCCACTCGTCTAACCCCCTGCTTCTCTTCCTCTCTTTCCATCCCCGTTAGGCAGTGTGTACACGAAGAGAAAAGGGGGTGGCTTGCGTCTATAAGGAGAATGATCTCGAATTGAAATTGCACGGAAATTTATCCGGGATCGTGCCGGTATATCGAATCGTCTCAAAGTTCTCGATGAAAAATGCCGCTTCCTGACATCCTGGGCCAATTCCGCGACCATAACTCCTCGAGACTACTGTAAATACCAATGGATATGATCAGCTGTGAATTTGTCGTAATATATTGTTATAAAATCCGCAATCTACTAATAATGAATGTCTAGAGGCATTATTGATTCAATCGATGCAACATTAGACAAATTAGAATCTATATAGGAATATCAAAGGATTCTACTAGTTTTTACCAGTCATTTGAGCGATCCCCGTGTCTGAAACATTCAGGCTGAAACCACTTAAGCCCTCTCCCAAACGACTGCATAAACGATCAGCTTATCGCTAGATGCACGCTAGATCTACGAGGAACGCGTCGTGCCAGACACGCATCGGAAATCGCATATACGACCAATGCACAAAGACAGGTGGGGGGAAGTGCATCGAAAAGGTGGGAGGGTGGAATTACGGAGAGAGGATGACGAGAGGGGGTGGTCGGTGTCATTAAACGAATGGAGTAGATCGTATCGGCGGATCGAGTCGCATGAAAATGAGCGCGCTGCTGCGCTGCCGCGGAAAAGATTAATCAAAACCAGAGAGTCGGCCGCTGATGAAAACGAAGGGCCTGTAATAAATTTCATGCGACTCGTGTAACATTTGTGTTAATTTCGCATCCCCCACTCCTGTCGACCGACCCGCGGATTTATGAATTTCTTTCTCATTAACGCGGCCGGGCACACTTCCCCTGCACAAACATACACTGCCCCGCAAAAGTATGCGAACGCTTTTAATCTTCTGCAAATCTATCGCGTAAATTGAACGATATTTGTCAACAGATTTTCTTATCAAACCGATCTGTTTCCGTAATATTATATTTTATGATTTAATTCGTGAAGCTGTTTGAACGATCCGCATGCTGGAAATAATTAAAACTCGAATTTTCGATTCCGAACTCGATTTCGAACTTTAATATTCTTTTTTAATGACGGTATCGTTTCCAACTGTAAATATTGGATCGCAACGTAAATTCGAAATGGAATATCAAAAGATTGTAATGATTACAATTTATTATTTGTAACTGATTAATATTATTAAGAGAAGAAAAAAGTGTCTGAGTGTTACATACCGAGCGTGTTTGGACGATTGCAACGAAGAAACTGTTCGCGAATTTTTGCAAGCTAGTGTACACGCGATTGCACCGTGGTTTTCGTTCGCGGGGGTGGGAAAGGGTTGACGGTTGTGTAACAGAAGCGAAAAGCAAGGGGCGTCGCCGTTTTTGGAGGGGTGGTCCCGACGACAAATTGCCGATATTTGCGAGGCAATACGTACTACACGCGTATCCGCGCGTGTCACGCGGAACACGGATTTCCAAGCGTGTTCTCGCGCTGCTCTTAAACGACCATTCGATTCTACGCTCGGAAGATCAAACGCGGAATTTTCGAGCGCTGTGCGAACAAGCCTCGGGACATCTACACACGATTGTTCGACTCCACGGCAAGGATCGCTGTATCTCGAATGATCCGCTTGCAGAGTTCACCTGTATCAGCTCGCGAGGATATTAAATCCTCACAATGCCTTGGTAAACTGGCAAATCCGAAGATGGCTGCAGAATTTCGCATGTTTCGATGTCGTGAAATACTTTAGCTAATTGACGTTCGGATAAAACGATTTTATCCTTTCTTATTTTATTAATCACTTGTCATCGCCATTTTACTAGCTCTGAGGAAAGTTCTCCAACTTCCTATTCCCGGTCAACATTTTTGTTCGGGAATAAAATTATCATAAATTTGAAGATTGGGTTCTCCCCTTTGCAACGAGACGTGAAAATTTCATGTACGATCTTTCACCATAATGCAGCGAAAACGTTCCTGAATGTATGTAAGGTTTATACAATGTATTTTACCTGAATCTTCCAGATACCACTTGAGGGTCTTATTAAATTTTCACAAACTGAAAATCGACTTCTTTCCCATCAGAACACATTAAAATGAAAGGAGGGAGAAACAAGGTGAAAATGTTTTAGTAAACCGTCGCTATGATCTGGATACTGAAACATCAGATTCTTGGGTGGATATCCTTTGTCCGGAAGGGGAAGTCTTCTTCAAAATCGAAGAGACCGGAATGCGGTCGCGGAAGACCAACGGAGAAATCTCGAGCGGTTAACCGGGCAATTGCGGTGGAAATTCTTGCGATGCAAACGAGCGGAGGAACGAGCGCGAACGTCTCGAAACTTTAATCGCTCGTTTCCCTCTTTCTCGATCCTTTGAAGACAACGACAGGATGGGGAGGACGGAAGAACAATGGTCGCGACCGGTAGAAGACCTGAGGAGATCGCTGGTTACCAGCTTTAGCTTCCATTAAATTTTGTTCACGCGGAAGCACAGACAATTCAGCTCTTACGTTAATAATCTCTACATAAATTTTACTGGCCTCTCGGAACTTGTGACGTGGCTGGCAATAGTCGGTGAAGAATGTATTCGTAGAATTATCTGGGGCAAATTACTGCTCGTTTTTAAGTAAAAACAGAAAAAATGACAGGAAAAAATCATATATAATATGTCCTAACTTCTTATAATCTTATTTTTTATGTGGATGCACCGATGCACCCACCAGTTTATTAAGTGACCAAACTTCAACATCTTCGACCTGCAACAGAAATTTTTAATCGTCCAAAGAACCCACGATTATAATATCATAAGGACAAATTAAAAGTCGCGTTGAACAAAGCGTTTTAAAAGTCGGATGGCTAGGATCGCGGGCGATGGACGTTTCCGGAAAATATTTTTGCTGGGACCCATTTATGGTCGCTACACAGAGGAGTGATCGACGACAGTGTTCACGGCGCAAATGTTAGCCGATGGAATTCCAGCATGGTCGTGGGACAACTGTAATTCAATTCGATTGAAATCGCGGCGCAAACAGCGGAGACGCGGCTACGCTAACGCATCTAATTATTAATAATGCGACGAGTCGTGCCGTATTCGCAGACGGATAGCTGTTTGCGCGATCGACACTCGGACGAGATTGGTTGCTCTTGGTGGTTCTCTATGCCCATTGCATTACGGTTACGGTGTTCGTCGGTTATCAATGGACATCGTTCGGATTGCGTCCGTTTTGCGGATCGGATGCATTCGACTATGGGATTGCCAACCTGCCAGGAGAACAGAATTCTGGAATCCCCTGAAATTATTGTCGCATCGCTGTGTTCTAGAAGTTCCCAGACTACTTTCTTTTTCTGGGCATACTCAAACATACTAGTTACGAAGATACGGTGGTGCACAAAATAATTATCGGCAGATAGTATGTTCAGTTCAATGTTAACCTCTTGCCGTACCAATTTCTTTACAGCTACAGTGATTGAAACGTCTTTATCCCTAAGAATATCGTAGGAGAGAAAAGAATTAATGCTTAAATATCGATTACAAACGAATCAAATTTTATTTCATCTAAAAAGAGACACATAACATTCATGTTTGTTAGACTTGGTTAAAATCTTCATGACGAGTCCGACTCGCTAAGAAACAGTACTACGACGTCAATGATCCCCCTCGCAGTCCACCTATCAAAAATTCCTCCCCTCTTTGGATTTCAATTTCAAAAAGCATCCCGCTACCTCTGAATCTCCTCGCCAACACTCCACCTACTGGAGGAATCGCCTAATCAAGCGCCTGAGTCACAGAAAGGAACAGAAATCGCGGCAGGTGTATCGAGGCGCTGATTTCGAGGTGGAGAGTCAGGTTCGCTCGTTTCCCGTGTGTTTTACGAGGCCCACGCGGTCCTGCTCTCGAAATTTCTTTTCTGCTGAGGCCGTGGCTACGCCAGGAATGTTTCACGGATGCTCGGAGGATTGCGGGGGTTGCTTGGCCGGCCTCGTAAATCGCGGATCTCGATCGCGGTAGGGGTCTCGAAGATACCGTACCGCGGTCACGTAGCGACCGTTTCAAAATCCAATTTGTCGTTGATGTTTCGACGTCGGTGCGCCGCGCCGGGGCGCGATTACATACAGGACGAACTCGTTAAAGTTCGAAGGAACAGGACCAGGTGGGGGTTGGTTCCAGGGGGTTGTTTTCTAGAGAGAGAGAGAGAGAGAGATAGGACAGGATCGGAGGAAACGAAACACGTTGCAGCAACACCGAAAGGGGGAGGCTCTGCAATCCTGACGCGAAAGCTAACCGAAATACTGAAACATGTAGCACACGGGTAACCGGGGGCTGGAGCAGGCTAACCGACACCCCTTCCCGCAGGGGGATGAACGGCGAATTCGCTCGGGCGTCCGTAAAAACCGCTCGTAAAGCCGAGATACCTTCTCGAGGTGAACGTGGCTTAATATCGAACAGATCGAGCGAATATTGATCGCGGACCTCTGCTCCGTTCCGCCGCCAAATTTCCACCCCGTCCTCTCTTGCTCTCTCTCTCTCTCTCTCTTTTGCTAGTCCCTGTTCCCTTCTCGTTACCGAAATTACCGGAGGTTCTAGCCCGTAGACCCACCTAGGGGATGGGATCACGGATCCACGCTATTTGCGCCCGACTTTTGCTTGCCGGAAATACTGATCGGGATACCATTCGTCTTGTACCGGACCAAACGCAGCTCGCCCTCTTGTAAATTGTTTCGGGACTGAGGAATTTACTCAGGATCGTTAGCTAGTGGATTTTTCGTGGTTCTGGTGATAATGATTGAATGGAAGTCTGTGGAATTGAAAATCGTACCTGGTTTTACCAATGGACAATGGACAATTTCTCGGGAAATTTACTTATTATACGGAAGAGGACTACATGGTATTGCTACATGGTGTAGCTGTGAAAAATTCCGATGATAGAACTTTCCATTGAAGAATAAGTTCTCGTTTTCCGAAGAAAAGTTGAATTTTGATATTCCTCTTGGTAGTCTCCGGGGACTCTCGGAGCCGAGGGGATAAATTCGGCGAATGTTTTACTGCCGGGATAAAAGTTTGCTATTGTTACGTTAGTTTGATATTGTTCGCCGTTGTTCTCCGAAGACGACGCTTTCACCAGGGAGCAGTCAGAGGAAGCGTTTTAATCCTTTTATCGTCACTTTTGACCCACCGGCGTTTTCATCTTTTCTATCATGCCACACGGTCACCCAGTTTTCGCGACCTGGTTCTGTTCTTTATTCTCGCGGAACCTTTCCAGATTTAGGAAAAATGTGGTAAGCCTCACGGTAATATCTGTGTGTCCCTCCCTACTCCGGTCCAGAAAGCATTAGGTACCGCGGCTCGCTTCTGTTGCTAAATTACGAGCTGCTTGCTGCTGCCTTTTTAACGCTTTTAACGGACCTTGGGTATTTTTAGAAATGTTCCAGATTTTAGTGTTCTGGATCATAGATGGGCTGTCATTTAAAAATTGTTCGAAGTAGACTGTAGAAAATTGTCTGCGTCAATTGCAAGATACCCGGTAGAAATTTCCTTTTTTCGCGACTCCAATAAATAGACAACTGATCTTTATGCGAAATAAAAACTGTCTGCACGAAATGCAACAAATTCGACTGAAATAGAAATTAAATTTTTCCTCTTAAAAAATATATTTAATCAGTTGCAAAATAATAGAACAGTATATTTAAATTCCTCAAATGTTTTTACTATTTTAAATTACTATTTAAATTACTACTACTCATTTTTCTCGTAAATGCATGAAATCATATTTTTAAATTCTTTCAAACTGCACACATTTTCGTCATAAATACATACGAAGCGGTTCTATTAATTTGATCACTGGACTGCGGATTATTATGCAAGATAAAAATTGTTTCTATTATTTCCAGGATACGTAGCTCTACGTAGACATTTATTTCTTGCCGTAAGTCATTCTAGTCAGCTGAAGATAATACAATGGTATCTTTAAATACTTTAAACGCCTTTACTGTTTTTCATAGAATCCATTCAATTTTATTTGAGGCACTATTGCAAACGTTAATGTCGTTCACCTCTGGACCGGTTCTGTCTGTTACAGTCAAATATCTGCGAGAGGTGACGCCGTACTTCAGGAAGGCTTCGATCATTCAGGAAGTCGGCTGGGAGCTGCAGCGCGGCTTCCTCAGCGCGACGCCCCCGCCGCCGAAGTCACCACCACGAGCGGATACTCGTTATCTGCCGTTGCAACTCTGCAGACTCACCAGGGCTCATCCTTCCTCCGATCCCGGTAAGTTCCGTCTTGGAATACCTGCCTCTAACTGCTCCACGATCGATTTCAACGACCTACTCGCGCGAGAAGCTTGCACACTGATCCAGAAGTTTTAAAGCTGGACCTCTTCACAACAATTTTTAGCAACTCAATGTTCCAGTCGCTATTAGTCTGCCAAATCGAATGAATTAAGAACTAATTTATACTTGACACAACAATAGCACAGCATAATTAAAAGTTTGTGCCACCACGAAACTGTAAATCAATCTTCACAATCTACTGCTTCTTAAAAAAAAAAACCGTAGAAAATGTAGATAGCAAGAACGATTTCAAAAATTGATGAGGATAAAAGAAGGGGTGGATGGCACACCTAATCGCGACGAATACTTTCGCGGGCCGTCGTTCCATTAGACGATAATTGACTGTCAAACTCGCGGGCACATCGTGCTCGCGGTCGTTCGACTGTAATCCCAGAAACGGGTTAATTGCGTTATGGCTGTCATTATCTCGGTCGCTGAGCATGCAGTTCTCGGAGCGATCCTGGAAGAGGGGGCTGGTAGCCGAGGCGAAAGGGGTGGTGTTCAAGGGTGGTTCGGGGGTTGGGCGAGGGCTGCACGTAATCCCGGAAACGTTCCGCTGAAACGTTTACTTCTAAACGTGCGGGGCAAGAGAAATTCACCCCTCCGGCCGGTTATTTGATTTCCCTCTAGCAACGGAGGGTGGTTATAGCAACGGGCGCGGCGGGTGGTTCTAGCAGCGGGGGGTGGTTCTCTCCTGGCTGTTTTTACGGTCAACGGTGAACAGGCTCCGGCACTTTTCCGAAAGAGTTTGAAAGCGGACGCGCGCAAGGACCGCGAATCCGCTGGTTGTCGCCGAGCGAAACTGAGCTGAGTAGAGCGAAGCGGAATGAAGCAAAGTAGATCCTTGGATAGGCTCCTCTTTAGCTTTTGACGGAAGCCCGGCGTTAATTAACGCGGCGGGTCTGCTTCTTCGCGCCGTTCGTCGTTCCGTTGACGCGTTTTACGCGCTCGCGCGCTTCTCCAGGAAATCCTGCTACGAATTTCCGCAAGAAATGCGGATCGATGCGACAGCGCGAAAGTAGACTGTCGTGGTGTTGGGATGTAGATAAATTTTGAATTCGAACGAGGAAATGGGGGACAAATTGTGCGAAAGTGCGTCTCTTGACAGATAGACAATTGGGACAATGAATGGAGATAGATTGTGTTGGATTGCGTCTGAAGACAAATAGGATATTACTGTAAAGGAGACGAGGCTTGTCTTGAAGCTTTTTAAAATGATAAGTCTTCTCTCAAACAGTGTTTCATGAAGAAAAATAAAAGACATTTTCAGACCGGTCTGGCGCACTACACAATAGCATCTGTGTGTCCATCAGTCTCCATTCTCCGTGCAACAAAGAATGGATTAGAAAAGTGTCTGTCCCCACCCAGCCCGCGCGTCGAGTTAATGAAAGGCTAATGGGCTCTTAATTCTGTAGAGCCGGGGTCTTGTACCCCTCGAATCATCCCTCCAAACCTTTCCACCCCATCGTCCTTTCTCCTATCTCGTCACAGGTGTCCCTATTCTTCATCGTAAAGTGTCTCCATTCTATTCTCCTCCGGATTTCATCTGCTCGCTCGTGTCCCCAGGATTTCGTAAATAAACCCGTTATTTCTTCTCTGAATGCCTCGGCCCTAGGAACGGCGTGTCCCTTGGCGGGACACTCGGCCCCCTTTTTCCCAGAGGAACATCCACCATTTTGTTCTCGTTCGGCGACTGGAAAAAGGAAACCGTGGGCGAGAGCGAGAGATGGAGCCAATACCAGACACGGCTGTAGACGGCTCGAGACAAAAGAGAGAAAAAGAGAGAGAAGAAGAGAGAATGAGGAGGGTCGGTCGAATGGTAGAATCGTGGCGGAATTGGGGAAAGCAATCACAGGCGTGCTGTATCTCTCGTTCGTATCTGCCGCACGGCTGCTAAAGCTGCGCCACAAAAGGCTCGCTCTTGCCGACGCGTTGATATTTTTTAAGTCAACAGTAGAAGAGAGACGATCTTCTCCTACGCAGACCCGGATCCGTCCTACGGAACATCGCCGTGTTTATCCTGCATCGTTCCAACTAACGGAGACAGTCGACGGATCGAAGAATCGCGAGGGGTCTTCGCAAACAGTCTGCCGACGTCGTTAAACTCGTCCGACGTTTGCTCGACGAATATACTCGTTTACCATGCCGAACTCCGCTGCCGCGCCGCCCGTGCTGGGGAGATTAAACCTCCTCAGTGAGATTCTTGTACTGAGGAACTTGCGTCTGGAATGACTAACCTGTTGGCTGCGGTGACCTTCGTGTCTCGGAAAATGCTAGGTTCCAAGTAATCTAATTGCATTCCACGAGTCTGAAGAGGCGCGACAGAAAATGCTTCCAACCACATGTACAGGGTGTCACAAAATTATATGTCGCGGACACCATAGCGCGATTCTACACCCTATTTTAGTCGAAAATGACATAAGGAACCCCACGCGAAATTGACCTTGAACGTGAAAAACAAGATAAAAGAAACAAATTTTTCTTAAGATTAAAAATCCTACATCTTAAAAAAAATATTGGTCTTAGCGAGCAAAGAATAGACATTCCGAGAAATTTTGTAATATTTTTAGGAGGAACAGGAATAACTGAAATCTCTTCGGGCATAAATAATCGCGGAGCTATCTTCGTCCGAAACGTTGATCAAGCTCAACAAGTAGGGGGGTTGAAAGATGTCGGACGATCTATACGCCGAGCCCTCGAGCGATCTATTATTCCAGCATCAGGATTCGAAATTGAAGCTCACGTTCTTTGGTAGGCGAGCACAACTAAATATTCGGTAACACGTATGCCGGAATTCCGGGTGGAATCGCGATCTCTGAAAAGCGGGAAGAATGCACGAAGGCAGACATATTAATGGCGTGTTCCCTCTTTCTTCCGCGAATCTTCTCGATGCATTCACTGCGCCTCTCCGATCGCACGGATGCGTTAAAATTTACTGTAAATCTTGCCGGGGGAGATAGAGAGATAGAGAAAGAGAAAGAAAAGTATCGCGAGAGTTCCATCGTGGAACGCGTCACATTCGACAGGAATATCTTTTCAAGAGTTTATCCAAATCCGAATTTCCGCGAGGGGAAAAGGTTATTTACAATTTATCGCGACACGCACGTTATACTTCTGACGGATGGGTAATTGTTATTCCCGTGTTCCAATGGTAATGCGATTTTGATGCACTTTCCGTGCCGACTTGGATAAACAGAGGATAAACAAAAGGGCCAGCTTGGAGAATGTTCCGGGAAAACTATCCTCGGCGAATTTCCGGCTAATGGAACGGAGTACCATCGACGGACGAGAATTTCGCAAATTAATGGCTGCGAGTTCCTCGATACTCGCGCAATTAACAGGTGATTTTAATTGGGTGGACCGGCATGGCGTGGCCATTCTTCGCGTCGTTCGAGGACTCTGGCATGGCGTAGTAGCGGGATTCCGGTTTTAGTGGAGCCGTCCGCCTAAAACCGAGCGATGCCGGCCGTATGAAAGAGGGTCCACCTCGGAATCACTCGGTAATTCAATTAGCACAATTTTCATTGTGCCGGTTCGCGCGTTTTAATTCGCGAACCGAGCCGACGGTTCTCGTCGATCTCCTTTTTTCGCCGTCTAACACCGTCGAATCCCGTGTTTGCCCACGGCCTCTTCATTTTCTCGAGCGATCCCGACGCCCTCTACTGTCAATAAACTGGCCCGCTAATGCATTGTTGATACGTTTAAGTGGAACGAACGCAGCTCGGAAAACCGGGCGGCGAGTAAACAGCCTGCGATTCTTTATCGGGTGTCCATGCCCCGGGACGTAACTCTCCGTATTTTTCTACCACGCTCGAGACCCTACTCGAGGAAAATGGAAAATGGAACGTCGCGCCGCGCCGACCGTTGCTGGCTTGCGAGGACGATATTAAATATACACCGGGGCCCGTAAAAACGGCGAAAATTATGTTTCAATTGTACTTGCCCGGGCGACGTACGTTAACAGGTCAGTTTTAATACCGCTCGTACTCCGGATCTTCGTTCTTGCACCACCGAGAAATCCAATTGTACTGGGCGCCGGTTAATGAGATTTCCATGTTAACTCTACACTCTAGGGGATCTCGAGCAAGTTTTTCGGAGAAGGATCATCCGGATCTATTTGTCGAAAGGAAATTTTAGGAATAGCTGGCTTCATTTTACTTACGCGGCCGGATTCGTTCTTTAATTTCGGAGAAAGGGTTGGATTGTTCGACGAAGAAACCATAGTTATATTGTGGATCTTCAGCGAAAATAAAAACTGTCTGCGTCAATTACGAGAAAAAGGAGATTCGTCAAAATTGATGTTTTCTGCTGTTGATAAGCAGTCATAATTATTTCTTTTTCAGATGCTTAATACCGTTTATTACATTTAAGAACGATGCTTTAGCGTGAAGTTCGGAGGCGTGAGTAACGGTAAATCATTTAAAAAAATAATATTGACGAGAAAAACAACAGCATCGCTCTTACAGACTTCGAATTGATCTGATAGTGCATGTTTATTGCAATATTCGATTACCAAAAGGATCATCGATAGACTGAGGATTTTCATGACAAAAATGGTAAGGAGGAACACGAAATACAGTGAAATCATTAGAAGATCTTGGAACTACTGTTATATTATTATCGACCTTTAGAACATATTAATAAGGGAAATCAATTTTTAGTTTGATCCAGTTCATTGTAATCGAGGTACAGGATTTGGATTTTGCAGAAAACTCTACAGTCTAGTCACGAGTCGTGTTTAAAAACTTCAGCATCTTCAGTCATATTATACCTCCAACAAAAATCAAGTAAACATCCAACAAAAATGCTATTCCCATTCACCGCCTCGCAGTATAAGCACCCGAAATCCGCAGTTTACCGACCATTCATCTTCCATTCAGCCCCCCCACGAACTCCGAGTGATCATCAAAGATGGCTCGTCCAAGAGGCAAAATTTCGCATGATCTCTGCGAATTTCCAAGGATGATTTAGCCAGGATCCACGTGGAAAAGGGCCGGTAGGAATGGTATCGAATCCTCCGGTTCTAATTAACGCTAGCCAGAATGGGCGCTCGATTCGTCGGATCCGTTCGCCTTCGAGTGGTTGAACTCTTTCTCGAGTATTCGGAATGCTGATACGTCGATGCCGAGGTATTTAGTCCGTCGATCCGACGGTGTACTCTATTGAGACGCGAGAACGTACACAGTGGAAAGCCTGTGGGTGGGTGAATCGATGTGGGGTTGGTCGTAGAGGAGAGGGGGCGACTGGCTTCGACTCCGGTTTAGGCTAGGTAGGATGGAGGATGCGAGAGTTAAATTAGTTTCCGGGGCAAAAGCTGGCTGCCGCCTGGTTTTCAGGGCTAACCCCGTGTATAATTCCAGAACAGCTCCATCAGGCCGGAACCCACGAAGAACCTTCCATCCAAACCATCCACCATCCACCGCTGACGCCACCGCCGCCACCGCTATCAAGCATCCCGGCCCCCACCACCTTGTGTCCCGTTCCTGTTCCCGTTCCCGTTACCGGGTCTCTCCGCAGACTTCGCGGGGGCTGCAGTTTGCGAAGTTAATTACCGTCGGATAATTGCCCTCTATATGCTGGTCCGTCTGATTAATGAGCCAGGATCAGCCAGTTGTCCTCTTTTGTCTCTAAGCACGCAACCCGCTCGCCCTTGATTGCCCTCCCCCCTAGGAAAAGTCTCCTTTCTTCTAGACCCTTTCACTCTCCTCCCCAGCAGCATGATCTTTCTCTTGATTCGACGCCAGTCTCTTCTTCACCGGATCTCGGTAATTAGACAGCTGCTCTGCTCTGCTCCGCTCTCCTTGTCCCCAGAGCTCTTGCGACTGCAGTAGGTGACGTAAACCACTCCGGATTC
The DNA here is from genome assembly GCA_028455795.1 of Lasioglossum marginatum. NCBI lineage: Eukaryota > Metazoa > Arthropoda > Insecta > Hymenoptera > Halictidae > Lasioglossum > Lasioglossum marginatum. The sequence goes on from CM052245.1 coordinate 7,932,520, forward strand.
TTGGACAGGTGTACGCAGACTTTGCTGATATTAGACCTAACCCGCAAGCCTTTGATCCTCGCCGGGGTTTATCCCGACGAGGGAGCTAACGGGATAGTCTGTTGGAGATACAACCATCCTTGGAAATGTTTGATCGGTTGTTTGATGGACAATGAACTTGGCTGGTTTAGCCGACCCATGTCCCGGCATTTCCGTTCGAGATGTTGGTATTCGGTTCCTGAACGAGATAAAAGTTTGTTGTTCGAGATCTCGTTTCCCTAAGATATTGAGTCTACTTGGCCGGCAGACTTTTTGCTGGGGTGTGTAGCCTATGTTGTTTTGAGGGTAGTTTATGTCATCGTTCTCCTCTTAGCTTTAGTTTTAGGAATTAGGATTACTGTGTGGTAGGGTAGGCTATACTAGGGGGAGTTTAAGTCATCATTTTTTCCTGAATACATATTCGTTTGTGAAATATAATTAAATAATTATTATAAATTATTATAGATATATAAGAAACCGACAAATTTGATCATTTTGTCCATTATTCGCAAAAATGATAAATCCATAAATTCTACACTGTTCGAAATTGAATTCCGCGCTTTCTTTAAACCATCCGACCAGTTCGGAAAAACCAGTGTGGTTGACCAGCGAGGTGGTGAATCAAATAAATCACCGCCGCGACTAAATTCGTTACAAACTCATTTCGGGAAACCTTCCCCGATTGCAAGTCTCCCATACGGGATTCCGCCATACTCTGAACATACACGATCTACATAAGAGATTTTGCCCAAAATAGAATATACTACGTGGAATACGCGAAATTAAGGGGGGTTCGAGTCATCGTTTCGCAGATTTCGTGTTTGTTTCGACAACACCGTTCGTCGAATCTATGTTTGCCTACACCCGTGATGTATTCATAAATGTAACAGCGCTGTATTCATGAATTTTTATCTCTCTAACCATGTGTCCGGTCGAGTTGTTTTTTCCCCGAGCTTAATCTAGAGGGTTCGACGTAGCGCAAACAATTTTTTCAATTTGAAGAGTTGTCGGATTGAATAACGTACAAAATCAATCTTAATAAGGGTGCGCCGGTAATTCCATGATGTTTTATTAGCGAGAAGATGAATCGGCCAGTGTCATCGACTCGGTTCGATCGAGAACTACATATATATATATCGATTCCTCGATGACAGGAGCGAGAAGGCGCAACACGTATCGATCACCGGACGGATGGGTGACACGCGAAACTGTCGTCGAAATTACGTTCCATCGATGTTAACTTTATGTCCCGATCGGGCTAACAGATTGCAGCGGGACAGTGTTACCTGGCTGGGGCATCGGTCACAGGTAACTATCGCGCGGACAGCGGTTACACTTCGGCAGCCTCCTGGTCGTTGGTCAATTTTGCACTGTTGGTGATAAATTTTACGCTGCCATATCAACGACGATTCCGTCGTATTACTGCCGCCGATAGCCCCTTTCGTCGCGGGACGCGTACGTCGTTCCTTCCGACCATTAAAAACGCGCGAACCAGGCAAATCAAAAGAATATATTTATTTCTTGCCTGTATCGCAAAACAAATCACCCTCGTCAACTTCCTCGTGTCCAACGCATAATTCGCTGGCAATTTGCATATTCGCGGTCAGTCACCTAACTGCTCAAGCTGAAATATTTTCAAAGTTGCTGAGTATTTTTAAATTCTTCTAATATTTTTACTGTTTTAAACTTTACATCTATTTTTTGTTATAAATGCGTAAAATCCGCTGTCTATTAATGTATTGCAGATTAAAATCGATAAAGGAAAAAAGAAATTTTTATTTTGTTCCAGTTTCCTGCACTTGTGTCAGACACATTAGCTTCGCCCGTCTGAAAAAAGTAGAACTAATAGGCCGTTAATTTCGGCACTCGTGGGTACAGTTATGAACAAACTTACGAACGGTGGAAAGCCGGTCGAACGCTCACAGACTCGCCTTTCGTAAATTATGAAAGGTCCGCGCGCCTGGACGGTAGTTGGCGGCGGCGTGTTCGATCGCGACTGATAATCGAATAAAACGACGGAAATGCGCCCCTCGGGAGAGATATTTGCCTGGCCCCGGAAGGACCCGCTCGCTACCGAGATTAACCGCTCCAAAAAGTACCGGAAGAGCCCGACAAAACGCCGGCAAAAATGCGTCCGTTGTATACGAATCATTTGACAAATATCGCGTCTCTGCGCCTTAAATGATCTCCGCCTGGAAAAACTGTTATATTCGGACACCTGTATTTTGCGAACAAGATCGATATCGACGAAACGGCGACTTAAACTGTTTCTAATTTAGTATGATTCACTTACTATAAGATTTTAGGCAAAATTCATCACATACAGGAAACGATTAAGATACGAATCCAGTAAAATGATAACCTGAACTATCCCTGCTCTACGAACTAGACTATTTTGAACAAGATCCGTCGCGTACATTGTATAGCAATCTTGTCATTTTCGTAAACATGGAAACAGAACGGAAAACAGAATACAAACCGTTCAGAGTAAATCAATGATTGCCGAACCATAATAAGCTCGAAGCTCGATCCTCAATTCGTTCAGCAAGCATTAAAAACCCTAGCCAGGCGAAACAAGCGAATGAAACGCGGCGAGATCCGAATCCGAGAACCAGCGAGGCCCGTATGATAAACCCAGCCTAAGCCCGAGAATCTCCAACAAAGAGATCGTCCCGAAGTAGCTAAGATTACGCGAAACGGGCCGATCGAACTCGAGATTGAAAAATAATCCGCGCTCCGACAAAACCAGCCTGCGACACGGGTGAATAAGCGACGCGGAAATATTCGCCGGTTCCTCCGTGGTTTCGCTCTTCTTAATATTCGCAAAATTGTCGGCGCTCTCCGCAGTCCTGGAGAGAAAGACAGAGAGAGAGCGAGAGAGTGAGAGAGAAAAAAAGGTTCTCGTTTTCCAGGGTATCTGGAGAATCACCGAACAAAGCATGCCATGTTTTATATCTTGATGCTTGCTGTTCGCGGCCCGTCGATTCGACCGGCTAATTGTAATCAAAATCCGTAAGGAAAAGCGAGTTCACTAACAAAATTGGGCACAAGGAAAACTAGAAGTTAACGACCGACGTGTTTCTACCAAGACCAATCTGTCTTCATTTTTGTTATTTCAATTCTTCTGTTATTTCTGACATACATTCAGCTATGTATACATAGGCTGTTAATCCTCCTGGCAGGGAGCTCGATAAACATCGTGATCGAATTCGGACGGGCACGAGCAGTCAACTGAAGCTTAAATAATCATTTTGTCGGATTCGTGTCTGACTATGAAAGACAAAACATAATAGACTGTTGAATCGAATACTATAAATATGCTTCATAAGAGAAGGTAGATACATGTGTACACTTTCTAGATATTTGCGGACCCAGGATTGTCCAGAGTTAGGTGACTTGCTGTATCATAGAAAGGAGCATCGAGACGACGAGGTTGGTGCCTTTCAATTCCTGAAGAGAGTCAGAGTCCCTGGCCTGGTAATCCCTACTAATTAATATTGTCGCAATCAAGGTATTGCTCTCCGTTCCGAGTTGGCTCTTTCGCGAGACCGATCCCTCGGAGGGATTCCGTGAGAAGAGAGACTCGGCGTGTCCTCGCCGCTATTTACGCAGAGAACGACAGTTCCGCAGGCGTCGCGGCGCCGCGCCGGGCGTCGTCGAACAGCGAAACGAGCCTCGTCGACTTGTTCTCAAAGACCGCTAGAGTGGGTTAAGACGCGGGGATCACGGGGCTCAGCCGAGCGAAATGTCACCAGACGTCGATCCGCCGAAGGTGGAACGCGGTCGCGAGCATGTCGCCGCATTGCCGTCGCTCAAACGAGATCAAAGTTGCCTGGTCGTACACTGATTAACACGGTTAGGAGAGAGAAAGAGAGAGAGAGAGAGACAGTCTGTTGACGAACGCGAAAGAGCAGCCCAGATGTTTAAACGACGAAGCGTGACGAAGATCGAGGACTAACAGCCGAGAGGAGTTTGCGTTATTTGTTTCGAACATCGACAGAATCCCACTAATTTCTCTGGATGATCGCTGATCTGTCTGACGAGAGAGCGGTTGCTGAAGAAACTAAATACTCTCCGAGGCCTCGAGGACTTCAATCGAGTCGCTGCTCAGAGAGACTCGCCGCCGCGTTCGTTTAGTTAGTTTGCTCGACGCTGTTCGAGAAGCTAACGAGGTCTTTTTAATGGTTCGCAAATGTCGAAGCACGGGAATGAATTTGTTGGATCACCGAGGAGGAGTTGGATTAATACAACTCGGGGAGCGAGATGCTGTTTATTATTATTGCTTCGTGGTGTGCTCGGATTCGTGCGTTCGAGGCTACGGATTCGTTAACACGTTATCTACACTTTAAGTGTGCTGTATCGAAAGAGAGCTGGAAAATCTTCTTAATGATCGTACACGAAATTATTAGATTACGTTAGTGGGCCTCTTTTGACGCGCCGACTGCCAGTAAATTTCTTTGCCGGTACATTTCGTATAAATCTATGTATGCAAATAACACTTTTTATTCTTTAGGAGATCCACTATAACGTCATTATTTACATGTTCGATACATTTCCATTCCCGCAATGAATAACGTGTTATTATTTCCTTCCACAATGTATTTCATTGAATTTTAACAACCGAAACAACCAGCCGAGTTCCAGAATTAATGGTCACGCGAAACGTTATTTCGATCTGTTCTCACGAAATCCGACGCGTGAGAACTGAACGAAACAATCTCGGAACGATGGAACTGTAGAAAATTGGAATTCAGTGAAACTCAAAGGTCTGCGTTTCATAAATTAGTTCGATGTCAGCAAAATTACGTCTTGAACTCTCCTTGATATAGCCTATTCTATAGAGGATGAAATTCTCAGCACTCGAGCGTTACTTGGAAGGTGCGCAATCGACTGTGCGACTCTATGTGGATTCTTCGGGGTTATTTAATAACAATCGGCGCGGGATAAGGTCGCGGGCGACAACAATCGCCGTAACGACACCGTTGTCGTTAGCGTAACGGCATTATCGCGGCAGTGACTCGTCGGGATCGCAAGCGTAGCGGCCTGCGGAACGATATTAGAGGATAATGGGAGCCCAGCAACCTCCTTCTCGTCGTCGCCGGCCAGACGCGCGGCGTCTACACACCGCGATAATAGTCGTACGCACAGTACACACGGTCCCGCACGTTTCGTTTGTATCGGCCGCGATCCGCGGGCCGCGCGATGGTAATGAGAGCCGAGCCAGAGGGGCTTCGGCGCACAATGCAATTCCGCTTGTTACTGATAACAGCACCGCAATTCCAGAACGCTCGTTACCTATGTCCCCTTTGCCCCTTTCTTTCTCCTTTCCGTTTTTTTTTCTATTCTCTCCACACTCTCGCCATATTTTTACATCCCCGTGTGGGTTAATCGCCACGATGACGATTCCTGCTGACACGTTTCCGTACATTGTCCAGATTCCTTCAGTTCTAAGACTGTACCCATTAATGCTCCAACTGCTGTAATGTACGAGTTTGTTCGAAGTTCTATTTAGTAATATTTTGTTCAAAATATTCTGCATGTAAAGTTAGGCTATATCAGAGGGTGTTTAAGTCATCATTTTCTTGAATTGGTATTTGATTTATAAAATATAAAATCTGATAGACGTTCGAATTGAAAAATCTGTTAGATTTTATTTACTTACCCCTGATTTAGCTTACTCTACATACAAGAATATTTTTAACGAAATCCGTCACACCGGTGCCACTGAAAATCATCTATTTAGAATACTCATGAAAATTCACGATGGAAGAAAATTTCGGACTAATTTGTAAAATTCGAAGCCTGATATTTGTAAATGATGAACCCACGGAAATGATGACTTAAGCGAAAATAGTTTGGCGAAAGTCCGTCTGATCGATATCACAGAAAATGATCACTTCATCTTACTCGTGCACGTTCGACTGAAAATCGTCGAATTATATCTCCATATTAAATTGAAGAAGGCGATGGTGAAGAAGGTAGATCTAGATTCCGCAGAAAGACGGGCGAACAAGTCGGTCGATCGACTATTTCCTGGCGAGGGTAAGGTCGAGTTTTCTCGTATGTAGGTCCGAGCCTGTTCCATTTGTGGGAAGTAACGTCGGCCCGGGGAAAGTTCGTGATTCGGGTCGAAACCGGACGCGCCGCGGTGGACCCGCTGGTGTCAGTCGAACGTGCCGCTGTTAACAGTTTCCGGGGGGTTAACAAGGTTTCGAATCCGCGGTGGAGCGCAGGACAATAGGACGACATTAGGGCTTGCTCCGTCTCCGGACACCTAAACCTAACGCCCTCCCCTCATTGTAGGGGTCGCGCGGGAGAGCACTCTCAATACATCGTCGTTGTTCTCCTCTCCAACCCCTCGCCTCTCTTGCATTTGTCCACTTTCCTTCCTCTTTTTCCCCTTTTCAACCCTGTGGCCGGTTGTCTCTCTTGATTTCTCCTCAATTTAAAACCCTCTGCTACTGGCAACTTCTACGCTCAGCTATGAAAGCTACAATCACTGGCGTTTACTGTCTCGCGAGTGTAAGGACGACCGATCAAAAAACAACAGGATGTCGGGTTTAAATAAAACGTTTATTCCTTAAAACAACCGTTGGTACCTTCGTTCACGCTACAACCTGACTCGCTATTTCTTCGTTCTATCCTTATAAGCGCTTTCCGCATCGTAGGCGGTTACTTTCCAATCGCGAATCTGGCTAAAGTTAATGTACGCCCTTCAAAAGGCGACAAGGTAAGGGAAACAGACCGGTTTATGGAGGTACCCTCGCCTTGAGCCCTCGTTGCCTACCTAAGGCCCTGTATGGTCCGCACTTGGTTTGCAGATGTTTTATGGCACGTCAACGGCTATTGAGACCTTTAGCTAAAATACGAAGTCTCTAATAAATTACCATAAACAGAAAGTTCCGCTAAATCTCAAAAATAGCCTGAAGTCACGTCCGCACTGTAATCATAAACTGCGCCCCTGACCAACATACGGTACCCTACTGCGACCCGCATGCGACCCACAGTCACTCGAATCCCTTACACGAGGTATTTCTTGTTGACGTTCTTTACAGTTTCTAACGAATTTTTATTTTAGTGCTGGAATTAATAGATTTATATTCTATGTTGTATTTTTTAATTCTTGCAAGGAGAAGGGTTTGATTTATTTCTTGTGGTGTATTGGACTGCAGATTTTGGTACATAATAAAAATTGTCTGCCTCAGAAAATTGAAAAATGATTCTTTTGAACATCCCAGAGCAGCAACCGTACGGAAATTCTTGTGCATAGCCCCGTCTTCTAATGAATCTCGAGATTAACGGGTCAAGTTTAAGTCGAAATCCTAATCCCGACAGTTTACCGACCGGAATAAACCCGTGTCTACTGGCAAACGAACCTGCAGAGAGATTGGACCTCGAGCTGAATAGAGATATGGACCATCCTCGTGTTGATCCACTCTAATACATTACTAGCTTGAACTTCAGCTGGTTGTTTGTCTGAACTGTGATCGAAATTTGACACTGTGATACTCACTTCTATGACAAGAATGGGTAGCTGCAATTTAGAACATCACAGGAATTAAAAGAGTTGAAGAGCATCTATATATTCTTTTAATCTCTTAAAATTGTTAGACAAAGAAGACAATTTCTAAGTAACTACTGTTCCACCTCGAATGCAGAAAATTTTTTATGGAATCTGGTTTTAATCCGCACCTACTCATTTTTACCATAAACATATTATTATAAATAAATACACATATATAAATTTTTACCATTTAATCTCTTTAATCTAACAAAATTCGCTATCTAGTAACAACAGATATTTCGAATTGTATTGTCTAAACGATTTCACATAAACCAGGACAAGGAAAAATGTGTTCTACGAACTCGAAGCTTCCCAGCGTCAAAAATATCGAGTGAAAAATAAAAATATTCCCAAAAATATTGCACGAACGCTCCTCGACAGTTTCGCAGTGTCCGAACCAAAAATATCGAACGTGAAATAAAAGTATTATATGAAAAAGCCTTCTGTCCGAATAGTTTCGAAGTCCCTACAGAACATTGGATTTCCAGAGTGAAGAATCTCGGTTCAATGAAGCGCACGAGCCCACTAGATTTCGTCGACGGCGCGACGGTGTAGACGTAGATCGTCAGCCAGGCAAAGCGGAGCGGAGGCGTGGAAGGACAGGAAATTTCGTGAGGTACACCGCGTTTATGCAGCCGCGCGACGCTCTTTGTGAGCCCGGCATAAACTTTGCGGGAGTGGCTTCGCAGTTTCATTAGCACGGGAACTTAAGGGAGCGGGCGGCAACTTGCCGCTAATTCAAATTAAGTCAAGCGAAGCCACTGGCCGATACAGGTCGTTTAATTAGCCGAGCGGGGCACCGCTGAGAATTATTGCCTGGACGGTCAAACAGACTCTTTTAGCTTTTTGTTGAAAGTGAAGCTACTCAATTCTCGTTGCTAAAAAGTATCTGGAAAAATGTACTTGCTGTTTGACATAAAGAGACTGAATAAAATTACTTTTCTACATGTCCGCAAAAAATTCATACGTGGGCCCATAGAAACCTCCCCTCTTCCTGCCATGATCGCTTGATCGCGCAGTCGCAATGGCGCGGCAGATTATTGAATTTGAACTAAGCAGCCCGCGCGAGAGATTTTACAACAATGGATCTCTCCGGGAATGAACGAACCGACCGAGCGTCGCGGAACGATTGTGCAAACGTGGCTCCGCTGGAAATTTCATTAAAATCCTGGCCTGGCCAGCCAGCTCCACCCCCCGCACCTCCAGCCTGGCTAAAGAAGCTTTTAAAAAGCCTTTTAATGGCCTCTCCTCCCGAAATAATTCCCAAGTTCCGGCAACTTTTTTATCAGCATTTACGATCGAACTAGCTAAGTATTTTATCGGACGTCTCGGGGCATCTACAAAACCCCCTTGCATCCCCTTGGAAGACCGCCGTCCCTCTCGCCTCCCTTAGAACTCACCCCCTAAACTTAGCAGGAGACGCTAACGACGCTGTTCGCACGAGGAATCAGTCATTCATTAAACGAAAGCGTCCTCTCGCCTTTAATCTTTAACGAGCTGAAATTCACGCTTGTTGCAGCTGGCGCGACGGAGCTGCTGTTTTCCGTGAAAGTTCTCTCTTGGAATCAAGAAAAATTCTACTGTGCTTTCATTGGAGAGTGCAGCTGAATTTCAACTGTCACCTAGATTGCACTTAATTTGCAGATTATAGTTGAGTAACCGAAATCGCGCTCGAAGCTGCTTCAACTCCGAAACAAAGACATTTCTTGTGACCTAGAATATTTCCATTATTTACACACATGATTTATTTACTCATATTACCTGTACATTTACATTTCTATCAACCTACTTTCATTATTAAAAAATATAGTATCTTTACTATTTGAAAATGTTCTTATCAGATGTAACATGGTTTCAAGAGATCTTTCACGCGATATAGCAAATTTTTTGTCAACTCATTTTTTCCATCCCAGATTTTTCACGGTCACCTTCAATTTTCTGGAAATACACCTATCATTTTTTTTACGCCTATCTGTTAGAGGATTTCAGGACGAATTCGGTAAGTATGATAACACGAAAAAAATTGTTTTTTTTTTATTTTTTTACACAGGTCTCTTGAAAGCTCTTTTGAAACCATGCTAAAAACATTTTTGATCGGACTGCTAATAACAGAGTAATCTCTACTGGTCACGATTCGTGGTTCACCCTGTATGTGTTAGAATGCCTATGATGGAAGGTACAAATTACAAAGCTGAAATTTTCCCCGACTTGTTGGAATTGTTTCAACCCGTGTAAAGTGTGCTATCAGCGATAAAATCCAGTTATCAGCGTGTCCAGGTACATCAGCATGGATGCAAGACGTTTGACAGTGAAAAGCTAGTAGGTGCAGCCAGGATGTAATAAAAAGAATGAATTCCGAAACGGCAGCTCATCAATCTTCATTGAGCGTTCCCGGGCACATCTTGAATCCCGAACGTCTAAGGATATCGGCGCTCTCGGCACGTTGATCCAGTTTCTACGATTATTCCGAACATAAGTAACGAACAAGAATAAAATCGCGACTGACAGGATCCGAGATATCTACAGGGAACCGACCCGGATCTCTTGAATTCTGTATGACAAGGTGTCCATTATCTTGATGGAAAATTCTCCAATATTTCTGTTACGCGCTGCATAAAAATAAATCCTCGATCATCTCATGGACCGGCGCGGCTCGGCGCGGCGACCGAAACCAACGGGGAGCATAATGTTTAATCTCGGGAAATATACTGTAGCTGGTGACCGAAATTCCTAAAACAATGGATGTGTCTTAGTCAATTGTTCTAAGACTTCTTTTCAAATTGTACCCATCACAGCTGTTTTAAAAGAGACAAATTGGACTTCGGGTTTAAGAGCAAGTCTATCTAATTAATTAGAAGAAAAGTTGATTATTTTCTGGGTTGGCAGACACAATAAAAAGTTCTTTCACCGTTCTCGAAAAATTCCGAATATTCAGCAGAACAGGCGTGTGTTTGAATATTTCGTTGTATATGATTGCATATGATTTTTATATCGTACAATACTTAAATGTGTGGTAATTGATTAGATACCAGCATATTTAATAATGTAAACAATATTATGAATAATGGTACAGCAATTTTTAGTGGCCACTCCGCATCACCTGTCGACTGCTAGGGGTTAATAATAATTTCCTGCATAATCCGCAGCGAGTGTTAACAATTTCCCACGAGAAGCACGGTTTCTCGCTCATTAATTTGCAAATAACAGAGCCGATGTTTTCCGCGTCTCGCGGAATCGGTCGCGATTTAACGCAGTAAAAAGGTGTAATCAAATTTGTTCAGCTGCTCGTAGCTCGCCGGGAGAACTTGATGAAACCAGCCCCGGTGTGAGGATAAATGCGTTTCTCTTTGAACCTAGTTTCTGTAAATTCAGTAAGGCAGCAAAGTTTCCGCGTTTTTGCGTGAAACAAAAGAAGATGTTATCAATGCCTTTTCCCCGCAGCCTTTCAAACCCTGGTCGTCTCTCGCCGTCTGCTTTTACCTACTCTCCTCTACATTCACTTTTTGCGTCGGTGTTTCTCTGATTTTCTATTCTGTTTCCTTTTCCTGTCATTCTCCAGTAGCGTTTATCTTCGCTGGGCCAGCGGCGCGCAACTTATTCTACTCTACCAGCCCTTTTTACCTTCGTCAGCAACTACCCCCTTCCAACGGGAATCGCGCGTAACACTTTCGAATTTTATTCGGACTAGGCTCTTTAGAGCGCGTTTCAAACGTTTTTGTGACGGTTCGAAATATTTTTTGTAGGACTGGGAAGTTTCTACGTTTACGACAATTTTGAGCTAGCGAAACACGAAGCAATGAAGACACTTGAAAAATTTTAAATTAACCCTTGGCACTCGAATGGTGACCATTACCATGCCACCATTATTCGAAATATTGTTTAGATCATTAAATATGCTGATATCTAATCAATTACTACACATTTATTGTACGAGGTACTATATCAATTTCATATCCATAAAATGAAAAAGAAATTATATAGAAGGGAATTATTGTAGATTCGAAGAAATCTTTCATGTTCCAGTTAAAATATCTCCGAGTGCAAATCCGGGTTTAATGTTGTATGTTTGAATGTATAGATGTTCTGATCGTGCGACAACTTGACAGAAAAATCGCGCGAAAATCAAACGGTATCATCGGGATCGCAGCTACTTCGCATCGACAAGATGGTCGCAGTGATCCGCGCCAACTGCAGCCGTTGGAAACTAGTTAGTAGTTCCACAAACAATTTCGAATTACATACGGTGCGTCTGTCCGGCCGTAACGAGCGGAGAGAGAGAGAGAGAGAGAGAGAGAGAGAGAGAGAGAAAGAAAAAAGAGCGACGGGAAAATCGGTGGGGAAAATCGTATAGAATAGTCGGGGTTGGATTGAAAGAGTATAGTTGGTACTATAGACAGAGGAAGAGCTCTCGGTGTACATACTTAATGGAACAGCAAGCTTTGCTAAATGCAAAGGGGAAAAGAGGAATGAAATTGAAGTTGTCCACGGCGCGAAATTAAAATTACGCTTTTTCACGTCGAGCGAAACCGCGATATTATCGCTCTCTCTCCCCCGTAACGTCTCTCCGTTCCCCTATCATGAACACCATTTTCCAGCACGACCGTGGATTTCTTCGTCTTCTGATTAAATGCCGACACGATCGAAGTCCGAGCGTTCTCCGCCCCGCTTAATAAGCGGTCGCCCGCTAACGATCAAGCGTAAATGAGATCGGCGAGATGCTAATCGACTGATACACCGCCGGACTAATAAGCGCGCGGGCTTTTAATAAATTGTCGACTCTATCGATTCGAAGAAACCTCTTTTCTACCTACGGAGCCTCCGAGCTTCGGTTCAAAACTGGCAGAGTGGTGACTCTGAGACGCCACTAAAAATTGCTCTACCATTATTCCAAATTTTCTTTACGTTAGTAAATATGTCAGTATTTAAAAAATCATGGGAATGGAAATATTCTAGGTCGGAAGAAATGTTTAGTTTTCAGAGTTAAAATATGTATCTCCGAGAGTGCAAACGGTTAACACGTTCGCTGCCACGTTGGTCATAATTAGGCTGCGGATCTTTATGGAAAATGAATATGTTGTTTCCATCGGTAATGATTTCAATAATGTAGGGAGCAATGACCGGAGTAAGCCGATCATATGGTGAAGATCGTGGACCCCAGAAAAAAACGAGAGCAACAAACTCGGAAGGCCGAGTTTGAGAGTGCGTCAGAGAAAGTGAGAGAACGGAACACCGAGAGAAAGAGAGAGTGAATATAAGCAAATGTACATAAGGAGCGAGAACAACGCGAGAGCGTCCTGTTTGAGTGATAGCCACAGAGAATCTAAGCGACAACAATAACGTGTGTGAGTTTGTGCATCGGCGAATAAATATAATATATTTGTGCAGTCAATACGAGAGTTTTCTTACATCCCACACTCTGTTCTTACATAATGTTGTATACACCTCAAACTACAGTTTTTTTTATCGTAAATGCATAAAATCTGCAGTCTGATCATCAAATTGAGTTTTGAGAAACGATTCGTTCGAATTGAACACTTCCTACAGAAATTTCTTATGTATGCGTGACTTCGTGGTGTTGAAGAATTATTTTGACGGATTTGCGATGGACGAAGGTGTACGACCAACAACGTGTCAGCCGGAAACCCAATGACGCACGATCTCGAGGGAATCGAGGAGGAGAGGGGAGGTGGCTGATCCTTTACAGCGGATGTCGACGGGCCGTGGTTCCCCTGGTAGCAGCAACAGCAGCAATAGTAGCAGTAGCAGCCGTTCACCGTGAAAATCCGGCGGAAACGCGGTTGCCGAGGCGAGACAGTAAACCGACCAAAAAGGTTAACCGGCCAAATCGGTTAAGCTACCGAAATGGTTAATTGACCACATCGATATACCGGTCCCGAAACATTAGCGGATTTAGTCGGCCAGCTCTGAATCGGTTAAGCGGTTTAACCAGTCAGCAACGTCGCGGCGACGGAAATGATGTCGGCCACCGACGGCTATCGAAACAACATCTCGTTCCTCGCGACACCATACATCCCTTTCCTCCTGTCCCAATCGACTATCAAAACCATAATCGAATCCGTACAATGCACAAACTCGAAATACCTGACTATTCAGTGATGCACGAAACTTCAATGCACATATCAAAACAAAATTTTCATTCGATCATTTCTGAATACAACGAATCTCCAGAATAAATTCGCGGAAGAATATTATACAATTACTAAATACGCAGCCTGAACAGCAATTTTTACGGAAACCATTGTTCCAGAAGAATAATTCAAGGAACGACCTACGTTACAGACTTTTATGCAAACTAAACATTTTCTGCATCAACTACAGAGACAATTGAATCTAAGTAAAAATTGACTCCGGGAATAATCGAGTTCTCTGAACAATTCTAATACATTGAATACCTCCTATCGATTCTCGCAATAAACGCCAGAAATCCCGAGCCTATTCGCCGCGAACTAACCAAAATTGAAAAATTCCCAGGCAAGCGAGACTACGCCAGAGCAGTGTGCCAGGTAGTTTCGTTCTGCAGCAGAGAAAGTACCGGAGTGTAGTAAAAATTGGATCGTGATGGAATTAATCCCGAAGGAGTCGGCAGTTCGCGAGACAAGAGATATTCGTAGTATCGACCTGCGGATGGGTGGGAGGGATAGGAAATAAAGAGAAGTCGTTCCGAAGAGAACTGGGGTTTTCTTTGTTGGGAGGTCGGTGTTTGCTATCTGTTCGCGGAGAGCCAGCGAAAAGACGTTCGTCGCTCGTCGAATGGAGCCCTTCCGCAAGAATTACAGTAGAACCGGGAAGACTTTTGCAACATCTTCCTCCCTTTTTATTACCTCATCTCCGCGGCAGGCAACAGGTTGATTCGGGTTTGCGAGAGCTGATCCCGACAGTGCACACGTACATACGTGTGTATCCTTTTTTCGTAGGGTTTCGGCTTGGAGAGAGGGACACGGGAAACTAATTAAAGAAGGAGACGGGAGAAATCGACGGAGCAAGCTTGCACGGTGGAAGATAATGAAAGAGGGTAGTCGCTGGGGAAATAAAACCGATGAACAATATGGGGCGGAGAGGCTAATCCGAGCAACGGCGGAAAACGGTCAGCCGACATTCGCACGCGGATTCGTGCTTCTACCGTGCTGGTAAAAGTTCGAGGAACTGATCGTCGCCGAAATGAGGCGGAAGAACCGGCCGCAAAAAATTCGTACATGGTCCAATTTCGATCGACGAGTTTCACCTGCGCCGCACCGCGCCGCGCCACAAACGCTTCGCAACTCCTCGCGCTTGCCACCTGGAAAATCTAAATACGTAGGCCGAATGAGAATTTTAGTTCAACCGAGAAATGGAATTTTTCGCAGCTAATTTCTGCTACAGTTTTGGCCAACACGCTTTGGTATCGCGGGAAAATATGTTGTAAACGATTTTTCCGATATATTGCCCCTTTCGTCTCCGTTCATGTTTAAAAGCAAGTCTCGTTTCGTGAAGACAAGTCTTAGGATATGTAACTATAGCTTCTGGTATTGCACAGTATTCTATTCGTTGTATTTACTTTCTTGTATATTGACACTAATCTATATGTATACGTATGTATACCGTCCGCTAGATAGGCTTATCGACGAGTTCTCTAGCGGGCCTGGGAATATTAAGGTACCGACTCTTAATATTTGCCAACATTAAGGATGCTTGGAAAAATGTGGAAGTTGCAACTCGCTTGGCGTATCACACAGTGAATTGTTATACTCATTCCAGAAAGTTGGTCCGCAGTTTCTTGGACCTCGAGTGCCCAACTACGGTGCGGATTAGACCTTCTTCCCCGAGGTGAGAGTTCGGAGTCTCCGCGTCCGAAGTTGGAAAGAACAATATTCGTGATTTCTAATTTCCAAGTGCGAAAAAAAATATTTGCCCTTCCCCCCGGTCGGCTCATTATTCCAGGCGTTCCGCGAGTTTTCGGTTCCCAGGAGCCTGCTCCGAGCGTAAATAGCAAATGTTTGGAGTTCCAGAATGACTGGCGAAGTTGTGATTAAAGGAAATAACCCGAAGTCGTATAGGGAGCGAGCTCACCGCTCGAGCAGCCGAACTTGCGATTGAAGCAAATATCGGGGAGATAACCGTTGGTCCTTTGACTCGAGTAAATTCGAACCCTTTGACTCGATTCGAGCTTTGACTCTAGCAGCCGACGAAAATCGTAAAACCGTGTAATAAGATGAACGGCGCAAGAGAGAGAGAGAGAGAGAGAGAGGATCCTTTCCGGCGAAGTTTCAGGTGCACTTCACGTTTCTCTGTAAGGAGACCTACGTGAGCACCATCGGCCTTGGGGAACTGGATCCGACTTCTTTCGAATACCACGCTCGAGTTTTAAGATGGAAGAACACGCACAAAATTTTCCGGACCTATTCCTCCGTACGCTTGAAACCGCTATAACCATTTTCAGACGATCCAGATGTCGTTGATTCGATTATCAACGCGTTATGCACTTTCGTGGCATGGAATTGACTGCCTTGGTTGATCCAGAAATATCAGAGTGGTTGGAATCTGCTCTTCCTATGAAATATTCATATATTTTTCTGGGCCACCTTTGCTTCTCCGGCTCTGGAGATAAAGTCAAGCTAAAAGTGAAGAGTGGGAGAACCGGCACACCACGGTGGTGGTCGTGCAGCGACGGTGGGGAAGAAGTTGCCCGGCTCTGATCTATTATCGAATCCATCCCTACCTTCTCCACCTTTCCGAAATCCTTCCTCCTTGCTCCCTACCTTCTCGACTTTCTCAAGGTGCTTCCCCCTTTCTCCTTACCTTCCCCACTTTCCGTACATCTTTCTCCTTTCCTCTAGATCCTTCCCTAGACCATTTCCCCTATTTCTTGCCGCTCACTCAGCAAGAAATCCGACAGAAATCTTCTCGGATTCAACAAATGCTTGATTTTCGAATGATGAACTATTCTTCATCCTTTAAGACCTGAAAAGTGATCAATGTTCCGGTGATTGCCCTCTTCATAAACGCAAAAACAATGACCCTTCCTCTCACACCGAACCATCGCGTAACATATCCCCGATCTTCCCTTGCTCTCTTCTTCGTTCTTCTTTCCTCGCAGACAAATGGGAAAATTATCCTTCCCAGGTGGGAGAGTAGCCGATAAAAATTGTCTCGCGGACGTAATCCCGGAAAAACTGGGATCGTCGCGTGCGGCATCGCGGGTACTGGTCGGTCGACGGGTCCAGAATAAAAGCGAGGCTCGTCTTAGCCGCGCAGAAAAATCGCCGTGGTTTCCCCGCAGCGTAGCATAGCATAGCACGGCGGCCCGGTAATCCCAGCCAAAGTAACCGTTCCCGAGGAGACGTAAATTTTTGCCAAAACCCCTGGCAACGAACCCTCCCTCTCTTTCTTTCTCGCCATTGTCGCAGCCAGCCAACCATCGTGCCCGCCGCTTTTAACGCGGAGAGAGAGAGAATCACGGCCCCCTCGTCCGTTCTTTTCTCTTTTCTGTTTAATTTTCGGTGTCGCCATCCGAGCGGACGTCCGCGCGACGGGTCAACCGAGCGAAATCGAGCCTCGATTCTTCCTGAAACCTCGTACAAGACGGTTAGGATTGGTAAAATTGCAACCGTAGGCCAGTTTCGCATTGTCCTCGCGACGCGACCCGCGGAAATTCGCGAACAGAACAACTCTTCTAATAAGAATTGCGAAGGAGTGAGATGGTATTAGAACGACCATTCTCGTTCACAGTCAGTGATGCTTTCGAAAACTTCCATCTCAATCGGCAGCTTCTGCAAGCTGAAGAAAAGATCGATGTGTGAGACGGGTGGCAAGCATGTCTCCCAAGAATTAATCGAAACGATACCAACATCCCGAAATTAATTTGGTGGGAATTTTGGAAGGAAGTCCTTACAGCAAACAGGACTTTCCCTTCTTCCTCGATGAAAATCCCCGGAAAATCGTTTCCCATTCCGATTCTTTTCCTGCCGGGAGACTTTACGAGTGCCGTTTCCTTGAGGAAGGTTAAGGGATGTTCGTTCCGCCATATTATTCCGGAACTGTGTGCTCTCCGCCAGGCTTAAACAATGACGACTTCGGCCGCCTCTAAACCGGCCAGCAGACCAAACCGGTGCATCGTCAAGAATTTCAGCTCGAGGGTGCTGTCTTCCTCGCGAATCCTCGCTCTCACGGCGTCTTTTACTGCCGCCGTACTTCGGCAACAGTGGAAGTTTAAAAGGGCAAGGCAATTCATGGAAGGACGAAGATTCCCCCTTCGAACAACCGGGCCGTAAATGTTTTATCTCGACTCCATGGTGTTCTACGGTGTCGTTCCAGAATTCTACTGGATGTATCGAATCCTCGAATACTCGAGAGAGGCTGGGATTGAATACACTGCACCGTATCGAGGCTAATAGACTGCGATTTTTATACATTCACGATTAATAGTAGAATTTAGTAGCTCAATACTGAAAAGATTAAGAGATTTTATAACAAACCTAGAAACATAGATGATCTTCTTGTCTCTTAAAATCGATACACAACATTTTTATTTTACATAAAGATCCGCAGTCTAACGCTTAAATTGAATCTTTCTGAAACAATCCTGTAACTTAAACTTCATTTATATTTGTAAAACAGTCACAAAGAGATTCCTTTCTTTAATAGTATTTAGATTCGTTTAAACTCGCTTCTCTCTCTGCTGCTTGAAATTTTAGTTATATAATTCTCTGATAAATTCATTGAAATCTGCAGTCCGTTTTATAATACGTGTACATCATCGTTTATAGAATTAGTCGTAAGTCCCGAGCGAAATAAGATCAAATTAAATCGAATTTCTTAGCAAACTTCCAGTAAATTAACAAGTAAATGAAGCTGCGCTGAATCCTATTAACATCTTACAGTTTACAGTGTTCACAAACTTTCTATACGCTGTAACTTCCACAATCTCCTCGCTGTAATTTAATAACTCGATGAACAGCTGCGACAAAAATCCTGCCCCAATTTACCTCATTATAAATCTAACATTATTCCATGACTTATTATTAAACAGCGAATTTTATTAAAAGCCTTATTAAAAGTCTCTATTTTCCTTCTAACCTTCTGGAATTATTAACACGTTCAGCGCGGAGTCAATTTTATCTTCTTTTTCATTTCATTTTCCAAGTTTCAACGCAAAAATACGCCTGTTCATAAACAAAACACTTAGTCACCTTATTCCTATTTAATTAGTTAGACTAGAACTTCTTCGATCTTTATAATTTACAAGGAAAAAAAACAAACAAAAATTACAATGGCTAGATATTGACAATAATAAAGTAGAATTTCATTTCAATTTAAAGATAACTAGATATTGACAATAATAAAGTAGAATTTCATTCAATTTAAAGGTAACCAACAACATACATATTTAGCAGATTCCGTTCGAAGCTGTCATCACGAGTTTAACTCAATATTGTAGTACAAGGGGTAAAGAAAAGGTTTGTAACTACCCAAAGAAAAATCGCTTTCGAAAACGGTGGCTCCAGAACGTCGCGCAATTTTTACAACATCCACACCGATTGGCAGTCTTGGCCATCATTGTGTTCGGCCATTACACAAATAGATCCAGGACAGCGTGCCGGACACCGAGAAGAAAACTCGCGGGGAACAAAGGTTCGGAAAGCGAAAGCGCCGTCGTCGAATCGATACTCGCAGCGAAGCGGCTCGAAGAACGGCTCAAAAGAACTCTCGAGTGGATGTTCTAATAGATGCTGACAAAACAACTCGAGAAACTCGGCGGGATGGAGAACGAGAGAGAGAGAGAGAGAGAGAGAGAGAGAGAGAGAGAGAGAGAGAGTGAGGAAGGAAGGAACCAAAGAGAAGAGGAGAAGGGGATCATTCGGTCCCCTCCGACAGTTTTTCTTTTCGAGCGTGAGGTCTTTTCATCGGGAGATTCGTGCGTCGATTCATCGCTAATATAGACGAGTTTGCCTGCCGTCGCTTTTGTCTTCGGGACCAAGAGAGAAAGAGAACAAGGGAGAGAGAGAGAGAGAACATGGCTCATCTCGGCCACAGGAACCGCTCTCTCTCTCTCTCTCTTTCTCTCTCTCTCTCTCTCTCTCTCTCTCTCGAGGGTGCTTCTCCCCCGTTCGAGCTCGAGTGTTGTCCGAAACTTCTTCACCATCGGCTGCACCTCGATTGCACTTGTTTCCGCGGTTTATACGGGCTTGCCTTCCGGCGCGATGCACCGAACCCTCCCGTGCACTCGAAATGTTTTCCATGAATACCGAATGCGCCCCGCTGAATTCGATCTCCTTCACCGAATACCCCAGCTACGTCACGCATCAAATGTCGTCGTGGATTCAAACCATCCCGCGATGCTTATCCATCGTTGTTTTTCTATTTGCCGTTCAGGTTCAACCAAATGAAAAGTGTCCAACGGCACGAATCACGTGGACCATACTTCCCAGTGTTCTCAGAGATTTCATTATTTCTCTATAATCTGTTTTATAAAAAGTTTCAAAGTTTATAAAGAACGTTCCAAGAGAATGTTGTGGGAGTAAAACGTTGGCGGCAGCTTAATATAAACAGCGGATCAATTACAGGCTATATTAAACGGGGGTATAAATATGTAGATTGCGATGTGTATGCAATATGCCGGTTCATTAGACCTCGTCGAAAGACCGATTACCCTCTTGGCTGGAACGAGGCGATCCGAGGCCAAGTTTCTTCCAGTTTCGTTATCGGCCGGGGATACGGTGTCGTTCCAGGGTTCGCAACGAAGAAATTAATTTGTTATTCAAATATCGGTTCTTGTTGAGACACGGATCGGCGAGGGGCAAACAGGGGCGAATGGAAGATGTGGGTGGAAAAAGGGTGGTTCAACGGAGAAGAGGAGAAGAGAAAGGGAGTGAAATAAGAAGGCCGTAGCTCGATTAGGTTAATGGGCCGGGATGCGAGCCATCCATTTCTATGTTAATCCGGTTCTATCTGTATCGATCCGGAATCCACAGAATGCACCGAGTACCTGTTAGCTAAGTAACCGCCACTTAGGAACGGACGAATCCGCCCCTGCATCGGTACGTTATCTTTATTATTCCTTGAAGACTCTACTCTAGTAAGATGCATTGGTAATCATACTAATCGTGGCAGCGGGAGCTGTACGAACCACTCGTTGCACTTGGATTTCAAGTCACAATACGTGCTAATCGTTTATTAACCCTTAAGCGAACCATTGGGGTCGATGCTAATAATTATTCAATCTGTAATTATTGTATATAAAACAATAAAAATTTGACTATCTCACTACGATTTTACTTATCACTTCGATAGAGACGAGTCTTAAATATAAATATAATATTAGATATAATTTAGTCCTCCTTTCTGTCCGATTTAATCTGTTGGTGACGTAGACTTCAATTCTATAAAGTAAATGATAAAGTATGGAAGTGTATCGTGTCTTAAAATTGATGTAGACTTCAATTCTATAAAGTAAATGAAAAAGTTTGGAAGTGTATCATGTCTTAAAATTTCACCACGTATAATCAATTTCTAAATATTAGTCAGAGTCAGTACGATGTACCGATGTCATGCCAATGCATTTTCTAAATACATTTTGAAGATCGGCTTAAGGATTAATGCTCGGTAAGTTTTTCAAAAATTGTTGTCACATAAGAATCCAAGTTCAAAGCAGCATCGTCGGTGCACCGTGAAATTGTGCAGCTTCCCGACCGGGAACTTTGTGTCCAGATGAAAACAGAGGGAACTCGAGATCCTTAGAATTTTCATTTCTTCGAGCCCGTTATTTCGCCGGTCTGCCCCCGATCCCCTAAATTGCCGGAGCGATCAAAGCTGCCGAGCAACCGGAAACGAGCATGGGAACCAAGAATTCCGTAGCTCGCGAACTGATTCCCAGCAGATAACTTTTTCTATCGTGCAACTTTTTCTACCGCCGCGTCGTTTCCTCAAATCGAATACGAGTCCCCTTGCTCGATTCGCGATTTGCGACGGCTCGATTCCTCGAGAAATCGCAGCGGTTCGTTGTTTGTCCTCGACGGAGAAAAATCGTCGGTCCTTTCGGCAGTTGCCCTTTAAAAGCTGTCGGGGAATCGCCAGTGGTGTGGATCGACGATATCGCCGACCATTGACCGCTCTCTACTTCTCTTTAAGGCTCCTGCCTCTACAGCTTTGAAAAAGCAAATTATTCTCGTGGGTTCTTGTACTCGTACGTCCAAGGGAATGCGCTGTCGAGATGCCATTGACGAAATCGCATAATTAATCAATTTGACAGGCTTTGAAGAGCAGTTTTGTTTCGAGAGATTTTGTGGCGCGATATCTTAGAAACCAGGTGATCAATCTACTTAAAACTTCGCAGGCACTTTCAGTAATGTTCTATTATAGACTCAATTAACATTAGATCGATAGTTGCAAAATTCTGTTTCGCAGGAATCGATATTGTATTCAAATTCTTCTTATTAAATAATATTAGATATTAACATTTCGAACAACTCATTGTCAACCGTGGACACCAAAGTCAAATTGAACCGCTATAACTTTGTATAGAATCAATATTTTCGCATGCAATAAATTTTGCGAGATTCTGCAGGGATCGCCGAGTACGTCCATTAAATTCCAAATCGATATGTTCGTCAGTTTCGTCGCAAAAAATTTGCGAAGATGCAGGATTTTCCGCCACCAAAATATGACGACTGCTTAAAGCAGGGCTCGTTTCGCGTCGGCAACCGTAGAACCGCGGGCAAAGAAAATCACAGTAAATGAAAACACGTTTCATTCTCTTTCCCCCCGTCTCCCCCCGTCTCTTTCTTCCACGGAAATAAGAGAAAAATAAAAGGGGAGTGCTGGGGCGAGAGCTAAGAAAAATGTACGAACACGAGGACGCTTAAAACAGCATACAATTGCCAATTCTACGAGCTGGCGAGCTCCGGGAGACCGGAAAGAGTGGAACGGAATAAGAAAAAGCGAATAAAACCGATCCTCTTTCTCGCTGGTTCCTTTAACGTCACGAACAATGGTCGCCCGCGCGGAACGTGTATATCAAAAATCGATGCGCGTTACATGCGCGGTGTCGTAAGGTAAAAATGATTACGTAACCATTCATTAATCGGGATACGCGCTGGGCCAGTCCGATAATTCGCGTGACGCTCGTACGATCGAATAAATATTCATTATTCAAAACGCCGGCGATCCCCGTTCGACAGCTCCGAACATGACGATTCGATTGCTCGAAAATAAACCGGCGCACGCTGACATTTAAAGGTCGTCGAGCCTGATTTGCTCGCCGAGATTCGCGAAATTTCAGTTCGCCAATCACCGAAAAGGTCTATCGTTGTCGTCCAAAAGGGTTGTACTTGATTTCCCATTTCTCTTTAAAATATTTCATTAAAATGTTTTTCAGTGAGATCTTTGTATGAAGTGTCGCTTGTTTTTGTTGAAAATAGAATCTTTTGCGTCGGGTTTACAATGGATGCAGAAAATGTGTATACTAGCTTTCTCTACTTACGTTTGAATTTTTGAAAATGCTAATGCAAGTACATAGATCTCTTCTTTAGATAGAAAGAACAACGTTCTCGAAGCGAAGAGCTTACAGAACAGTTTACAAGCAACAGGGAGTTTGCGCAGCGCCTTTCGCGAGCCCGTTAATTCGCAATAAATAAGGGGATCAATTTTCCGTCTACCCGTAAAAAAAGGAAGTTTTCTTGTTCGAAAACGCCATTGTGGATGGCGAATAGGCTGGCTGAGGAGACAGCCGGTGGCTCGACGTCGTATTTTGTCAACATCTCACGACAGTGTCTTAGCCCGGGGAGCGGCCGTAATAGGATGAAAAAGACGTCGACTTCGCTTCTCGTTAAAATTTTGTTGCCGCGTAAACTTTCGTATCTGGCCGGGGTAGTTCCCCTAACGATAATGGAGGGTAAGGTGCTGACGGATGGAGGAAAGTAACTGCGTTGAAGAACCGTCTCTCTCGCGGATGGGGAGAAAAAAAACGAGTATACGCGAAACCCTGAAGAACGCCACTTAGAGAAGACGGTTCGGTTCTCTCTCCCCGAATATTCAAGGGATTTCACACCTAAAACCGTCACTCTCCGTCGTTTGATGGATCCTAACCTATGATGGTTGGTTCAGTATTAACTTCCTTGGAACAGTTCTGTTATTTTAATCTTACACTATTCAGCCAACTGGGAATCTCATAACACATTGATAACGTCGATAATGTCGCCGCTCATTCGATTAGCAGTTACTTTCGATAATTGTGAATCGCAATCCACTCTATAATTGCCTCGGCCACAATCGCAGAGAAAAAGGAACTTCGCAATCGAATCCTATCATTAAATTTTTATCATCCGTAGACTGTGGATCCTCCTACATTTATAGAGACAGAAGTTAATTCGTTAATTTGTTATTTTATTTTTGCTCGGAGAAGATGTTGGTTAGGAAATGAAACACTCTAACCCATTGCACTCGGAGCTATTTTCACTCGAAAATTAAACATTTCATCCGAAAAATTGCCAAACTGAACTTACTCCAAAAATTGATTTGGAGTAAACTTTCAACTGTGATCCAGCTTCCATCTTTTAAAGAAAACTGTTCGTACTCGAAAGATACGCAGAAAATTAATTAGAGGAAACATCGTGACAGTGGGGAAGAAGGTATCGACGATTCGGTTTCGAATGATTATCATCAATGATTATCTGTCGGAGTTGGAATCCGCGACGAATATCGTTACCGTTCTCTCGCCTGTCGGCGGCCATTGTTCTCGATATTCCGATAAAAAGTTAATCAAACTCCCGGATTTTTCGGTGGCGCGTTACAATGCCGTCTGCATCGATATCGCGTCGCCACTTTCACGCATTTCGAACGAATTTCCGTCGGACAATAAAGCTCGCGCGCCAATTAACCATTGTGTCATGGGCGCGCGCGCGCGCCCTTGCGCTCCGTTCGACCGGCGACGACGAAAGAGGGTGTACCTAGAAGAAAAGAGGACAAAGTTCATCGTTCCGAAGTCGTTTCGTCTAACCAACCCCTCGACTTCCCCCTTTATTTCTCGATGGAGGACCAATCATCGTCGATACCTGTTCCAGCATGATTTCTGATCTCGTACTAAAATATCAACTTTGGAGACCCGCACCACATTTATTTCTACATAACTCATGAACACTGTCGTTCCGTGACTTTATTTTAGCATCGTGGAATTTATTGGATCGAGTACCTGTTTCTTCTGCATCAATTTTTTATGATCGAAATTGAAACGTAGGAACCACCACTTAACAATATAAAATAGCCGTTTTTATATTGTTTAAAGACGCATTATACGACGCATAAGACGCATTAGACGTATATACGACATCAAAATTTTTGAAAATTACGTCTCGCATTCGCTCAATAATAAAATCCTGAAAGTGTTTTATCCTTTAAGCACGGTTACAGAAATCGCCCTTCGATGCCTTTGGTTGATTTCCGACTGAAGGAGTTGGTTTTGATCGAACCCCTGTTTCGCATTGTTCGGAACCGAAAAATTCGAGAGAATTCCATCGATAGCGCCGAAGAAAAACTTTCCACGGAGAATCGAGAGAACTTTGAAGGGATTGTTGGGGGTGGTTTTCCCGCGGCGAAGAGGTTCGAGATCCCTTGGCTCGCGGTACGGAGGCTCGTTAATTAGACTTTTTTAATAGGAAAGTGCACGGATTGCACAAACGAACCTGAAAGTTGCCGAACGCTGCCGAAACTCTCCGAAAGGAGGAGAAACCGGAAGGATCGAGACTGCGAGAGCCCTGATTCGTCAAACCGCCCCTTAATTCCCACTCGTATCGAGATTTCCTTAGCAAACACGCGATCGTATTATTTTAAAATATAGAGGCATATGAAATACTACAAAATGTTCTTCCTAGTAATCTACAGGCTTAATATTGTACTATCAAAAATCAATAATATTATCCCAGAATTTAAATGATAAATCGTTTAGACAACAAAGTCACTCTTACATTTAATTCTTAAGTGAAATAGAAACTCAAAATGAATAGTAACATTTTTTTCCATTGTGTTTCACTTGCAGCAACACTCTCGATTATGATCAAACTGACACATATTTATTATTTGTTAATGGAACTTACTTTCCGGATACTCTGGTACAAGCGCGATCGTAATCGTTGTTCACTAGCCCCAGATAATTTCGCGAATTAATTATCGTTTTATACTATGTAATTATTCGACCAGGGTTATTATTGTCGCGCCATTGAACACCGGCGAATAATCTTTCGGATAATTATCGGTCGGAATTATTTGCCGCCGCCGCGCCGTCGCGCCGTCGCACCGGTTCAATGATCGCGTCGCTCGTTGGAAAAAGTGACGCTCGACCGCTTGAAATTCCGTCGGAGCGACGGCAGAATTTTCCGTCGACGGAAAAACAGCCCCTTGTTCTCCCGAAGGCGTGCTTCGATCGTCGAACTACCCCAAAACGCGCTGCTGCTCGTCGTTTTCCCGACACTTTGCGAGAAAACAAGAAAAATGTCCTTTGCTTTCGACGAATCTGGAACAAAAACGAAGAAATTTCATTGCACTTTAATGCATCGTTCGGTAATCTTTTAATTCATAATTTTGTTCGTGTACTGTTCCATTTATTTTGTCGAGTGTATTTTATTCTGTCCTGTTATTAATGTCCATACTCTATTTTTCTTTATCCTATCCAAGCATTATTTATTTTCTTTTTTGTCGATCAATTCTCTTCCGTGTCACGTTATCCTTACATTATTCCTTCTTTTATCTTTATTTCTGTTGTAAACGCTACTGCACACCGGGCTGATTTGTTTGAACTACTTCATTTATGCATAAAAAGGCTGCCGTTAGTAAATTAGTATTATTCTGGTCGTGACGAAGTGAGAAATTTATTTGACATAGTGGAGGTAGTAAGACGTGGTCGACGATAACATATTATTCAATTGTCTAGATTGATAAGCTTCTATTCCAGAAACAACTATTTTGATATTCAACATTGTTGAGAAATAGACATTGATTCGTTTTAATAAAATAGAAAACTGAATGCACAAGAGAAAATGAACTGTAGAACTGACATTAATATCAAGTTTTTACAAACTCTGAATGACTATATAACACCGTTACACCTTCCTTAACATCGTCCAATAGCAATTTCACCGTAAACACACTCAAGGTCTCGATCCCTACATACGATCCACCTCCATTTGGTTTCTAATTTAACTTTCGCTATTCAATTCAATGCGGCGGCTATTTTCTCAAATTTCATGTGGAATTTCGGAGGTTCGTGTAAGCTTCTTTTACAACTTCTTCAACACTTTGAAATTTTTCCAATTTTTACTTCCGTCGTGCCGGGAGCTGTTCCTAAAACGACGAACTCAGACTTATTGCAACTTTCTCCATGGCTCTGTATCATTTCAAAAAATTTCACCCATTCAGACCTGAAACTAATTTTTTCCAGATTCAATAAATTTGTATCTCCCATCGAGACCAAGAGAGGAGATCAAAATTGTAAGAGCTTTTCTAGTATTATTTATATCTTCTACTGGACGCAGCATTTCTGGAACAAACAGTTCCTGGAAACGGTAGACCCGAATTAATGAATTTTATAGAGAATCGAGGTGTTCGAATGGATCGAATTAGCAATTTTTAATATCTGTCGATGGAACCGCGAGGACGTAATATGGCGGACGTCGCGTGTGCCACGACTCGGAGCCCGGTAATCTCGCTTCCGGTTCAACTCGAAATCTTCTCCGACAAGAAATAATTTATAATTCCACGCATAAATCTCGAGCTTACGAGCGGCGGCACGTGAGTCAGCTCGCGACGGAGTACGCGGCCGCAATAACCAGTATAAACAAAACGAGAACTCGGGCTGCTCGTTCCGCGGATGCAATTAAACGCGTCATTTTGGCGCGGGTTGGCGCGGATTCGCTTTCTTTCCCGTTCGCACAAAGGTCGTCAAACCCGGGCAGTTTTTATCAAATACCGCACACCGTATTTCCCGCGATCCAAGCTGTTTTATGTGTCGGTGCAAGTTGATTTTATTTCGAAATTTATTGAGATCTGTTTTCTCGATTTTCACACTGTTTCAAGGTCGAAGATGTTCGCAGAGATCTGTAAAGTGGATTCAATAAAGTGCACAAATCTTTAATATGTCCTTGAAATGATCGACTTGTGGATTTTTGTGGAAGATAAAATAAAGATAAGATAAAAATTGTCTGCGTTAATTACAAGATACAAAAGCAATTTCGATGTCCAGAAAGTCCAGATTGCAGCTGTTTGACTTTATTTAAATGTATGTTAATGAACGAGATGTATGTTAATGATCACGAAAAGAAATTATCTGCCGTATTTTTCTATGATTGTCAAGCATAAATAGCTTAAACCTACTTCGATTAATCCAACACCGTCAGTATCCACCTGTTTGACAATGTTTGCCGCAATCGTAAAGTCGATCACCGATCAAAAGGCAGTCAACCGCATCGTGCCAAACCTCTTCAACACCGCCAGCCCAATAATAACAGTAATCCCACTTGTGCCCGACGTTTAGCCACGAAGAACCGAGTTTGCATCGGTTTGACACCATTCGAGCAGGCTCGAATCGCGAGAACAGTTGATTCCGCGCAACCGGATCGCAGCAGCGTACTGTTCGAAACAAGCTACTTTGGCGAGCAAACGAATCAGCAATTTCCAGTAGATTGGGGGATCGAATGGGTGTAACGTAGCAAGAGCGTGGATCGCGAGCCCTCGTCCGGTCGTTGTGACATAGATGCGGACTAACGGTCACCTAATAAATGCTAGGGTATTCGAACCGAGCCACAAAGTAGCCCGCAAACGGGAAACTGCCAGCGACACGGTCGCTGCGCGCAGTCCGATAGCCGACCCCGGTTTCCAACCTCTCTTTTGTCTTTATTATGCCACTCTTCTGTCCCACCCTCTCTACCATCACCGAATCCTTTGTTTCACCGAGCCCTTTATTCACCATCTACGCTCTCTCTCTCTCTCTCTCTCTCTCTCTCTCTCTCTCTCTCACTCTCGTTCAGCATACACGTGTTAACGAGAGGGAAATTTGTGAATTTCGACCGGTGACATTTTTCCGTTTGTCGCAATAGTGGTTCGAGGCTAGCTTCGAGAGGATGTCAGAGGATGTTTGCCAGCAAAGGAACAGCCAGAACCGAGGAAGTAATTCGAGGACAGAGAGAGCAACTGGTGCAGCCGGTGCGCGCCCGTGATTGCGCTCTGTTATTAAATTTCATAGTCGGAGAGTACTTCTGCTGCGAGTGGACAATGATCACGATACGCTCGGATCTTATTGCTGTTGAAGCGTTTATTTTGTCCCGTCGCGGAGGTTGGGACCTTTCTAGCGTTTTGTTCGGTATTCTTTAAAGAACAGTGGTGGATTGTTATACTGTTTTGAATGAATAGGATCTTTTTGGAGAGTATAATTAATGTTATTTGGGAATTTATTAATCGAATTGTTTTCTTTCATTATTAGTATCCTCCTCAACCATTTAAAATGATTGAGAGCGTTACACGGACGGAGATTATTAATACAATGATTTATTTCCCTTGAAAATGTGCACGTTGCAATCAGAATTTTCATTTCCGTTTACAACAAGCTACTGTTTGATTGATATACTGAAACAGCACTTTCAATGAAATAATTATTTAATCAAGGAACGTTTTATTTGTCTTGAAATTATATCGTATTTCAGTATTTCAAGCGCGTGTATAATATTCATATATTTTTCTTTTTATCTACTGTTGCGCGAATTCCCCAAGCTGGTTACTAATAAACATCGTATTTTACGCTTTCGTAACTAACATGGATGCTCGAAATATGAAAGCAAGCTTTACGCAATTTAATGAGGTTTTAAAATTTTCATTTGAACGTTGTCTTACATATATTATTTTTAAAAAGGAATAAAGTTACGATGCGTTACAATGGAGAATAAAAATGAAGTATAAATTATATACTAGACGTGGCTTTGCTGTTTAGAGTGAATCGTAAATCGTCCGTTTTTACTCGGCGAGCTCAACTATTTCTCAGATGGATCATCTCGTTCTCATGATTTTTTTATTTATTCGTAGACTGTGGATCTTTACGGAAAATCTTCTTCTGCTTCAATCGCAACAAACAAAATTAGTTACATAGAAATTTCCTTCTTTCTGTAATGACTTGACTAACGTGGGAACAATACATCCATATATTTTTAAATTCTTTTAATCTTCCTATTCTTCCAAGTTCCATATCCATCGTTTAAATCCATAAATTTAAAAAAAATCTATATTTAAACATTTTATCACCTTTTTATTCTGTCAAATTGCACATTCTTCCAATAAATGCAATCATTGATTATACTGTTAAATTGTCTTGATGTTTACGCTGTTTCACCTGCTCGATTTTCGTCGCTAACGTACGAATAGTGGAGACTAAGTTATTTGTAAAGGGCTGAATGGTCGCGCCGCGCCGGAACTGGATTCGAGCCGGTGCGCGGTGGGGAAACACGGTCGGAACAATCCCATTGCAGTGTTGCTTCTGCCGTCGAACGGTCACTCGCGGAGTCAATATATCGTAAGGATTGCGGGGCTGCGGGGTGCGATCGAGCGACGCAGGATCGCGTGTGCACGCTTTCACGTCCCAGTCTTTCCACGCAATTTCCCAGGCGGCTCCCTTTGTCCGGCTTCGGACAGTTTCGAGCGGGCAACGCGAAATTCAGTCGGGCCACCGCATTCACCGTGGACGCTGCGGACCGTACGGTCCGCACGCGAGAGAAATGAACCCAGAAAGAGACACAGACACCGCAGAGAAAGACGGAACACAGAGACAGAGAGGAATAGAGCCTGCTAGAAATAGGGAAATAGGACGAATGAGAAATAGAGAAGCAGAGACAGTGAGGAAGACATAGAACCGCTAAAAGAAAAAGAGGCACAGCGTGTTTGCAAGCGTGCTGCTGTGGATTTGTAGAACGTTTCTCAATGTCACGATAGAAATTGATGTACGAGTGGCTCCTGTAGAAGTAACACAAAGACACCAGCTAGAGAAACATAATGAACGTTTAAGACACGGTTCATTAGATAAAACATTGGTTAGAACATACGAAAATGTAGCAAAAAAAAATGAACCTGTTCACTGTTTCAATCCTCAGTTGAAATAATATGAAGAGAAATAACATGAATGTGAATAGGAATAACAAATTGGAGAAAAATGAGCAAGAGGGAGTGATGTAACAAGGAGAGAAATAATAGAAAAATGTACGACCAACT
This sequence comes from Lasioglossum marginatum, assembly GCA_028455795.1. Classification (NCBI taxonomy): domain Eukaryota; kingdom Metazoa; phylum Arthropoda; class Insecta; order Hymenoptera; family Halictidae; genus Lasioglossum; species Lasioglossum marginatum. Next base: position 7,963,334 of record CM052245.1, read on the forward strand.
CAAGTGTAGACGTAACACCTTGCACATTCAGAATAGTAATAAATCCCAAGGCGAATGACGAAAAAAGAAACAGAAGATGCCGCGAGGAAAGACAAACGAGAGAAAGAAAGAGAAACAAAGCGGGTTGGGGATGCAGAATCACAGCGTTCATGACCAGGAGCGAATAGAAGGGAAATAGGTAATGGTAGGAAGGGAGAACCGCACAGAAAGAGGACAGGTAGAGAGAACAGTGCATGTAAAAGGGACGCGAGTCGCGCGAACGGCCGCAGATGTTGGCCCCGGCCTGACGGAGTGCACAAAGCGCGCACCGATCCTCGAACAGTCGGTCGCGGGGAGTCAATTCAATCAATTGGCCTCCGCGCGGCTGCATCGACGCCGTGTGCAACCGTATTTGCATTTACCGGTCGACGGGCCGACGGCCGGACGGAACGCCGCAACAGACGAGCCGGAAATTAATGTGTTAGATTGCTAATTGCTAATTAAAAACAGTCACCGCGCTGCCGGGGCGCGGAGGCGTGTCTCTGTTACGGATACCGGCGTCCACCTCCGACATTTTCACCCCCGATACCACCCCAAAACCACCCCCTGTCGCATCGGTGTTCGTGTACCATCGGAATCGTCGTTACTCTCGTGCCTGGAACGAGAAGCACTGCAGCTGCGTCTTTCTGCGAGCCTACACCTCTTTTCACCCTTGCCATACTCTTCTACATCCCTTTTGACACTCCTTTTCACCATTTTTGTAACCCTCTACACCCCCTTAACTCCTCTGCCCTCCTCCACAGCTTTCCTATAACCATCTACATACCCCTTTAAACCCTTCGACGCGACGCCTCTTTAACCCCATACACCCCTTTTGCCCTTCTCTGAACCTCTTTACCATGATTTAGTCCTCTCTATACACCTTTCGCACCCACATACACCCCTTAAATCCTTTTGTATCCCTTTAACCCCTCTTCAGCCCCTTAAAATCCTTAAAACCCATCGATAAGAGGGTTTATACTCCTTTTTTGCATCCTTTCTTGCATCCTTTTAACCCCTCCATATCCATTTCGCTATCGCTTCCAAACGGAATTGTTAGCAGAGAATTAATTAGTCGTTCGGGACGCGATCGTCTTATTCTCTCCATCTCTTGTTTTCTCTGTCGTTGTCTCTTCCCCTCAGTTCTTCTTCGTTTTTCCGTTTTAATTTATGTTGTAGTCTATGATTTACGAGACGCTCGCTCCATTCGTTGCTCCGAGAGATTCTTTAGGTGAGAAGTATGTTTACACAGGACCACGGCGGTGAACAGAGGGGGACTGTTTGTCAATGGGGTGGTTCAGGTTGTTCATAACCGTTGTCGAAGTATCGTACACTTGCGCCGAGATTTACGCGGTCAGGAGATATATCTTTCCACGGCGTGTGTTTGGCGGGTTTATTTGTTTAGGGTGTTATCTTGGATGCGGGAGCCGGGGGAATTGAGATCATAGACTCAGTCGGGGAGCGTATACGCTCGTGTTTTATTTATTTGTTTAGTTGGCGAGGACGGACGATCGGAAGGATCGAACGTTGAGGAAAATGTACGGGGTATTTGTAGACCGTTGTGATTTTCAGAGGAAAAATTGGACGGTCTGGGTTAGGTGAGCTTGTTTCCACTGTACGGAGCTTAAACATTTTTTTGAAAGTCTTCTCTTTCGAATGGCGTGAGAACTAACCAAAGTTTGGGTACCAAAGGTACCCAAGACAGTCTAAGACAAGAATTTGACCATCCAGTGCAGCAAACGGAAATCGATCGTTTCGGCGAGAGCTCAGACGAGACATAATCCGGCAAAGATAGTCGAATTTTCCCGGTTGTCCGCTTTCGGCTCCTAATCTGATATTCGTGGATTCTGCTCGTCACAGGGGGAATATAATTTTGACGCGGGTGCCGTGGGATCATCAAAGACCCATCAGTCCTTTCATTTCTACGGGCTGGCGCCGCGCACGGCGCGCCGTGCAGAAATCTGCGCACACGCATCGCGGATTAACCGGGACGTAAGCTCTTCAAGCTTTGTGCTCTAAGCTGAAAGATATCGAAATTCTGACGCGGTTCCTTTGACGGGGAAACCAGCCAATGGAAATAATACGCGCCAAAGTGATTCTCCCGGGGGCTTATTCGAGTAACCTCGCGCCTATGGCACATTCTCTTGCATCAGCGTCATTGTGACAGAACTGTCTTTCGATTGAGACGTCGTTCGTCATTCGTTGCCTGCGATTATCGAGATTACGTTCTCGATCGAGATTCTATAAAACTTTACAGTTCATTTGCTGGATATTGGAACTACGAATTATTTCCTTCATTGCTTCGACTGTTAACAAATCCTAGAAATGATTTCTTTACTTCCTTCACAACCAACAAATTCATTTAAAAATTACTTACACCAATTGTGAGAACTAGGGTTAAATTTATTTCTTTGATAATTTTAATACATAGCTCCCGGATATAACAATATCTACTCGTTTATTTATGTTCTTTACAAATGCAGAAAGTCCATTAATAACTGATTTGTATGCTGTTTTTAAAAAAGTAATTTTAGTTTGGAACAATGTATTTTCTAAAATCAAGGACCGAACCAATTAATTGTTCAATATTATTTCAGTGCGAATGTTTGTCTGCCAACTGAATTTTTCCGTACTTCGAGATGAAGGGCACTCATTTATTTATCAAAAACTGCTATTAATTTCGCTATGTGACAAATTGGATACGCATTTGTTAAATATTCCGTAAGTCGGGAATTTTTGACAAACAGAGTGGCTGGAAATATATTTTCATTGTGCTTCATGAATTCGGGCCATTTTTACCAATTAAATCGACAGAATAAAATTCGAACTGGAATTACACAGATAGATACTCCAAACTAAAAATTGTATTCCATTAATATTGATGGAGAAGCTATGAATTATTTCTTTACGTCGTGGATGGTATTGAATAATTGATTAATTTGCGTGCACATTATTTCAAATTAAATAATTTTTCTAAGGCAACACAGATCGACTGTGTTTCTATTATTTTTGCAAGAAAAATATTTGTTCACGTATCTGGCACATTGTCCCTCTCCCGCAACGAGCCATAAACATCTCGGCATCGAGTCGTCGACAGGGAAGAAGAAGGGAAGGACTGAGGGTATCGTTGTTTCCCGGGGAGAATAGTTTCGTGAAAGTTTTCAGATCCGATTACCCGTCGTCGTCGGAAGTGCTCGTTACCAAAGAATACGGCGTCGAATCGCGAGCCCTCCTGACCCTCGTATCTTCCGCCAATTTTGCGTTCGTATGGCCACGAGGATTCGACCCTTGTCACCGAGCTCGGCTCTCTTTCGAGAACCTTCGTTATACATACCTGGTTTATGTAACGAGTTCCGGCTACGGTCCAAATAAATATATTGGGCGCTCGAGGCTTGGAACGGTACTCAACGAGATGTCGCGCAATGCACCTGCAACCCTGCATTGCAACGAATTCTCGTTCAGGTGCATTGGAGAACCTTCAGAGCCTGGTTCGCATCAAACAATTCCAAAACGTCTTTGTTTCATTTCCCAGGAAGCATCTAGCGAAGGGCGCACTCTTTAATTTCAATTTCTTCGAATCCTAACTGAAATTTTCTTTCAAATTCACTCCAGCAATCACTATTCAGTAGGTGCATGGCTATTAATCTCTCTGTCTTCATGATCCATGAATGTGTCAGCGTTACGAGGCCCAATTTCCACGGGGGTGCTATTCGCCGTTAACTCACTCTCTCATTTTTCTTTTATTCTCTTCGGTGGTGTTTCGAGACCGAGTATGAGAGAGAGAGCGCGCGCGGGGAGCACATCGTAAAGGAGATTCCGTTTACGAGAAAAATATATATCTGTTCCGGGTCCCCGTCGTTCTACGTTGGCCGTTTCCATTCCATCGTAGAAATAGATTGAAGTCATCGGGCCGTGACGCATGCCCGCGAAACGCGAACGTTCACGTTGAAACGGCGAAACGCGAGAAACGCACACGGCCGAGCACATACCCGGCGAATTTTCCGCGCATTCATACGTGCACGCACAAAGAGGGAAATACGAGCCGTGTCGCCGGGAAAATTGCTCTCGTTCGTTTCCATTGCTCCTTCGTTTCTTTCTCTGTCGCTTGGAATCCTCTCCATCTTTACAGTTTCGATGCGACTTTGAAATTTTAATTGACTTCCTGCTCACCGTGAAATTCGTTTTCCGCCGATCGAATCGATGGGGCTTTCAAACGGGGCAATTTAACTTTCACGGATCTGGACGTCCTTAAGCGCAGCTGCGGTTTCATATTTATACATTCGTCCCAAATGGGACGATACGGATATTCGAAGTTAAGAAAATCTCTTAATTATATTGTAAATCGAGTCCCTTTTCACGGCCGAGAGGCTGGGAAGAAAAATAATATACAATAATGGAATTCAATTTATTCAGATTTCATAAGATTTTTTATGGTAACACGTACTATAACTTCACGAATCGTGAATGAAGAAAATCTGAAATCTAGCGTTTAAATCGCGTTTTTTACAAGTTGCTTTTACAAGACGGAAGATCCGCAATTTTCTTGGTTCTGGGTTTCGAAGAGAAGAACACAAAGAAGCGTCGAGTGTCGTCCCGAAAAAGACACAAGACGACATGGTTAATCAAGCCCAACAAACCAGGTGGTCGATATTTCAGGAGAAATTGCCGACAGGAAAGAAAGCTTCCCGGTTTCGCAAGGGAGGAGCGAGAGTTTTCACGCGGAAAAGAGGGGAGGGGGCAGGTGATGTGTAGGCGATATTTTTCTCGCGGATCCGATTGTTTCGCTCGAACGACGTTCGCCGGCCGTTTCGACGGGAATTATCAGTGTATCGATCGCGAGGGCGGGGCACGGGGGCGGCTCGTTTCGCGCGATAAATTTCCCGGTTCGCAGCGTACAATTCCGATACCGATACACCGAAGGAAAAATCGGCCTGGGACACCGCGCGCAAGCTTAATGGAAAGGAAAAAGATACCGGGGATGATAAAGTTAACACGTCCCCAGGTTCTGGAAGAACTGTTCAGCCAGACGATGCTGAGTGTCATTTTTCCTTGAGTCGACGCACTGTCCTGCCAAATCGTGATTTAACTTTTGAAATTCACACTGGAAAATATTAAAAAGTTAATGCATTCAGACTGTGTACCTGTTTGTGTGTAGCTGTTCTCTTAATTATGTTTAATGTTGTTGTTCTGAAATGATATTAATACCTGTATTCAGGCCGATTGGTTCGAATGATTCTCATTGATAAATGAAGAATTTTTTAATATTGTAAAATCAAGTAGAGGCATCTTAAGACTGTAGAATATTCCGACCAGAAGAATGAGGTATTATAAAAGAAGGAAGTACAGAACAGAGCAAATGGTCTGAATAAAAGATCGAGCAGAAACAGCTCGACACGGAACGTGTTAAATTCTAAATATATAAATATGGCTCGAGATACAATGTATAGATTAAATATCGACTGTGATCCAATTTCATTCTCAAAATATAAACGTGCTCCGGATACAATTTATGTCATAAATATAAAGATTATATTTTTAGAATTAAATCGGATCACAGTCGACGTTCAATTCTAGTCCACAATAGATATCCTCGTTCTTGAAAATTCTTTATAATTTCTATTATAAGTACTTTATGGATTGCGTCCCGCATTCCTGCTAACATCTAAACTAAACTAAATTCTTTGATCTGAACAACTTCGATCCGTGCGCTGACTTTTTCATCGATCAGCCCCACTATATATGTAGTATAGTTTTTGATCGACGACGCTAATTGTCCGGCGAGATGAGAAACGGAGTTATGCTTGGAGGACTTCGACCCCCCAGCATGCTTCACGAAGTTTTCGATGAAGTATGAACGAACCTTGTTCGCTGGCGAGGTAACTACCTCCTGACAAGCGCGATGAATCTCTATATTAGACGCTGCTCCATTTTATTTTAAACGAAAGCTATTTTTATTTAAAACGAGGCTTCGGATGAAGAAATATTATACTAAATTTTTATGTAGAATCGCTACCTTGTACGACGATTTTCGCCTCACCCTGTATTTCAAATAATTGTGTTCTGCGAGTGTCGCTGATCGGATTCATTCGAAATCGCGGCCAGGAATCATCAAAAAGAGAACAAGCAGTCACGAGCAGAGAGACAGAGAGAGAGATAGAGAGAGCTAAAAGCGTTGCGAGCGATTTTCTCGGAAAGTTCGGCGCTCCGGCCGATTAAGCGTGGATCCGTTCAAACAAGCAAATTGAGAAGGAAAAACGAAACGAGAGATTCTCCGGGTGGTTCCTGATCGATCGGCTCTCTTTCGTACGCTATCCCCGGCCCTTGTTACAGAACTTTTCTGCCGGTCGCATGATCGTTACGCGCTCACGCTTGCCTTCCGATCGACATGAACCTAGCCGGCTGCGTGTCCATCGATAGCCGCGAACTTTTTTGTTGCGCCGCGCTGCACTCGTTTGGATGCTGTTTTCGAACATGGTCGACTGTTTTCCGACTCTTCATTCGTCCATATTTATTTGTTTATGGACAAACAACCACCGTACGAACTTTCACCTTAGTACGATGTATAAATGATACAGATCTGCAAAATATATTTTCTACATTTCCAATATAGACCCGCATAAAAGCAATTTTTAAAAAATATTTCTTTCGCATCATGTAGTAAACTAATAGTTCCAAGTTCTCCAAAAACTCCAAGTCGTATGTTTCAGTATTGTAAGTGTTAATCTAGATTGGAAAAGATTCTTTAAAAGGATCACAGATGATTTTAATAACTCGATAAGGATGTCTGTATGCACTGTATAAATTGCAACGCAGCGGATCCAAGAGAAGAAGAGGGGTTGGTGAATTTGTTTCGAAGGAAGCTAATACTATTTCGCCGTGCAATAATCCGCAGTCCATATTTCGCAAGCTGGTTCCCCGACCCGAAACCGTCACGGTCCTAATCCTCGTTCACCCAGTCACGATCTCCGACCCCCAGAACGATCCATCATTCGTCCGGGAGCAGGTGTTCAGGTGAGACACGAGTAAACGCGGCACGTGTCCAGGAAACAGAAACAGGTATGGCAGAATCCTGCGAACGACCCGCCTATTTTCGTTGTTGCGATTTACCCCTCGTCGGGAAATAGCCGCCATTCTCACCCCTCGATCCTTCGTCGTCGATTCTCGCCTCGAACGTAGTTTCCTGTGTTGTCTCGGGCACATCCCTCGTTAATCTTCTTCTTCCCGAGCTTCTTCATCTTTCGGATGTCTGTCTTTGACTCGAAGAATGCGAGCGGATCATGCTGTGGATCATGAAAACTGTGGATCGACAATCCCCTAATTTTCTGTAGGCGCTGGAACAGTATATGGTACAGCCAGCTTCGTTTTGTATCGTTTCCGTGGCAGAAGCCTAATATGAAATTTACTTCGACAGAATATTCGAATTTTTCTATATGGAAATCAATGTTTACGAACATTTATAATTTTGAAACGCCCTGTATAATTGGTGTAGGCACATTTTTGTGTCAACAAAATGACAAAGAGTGGAATGTTTATACAAACATCTGAAATCTTCTAAGTTGGAACAATTTTTACGAGTGAAATTACGAGTGGAACGTCAAAAACGAATGTTTGTAGTTTCTGCACTCTATTCGATTCGTTCAATTTTTGGGAATAAAATGGCAAAAAACCAGGTTTTGTACAAACATCTGTACAGTACTGTGTACTACACTTTTAGTGAATAAAACATATAAACATATAAATACATATTATATTTGTGCAAACACCTGCAGTGCACTATGTAATGTAATTTTGGTGAATAGAACAACATAAATGGATGTTTGTGCAAACATCGGCCGTGTAGATACTAGTTGAAACAAAATGTTTGTGAATGGAATACCAATGGACAAGCATCTGCAGTCTATTAATTGTATCGAGTATGGAAGAAAAATGAATTCTTGTGTGAAAACAATATTTTCCAAAGCACCAATAGGAAAACGAAACGATTGCATCTTGGGATACGTCTACTAACAGACAGGAGCTAATCCTCGCGCGATAAATCGCCCGCTTAATTTCACCCAGCATTCCTCTCGATGCAATTCAAATTCTCCCGAAATTCCGAATAGACCTGCCCGGAACCCGCTCGCTATGTAAATTACGTCAAAATTGGAAAAGCCGTGAAACGCGGAGAAAGGGAATGAACTTTTCACCGACATCGCCTCGCGGATGATTGCTATTTTATCATAGCGATTCTATCGAGCGCTAGTTGTGGTGGTCCCACTTCCATCGGAGAACCATCATAGTCAATAAAATATAGAGATTTGCATCTAATGCCTGCCACAAACTTCTAACTACCCGCCCTTATCATTTTATACTCCATTAGAGTTGCATTTCGTTGCTTTTGTCGACAAGCTTGAACTAAAAACAAATTTTATAGACATTTTTATTACTGCCATACGCAGACGCTAAAATTCCTAGCCTGTCCTGTGAGCAGTCTTTTCGAAAGACTCTTCAATCGAGCCTAGCTGGATCAATGTCCTCGATTAATTCACCGGACTTAAATCTTGTAAATGAATCAATTGTTCTCGGCATTTATATCTTATTGATGACATAAGTAATTTTTTAATCGAGCCTGCTTTGATCAATTTCTTCGACAAGTTCAATAAATCTAACTCTCGTGTACCAAATAAAAATGAATTCTTATCGTTAACGGCATGTGCACTTCGTTCTTGCCCGTGCACTTCTCGAAAATCTGTCTAAAACCAAATTGAAAAATAAATAAATTCTGCAAATCTGTCTGTTCAATTTTTCCTGTGCATGTAACACAATTTCCAATGTAAATAAAACAGAAACAGGTCCGATTTGGTTTCTTCGTTCATGTTCTCGTTTTAACGAACCGGTCAAAACAATTGATTTTCGGGTCGGTCTAAGGATCTGTTAGGAGATTTGCAGCGATTCTGCAGGATCCGGGACAAGAAAATGGGGTCCAAAGAAAGATTACGCCGAAGGAACCGGCTCGTCGGCGAGAGGCGCAGGTGCCGCCGCGCAATTAATTCCAAATGGAAAACTTTATAATCCAATCCCGGCGATATTGCGGGCCGCGGCGGCGGCTAAGCAATTAACTGACGATTGGATCCGTCTAACTCGCGCGGCGCACGAACTTCCGCCGGAATCTACGCAGCCGCCGATCTCCCTGAGTTATAACGCCTGTTGGAAAAGTCCCGGACCATCTCGACGCCCCCCTCCGGGAACTTGCGCGCCCGGTTATTGAATTGTTACTTCGATGACCGAAGTTTAATTGCTTCCCGCCGTTTTTCTCGACCCTTCCCCTCTAAATAACTATCCCCTCAGCTGCGCCCTACGACACCCTCCAGCTTCTTTATTCAACCCTTTTGCATTTCCGAACGTGACATCTTTGTTTGACAATTGGACCGGGGCTCCAAGTATTGAAAGTGTTATAACTTCACGAAAAAGAATTGTACGGATATAAAACTGGTCTCAGTGTAAAGCTTGAAGCCTCTATTATTTAAATAAGATTTTATAATCAATGAGTTTTACGCTTTTCTTCAATGAGATGTGAGATGAAAACACGTCTCTTCTTGAACGTGTTGCGAATTCAAATGTCTGTAGATTCATGGGAAAATTTTTTTCGCGCCCGAATCTTCCACAGATTTCAAGATCGAACCTTCCACTTTGCAACAAGATCTTGGAGATTTATGTACGATTTTTTTTGGTCTTTCTATTGAACATTGATCCATGAAACAGAATAGAAAAAATCGTTCATCAATTTTTGATACGTCGTTGTAAAAAGGAAGCTCCAAGCTTCAAATCTATGCTAGATTCAGCAGCGGAAAAAATTCTTCAATGTTTCTACAGGTGTTTGAATTTATACGATTTTCGAGGCTCTGCCAATGGGATTGAACGTCGCGCATCGTGGCGAGCCAATTCGCGGCAAAGCGAGACCTTTCCCGTGTCATTAAATCGAAATAATCAGTGTTCGCTTTGCGTGAAAACTACGAGCTGCAAGGAATCCTAATTTCCAGTCTAAATGAGGTTTCCTGGCGGATTATCCGCTCAAACGAAACTCGTCGCGCGCGCCCACGCTCATGCCGCGGAGCGCTGTTCTTTAAAATTCCACCTCCATCCGGAGAGCTTGTATTTCCCAGCTGAAACGAGATTCCCCGTTCAATCTGGAACTCCTCCTTTTCTAGAGAAAAACATCGGATCACTTCTTTCCTGACCGGAGACCGATATCTATTCCTTCGTTCTCGCCGACTGCACCAGCCCTCGATTCTCCTATGCAAGAACATCCTCGTTCCCTATTAACAGTAGGGTAAACTATTTACCTCGAGCACCACAATTTCTTCCTATTTTTTTTTCATTCTTTTATTCATTTATTCGATTAGCCTAGACTTTTCTATTTACCGACATTGTCTTTCTTCAACACAGATATTTTTTCACTGCCTGCCAAACAAACAGCACTTTTATTTATACAAGTCAAAAGATAATCGTATGTTCAGCTATCGATAAATTGCCGGCGTTCATTTTCAATTTTGCGTTTTCGAGAATCTGAGCTCGTGGCGAAATACGAAAATATTTGATCGTTATACGAAGATTGTGTTTTCTGACGCAGTTCAGTGAACACTGTTGATTATTAGAAAGAAGTAGCTGGAAAGTAACAACAATGTATCGAAAATCGCTCATCACTGCTCTTTATATGCTTCTGCCCCTATCTTTCTCTAACTCTCTCCCGCGGTTGAATCCAGCGTCGAATTTCGCAGAAAATTCGAAAATTCGCACACACACGCACGCACACGCCTCTCGTCCACCCGTGGTCCACACGATCGGGCACCATGCCCGAAATTTCGCGGCCGAATTGGGAGGAGCCAGGCTCGGCGAGCCGCCGCCGCAAATCGCTGCTGCTTTTCACGTCAATTCGCCCGTTTCCCCGATAAAGGCTCTCGAACGATAAATTATTCCAACATAAAACCCCACTCCACTTGTCTCTGTTCGCCTCCCTCTTTCTCTATCTCTCTTTCTCTCTCCCATTCCACCCTCTATACCGAATTGTCGAGCAGAATTGTATCGGTTTCGTCCGTGCCTTTCCTTTTTTTTTCTCTAGTATTATGACAGCCGTTCGTATTCGATTTATCGAGTACGCGATGTGTACTCCGGATACCGAAATGATTGGATGTAATGTGGGTAAACTGGCCGCTCCTCGCGTTTCGAGGATCGATGCGGCTGCACACCGAGCGTGTTCAAGTGATTAAGAAGATGGGAGTGGTGCCGGAGTTTGCGATAGTTTGTTGCCGGCTCGATTATCTCCGCGAAACCGCTGGTTTATTGGCAGCGGAGCCGCTTTCGTCGATTTGTACTACTCGATTTTTCCTGCGCTCCGTCTGGTCTCGCCGTTCTCCTCGTTGGTCGCAAAATAATTCCTGGTTCACGGCAATTTTCTGTGTTATGAACTGCAAATAATTGCTTTGCTCTGTTTTAAAGATGATTGCTAATTAACACAACGTCTTTGTCGAAGGCTTAAAAATTCTTTCCGACCCTCAAGCCTCGTTTGAAAACATTTTACTGCAACTAAGAACCAGAATTAATGCATCGAAGAAGTTCCAGTGGCTGTCGAGGGTTCATCGACAGGTGTTGGAGATAACTATGTATGGCGGAGAGGGGTTGGCCGGTTCGATAAGAGAGAGAAAGGGGGGGCTGATCGAAGCGTAAGCTGCCCCACGGGGACACGAGGGTCGCTCATTGGAAGATAATTAGGTGTGCGGGCTAATAAATGGGCGCGGCTGGTCCCTCGCGGCGAAAACAATACCCGGTGTCAGCGTGTTTATGGAAATCCGTGTTAGGTCGGATCGCCGCGCGTTAGGGCCGCGCGATAACGCTTGCAAATCGCATTACATCGGAGCTATACCGGCGCTACGGCTGCGGCCGACCTAGTCCGACCACGAGGGCCAACCCTCGTAACTAAACCTGTAACATGTTCTCCGTGTTGTACGTGCGCCGGTCGAGACTATTCTGTTGTCTACCTTGAACCTGGTTTTATTTAGTCGCACCTGTGCTGCTTAAAAATTCAGTTTATCGCGAACCATCAACGACGGCCATGTCTGTGCGAGAACGTATTATTAGTACATGTGCCCCGCAGTAACTGCAGAAACACTAGAAAATGTTCTTCGTTCACTCATAATCCGATTACGCAAGTGCATTGATTGGAATAGATCACGTTTCAATAAAAATAAAATTTGTCTTACAAATATTTTAGGAATTATTCATTTTATATGGAGAATTTGGTACTTTATTCGGCATTCCATTTAAAAAACTTAAGGACACCATATCCCCATGAAAAAGAAAAGTAACATGTTCCCCTGAAAACCATTTCTTTCGGACAACAAATAACTTAAGAGTTATTCAAAGTCGTCATGTTACGAGACTTACCCTGTATAATAGGAAACCCTCGTACATGATTAAAGAATTACATGTAGTGCATATATACGTCGCCCGGCGCGAATGTGTTTCTCTGCTATTTGGGCTCTCGCGTTATCGCGTTACACGCGTATTATTCCACGAACCGTAACGTTCCGTTGAAATTCGTGGTGCTCAAAAGCTATGTAGGATAGAAATCAAGGAGCGAATAATGAAATCAGGTTTCCCGATCCCGATGACTGTTTGGCCGAGCCGTCTTGAAAATACACATGGCACAGGGTCCAGAGCAAGCTCCGGTCCACCGCGAAGGATTAAAACCTTTTCATGCCCGTCGAAATACACTCGCGTAATCCTTGGACGGATCGTTTCACGGCGGAGCCCAAATAAAAATAAGATTTCAGAGAGACTGGGTAGAGTGCACGGTCTGCGAACAAGCGAACGGTATTCTGATAACGGCACTTGTCCCCGGATTTCTACACGTGTACACGTACGTTGGTACATTTTAAGTACACACACACAGACACGTGTATTATTTTACGTGTATTTCAGTACACGTGTACTGATGTCTTCGCGAGTGTACTCGATATTTGCTATCCAGTTTTCTTAAAAGAAGACTAAAGAACGTTTTACTCGAATTCAAACCATTCAACAATGAAGGGCGAAAGAAAAGTATAACGAAGGGAGAAAACGCAACCAAGTTGGAGCTATAGCGCTCGCTCCCTTAATCCAGGATCTTCTTCCCGCCAGCAACCCTTTCGGACTTCGAACGTGTCCTTGATCGCCGAAGGGCCGTTCCGAAAATTGTTACGGTTCCTCCGGAGATTGGCATCGCGATCGAAATCCAAGATTTCTTGAAAAACCGGATTCTTTCGACCGGGAACTCTGGAAAGAAAGAAAATTGTTCTTCTAGCTCTCTTCTTCTTACCCAACACTTTCTCTTCGAAGAGTTCTCTTTCTGTCGAAATAAATTGTCAACCCTTGGATCGATAATTCTTCATTCTATTCCAAACATAATTGTCCGAACACGATTGTCCATTTTATCCTGAATGTTTCAGTATCAGAAATTTTATTCCGCTTTTCGAGCTCTGTACATTTTCAAAGATCTTTTTTTGCGTTATTTGAAATTACAGGTTTCATCGTAAACGCATAAAGTCCGTAACGATTACCCAGACACGCCCGAGTTCAAAATTCACGGACCCATCATAACCGGCACGGGGATCTGTCTAGACGCAGCAAATCACTTTAATCGTCCGGTGCTTCTAGTGTTAACGATTCTGTATGCAGTAAAGACGGATCATTATTGTCACTGTTCCGACGTGTTCACGCGTGCTGTGTGTTCCCCGGCCACACGGGAATTTATGCACGGGGTATCGAGTTCGGCGTAACTGTCGACGATCCGATCGTTAAACCGTGGACAGCGTGACGCGGCCCGTAAGAAGGGAACTCGCGGCAAAGTCGCATTAAACCGGGGAGGGCACGCCGATAGAGGCGGGGCCGTTTGCGCGGCGACCACTAATGACGACGCGACGCCCGACGGCCCCGACGCCCGTGTTTACAGCGCAAACTTTCCTTGCACGATCTCTCTCGCCTGTATTACGGACGATCGTTGTTTCGGAAAGACGTCCGACAACTTTTAACAAGGTCCTGCTGGAGGACCGAGGACCTTCGATCGCGATGACACCGGAGAATGGCTTCCGGGACTCGTCGCTTGAGCTGTGTTCTTTGCTAGAAAAATATTGGGTTGGCTGCTTTTTAAGTCCTTGCAGTCTTCTTTTTTCCTTTACCATCGGCAATGCTGCTTTTAATCTTGTTTTACTCTTTCACACTTTCTTCTTTATTCTACGCAAGAATAGATGCTGAAATGAAATAAGGTGTACTGTGAAATGGTAGAATTGTTGAGACGCAACGTAACCCGAGACCCACGAAAGACGTCTCTAGAATTTGACACTGAATCCAAAAGACATCGACCACCCTATTAGAGGCAATAAATTAGTCTAACAAGGGAGGTTACCAAACCGTAACACGCCGAGAATAATGAAATAATGACTTCCCAGAAGAACAAGATAATTTATATTTATTGCATGTGTACATCTGATATCTGTCGTCAAATGCAGACAAGATTTGTCAACGTTGTACGTGTAGTTACGTGTTACGGAATTGTTTGTGCTAATTTGGTGTTTAATGCAGTTGACAATTTTCGACAGCGGTGGTCGACCTCAAGATTCCGCGAGAACAGGCTCGATGACGCGTGTGTTGCGCGCTCTCTCTCTCTCTCTCTATCGATTACACGCTACGGATTAGTTACATCTTCCGGTAGGATGACGGTGATGTTCGTTAATAGGGTCGCGTGAATAATGAATGATCGACGAGGCAGTTTATAGTACGAGGTATGCTCCGTTTGTCTCTTAAATTACCTCCGGATATTTTGTAAGGGTTTCTTGATGCTAAGCGCGAGTAATAACAGTGCAAATTACGGAGCTAGCCATGGGACTGAAACAAATAAATATTATTATCAAATCAGCTCGTATAGAAAAGGGAAAATTTTATGAGAAAATCGTAGATCGACGTTTATAAAATGACGTTTATAAATTTCTGGTATAATATGGACTCCGACAATTCATTCTTGGACCTGAAAGAATAAAAGATTTCTTAGTTGCTCTCATAGTATTAATAGCAGAGTTTACACACGTACAAAATTGAATCACAAAATAAATTACTAAACAATTTTACACTGAGAATAATGATAAAAATGGTTTCACAAAGTAATTGTAATTGTAATTGAGAACTTGACGAAAGTTAAATCTGAAAATTGGGATATCAATCCGCGGCCAAATTACAAATTAAATCGTGAAACCATTATCTTAACAGAGCAAACACTCCACCCCCGTTTCACGGAGAGGCGTTCGAATAACCGCGAACGAACGTCAACAATAAAAAAAAGAACGTTGAGGTGAATCGATAAAATCGCGAAAGTAGCAGCGAGGACCGCAAAATTTCGGCCCGGAAAACGAAGCCCGATATCCACCGTTCGGACGGCGGGAGCTGCAGCCGAAAATGCACTCAACAGCGCTTTATTCGTTGGCCGTCGGGGCCGATTAACAGCGGAACAGAAATCTTATTAAAACCTGCAAGGGTGGGAGGGAGGGGGAAACGACGAGCGCGGATAACCAAGATGGGCTCTCGCGGCTGTTTTAATCAAATTATAATAAGCGGGACGCGGGTGCCGGCGCATTAGGCATTCACGTGTGCACCGTCGCGCTAATGGAGACCTAGAGGTCACCTGCGAGCCTCCGGTACCTCGTATTTTCTGTCCCCGGGACGTGTACCACCCCCGCAATGTCCAACAGGATGAAATCGGGGGATGCTGGGGCTCGTTGAACATCCCTCTACTAGACCGGAGATGTCTCGATACACTACCCCTAGGCTGACGAGTGATTCTGATGTGTCGCGTCACAGATTTCGCGAAAATCTACGGAAGCCCCGTTGTTTCACGATTCGAACATGTTCGAACCGTTTCGAGTTAAATAAAATAGTTTGTACTCTACTTTCAACTTCTTCATACGAATCAAGTTTAATTGCGATTTAGAAGAAAGGTTTTCTTCGCTAGCTTTCGTTTCAAATTTTAACGCAACGTACTAAAAACAATCTGGAGGATCATGGAAAAACCAACAACATAGACCTTGTTAGATATCTTGTAAATTTAACCGTGCACTGCTTTGTGTCACCGGAAATCCCAGAACAATGGTGCAGCAACCGAGCTAGTAAAGCCGTACTATTTGCGAGACCTCATTCCAAAATTTGACAGACACGGCAGGACGAAGGATGGGACACGTCGACAGGACACACTCCAGAACCATAACCGTGGCCGGAAGACTACGGTGTCCATTCCCGTCATTGTCTGCCAGGAAAATTGCACCCGTGGTTATAATAGATAGCGGTTTATCGTTGCTCTGTCCCGTAGATCGTGTTCAGGGGTAATGGCTCGTTATAATCCTTCCCCCGGCGCTGCTGAAAAGATGCTTTAGTGCCGGCTGAAAGTAATACCAGAGAGCCATTGTTGCGCCACGGGCTTCCACCTTCGAGAGAGGATAGAGAGGAGAGAGAGAGAGAGAAAAGGTTCAGCTGGCAACCGCCTCCGCCAGAGCCAGCTATCAGGATCGTCTTATGGAGAGTCCTCTGGTTCTTAAGCTTTTAACAGTCCCGCGGATTCTACGGGCGTCGTTTTCCCCCTATGTTCCCAAACGGTTTCAGCTGCTCTCCAAGGATAATTTGTATTCGCTTTGTGTCGCTACGCGACGCGACGCCGCGTCCCACTTCTGTTTCTTCTTGGTGCCGGAATCGAGCACTGGCTCGTTCCAAAATCGTTCTAGTCGAAGCTGCGTGTTGATAGCGGCACAGTTTTCGCGTTATGCCCCGTTCCAAGGAATTGCGCTGAGCGATAACAGCTGGAAGGGAACGCATTCTCTTGATACAGGATCCGTGGAACAACTCCGGAAACCGGAGCTATCACGCTCCTGATAAAAGAAGCTGCTTCTTCCACCAGCATACTGTTTGTCAGGATATCAGGTAGCGAGCGTGTTAACCCGGACTTTCAAGCAGAATTGTGTATAAAAAGTCGAAAGGGAAGCATTAACCCGCAAAAGCGGTCGCTAATTAAGAACACATTCGAATTCCAGCATCGGCAAATGGCGCCAGCGCAAAGTTTTTTTTTCTTTTTATCTAAGCACTTTAAACCCTGCTGGGTACATTTCGCTTTACAATAACTGCAAGTGAATTACAATCTTTGAAAAAAGAATGAATACAAAGACAAGCTTCAGCATTTAATTTAACACATAACAGGGCGTTTAATATTAGCTTGCTTCTTTGTGAATTATATTATACAATTCGCATTGCCATATTATGTGATCAAGGGTTTCGCAACCCTGATTGCATTTACACTTATCGTTGATTATAATACCTACCCGCGCTAGTGAAGCTAGGAAAGTTTACCCTGCCGAAGCAGACGCACCGCTTGATATTAAAATTAAAACGTCTCCGAAACTCGTGACTCGCTGCAATTTGTTCGGGAACGGAGTTCGCTATCGCGCAGTTTCGCTGAACGGCGCCAAAAGCTTCGAACGCATTTCGCAACTACATGAAAATTGACTTTCGGGGCTAGCAGCGAATCGATTCGACGTTTATATTTTCGGTAGGACCTTGGCGTTGTAACGCGAATCGTCGGACGAGCTTCTTTCATTTCTGTCCAGCGTAAAAATTTCCCCTCCGTGCACAGTTTGCTGCTAGGGTTTCTCCGACAGGAAAAATGCGAAATAAAATTCGCGCACGAGGACGCGGGATTTTGCAGGCGTCTCGCGACCACCGACGGACGTCCCGACGCGAAAGTTTTATTGAACGTCGACGTAACAACGTCCCACGGAACTTTCGACCCTACGGGAAGCGAAATATTCCGGCCGACCGGGAATTAAGAGCCGGGGGACCGGTTTACGACCGTCATTCTTGACGATTCTTCAGCGACGAGGAATTTTCCTTCCCCGATGAATCGCCGACGAATTTCTCCTCGGGCTCGGGCACTTCGAGGATGTTCGTTATAGTTGAACATAGTGTCCCGTTCACGTTTTTATTGAAATGCTAAACAATTGGTCTGGGTCGCTGGGATGCTGTCCCTGATTTAGTTTACTGTTCCAGCGATTAGACCTTCTTTGTAGTTCATAATTTTGTAGGTGGAGAAGAAAAGGTATATCTATTGTGTGCCTGTATGATCCGTTCATAGGAAATGGATAACATTCATATTTATTAGACTCTGTTCCGAATCTTTTTGGCACGGCATTGTTAAATCCTTTTAATTCTTCCATTGTTCTAAATCCTACTTCCTTATCTCTGTTACAATATCCTAAAATCCATTGTTCCTACTTTCTCAATAGTCTCATAATAGCCGACTATGCCTCACGAATAGTCGATTGATACAGTTCAATTCGTGACTAAATAAAATAAATACATAGCAGAATAACACAGAAGGTAAACACATTGCCGTCGTACCAGAAGAAGCATTATCAGAGGGATTGTCTGGAACCTGTTTCTCTCTCTTTCTCTCTCTCTCTCCTTCTGTGAAGCAGGTGTCTAAACTAACCCAACCAAGGTGCAGGGGAATGGCGAATGCCCGGAGGAAAGAGAGAATACTCTGTGAACGCGTGGTGTAGAGAGAAGAGGAGGGAAAAGCGAAGGCGTACAGGAAAACGGAAGGCGAGATGGGACACGAAACACGAAATACGAAACACGGAACACGAAACACGCGAGAGATACGAGACGACGATGGATGTGTGCGGACATTCCGCGCGTCGGTTTGTCATACCATATTCACCTCTCTCCGTTGCACGCCGCTCCGCACGCCGATATGTTCGGCCCGATATCCGCTCGTGCGAAAATTCAAACGACCCGCCAACAGAACGCCGCCGATAACGCCGCCCGGGAACTGATATCGGTCCGCGGGTGGATCATTCACTGACCCGATCGATCCTATCGCTGCCGAGCATCGAGCCTCCTCCATCCGCAACGCCTATTCGCTCGTCCTTCTGTAATCTTGTATCTATTATTCCACTGCAAATCGCGAAATTCGCGCGGCCACGTTGTGCGCGGATCGAATGGATTTTCAACCTCAATGAAATCCATATTTTTTTCTTCGAGCCAATTGGATGAATTCTTTGAACGCGCATACAGTAGGTCGTTCGGAAAGTGATTTTGTTTTTCGAAAGAATAAATTGTGTGCTGTTCGAGGAGAGGATTTACCATCGGATTATCTTTTTCTTCGGTTTTTTCAACATTTTTTATGCGGTGCAAATTTCATTTTAAATAAAGTCGTACAAAGTCATATAACTCAATGTTTTGATAAAAGATCATAGAACGAGATTGTCATAAAACTTATTCTAAATGGTAACAAATTGGCTTTCATTATATTTCCTTGAGAAAACGAAATGACTGTCCGAACAACCTAATATTTCCTGAATTTCATTACCGATCAACAGTCCGAACGAAGTACAGAAACACGAAACAATACTTTTGATAAAGTAACCCATAGAGACAGAAATTTCCATAGAAATCCGTAGTCTAACCAGAACTGGTTCAGTATAAAATTAGGAATTCGCGTGAAACGAAGGTATGATCCTAAAATATGAAGTAGTGAAGGTAACGCGGCCACGGATCATCTGTCCACGCGAAAGGGAACTCCGAAACGCAAGTGGAGGGACAAGTGGATGCGGCAAAAAATATATTTTCCAGAAGAGCACGCCCGTTTCATGTCGCACAAGGAGCATTTTCCACTCGGCGGGGAAAGAAACGGCGGGAAAAGGAAGTCGTGAATAGGCTTTCCCTAAACAGGACGAGTTTTCTCAGGCAAGAGACGTGGCTTGTACCAGGTTTCGAGGGAACGTTCGTTCGAGCATGCTTCGACAGGCACAGGATATCGACGTTTGTCTGACTACGGTTCCGCAACGGCTTTTAAGGCTGTTTTCCAACGGAACGGTGTATTTTGTCTTCCGTAAAACTTACGTCCTGTGAAAATATTTCTTAACCGTGGTCCCCACCGACAGAAATTTATCCCGTCCTCCTCTTTTTGTTTCTTTTTGTTTCTCCAACCAGAGAACACGGCAACCGTAAAACCCAAAAAGGCGAACAACCTCTCTTCTCTCTTTCTGTTTTATCTAAACAAGCGATTCGACGAGTAGCGGTCATAAACTTCGTCAGCTCATCCGCGCCCACTGTCGAATACGCGTGGATGGACTCGGGGGTTGGTCCATTCATTCGAACCGAGCGGAAAAATCCATTTCGGATTATCGAGCCGGATCGTCGTGTATAACGAGCGCGAAGCGCGGAAATATAATTTCATTTCGTCGAAATGATAAAGGAGAACGAGAGAGAGAGAGAGAGAGAAATCCGAAATGTTAGGACCCACAATGAATTTCACATTTTCAGGGCATTTGTTGGCACTGGCCAGTTTTTATTTTCACCCCCTTCAACTAGGATTAAATATTTTCTGTTTGAACGAAATGTAGAATTGAATGGGCTCGCTTGGATGATCTATATTTCCAGGAAAAGTCCTGCTATTGGATTTCAAATTCTGTAGGATAGCGGTTAGGTCCCTGGATTATAGATTTTTACGCAAATCATACAGTACATCTTTAATTTGGGACTGGGACTTTTATGCAAATTTCAATTGTTGTAGCTACGATTGTCAATTTCCATAATTACTGACGCTCCCAGAAGAGATTCAACCAATCCACCAACAAAAAGCACAAACAAAACACAGTAAAAGCACCCGGACGCGTCCGTCTCCGCATTCGTTTACCCAAACCACTGATTTCCCTCTCTGTTTCAATAAAACCCCACCTGCTCCATCTCCACCGATACTTCTCGCGAAGCATTCTCACGATGAACACTCTCACGGTCCAGCAAGTCACCCCCGAACCCATTATCCCACCCCGGATATTTTCTTCGGGTGGTGCGTCCACTTCTGGCGCAGCGTTTCGAATCCTTTTCTTTCCGCGTTTTTACTTTCATGTAGCGGCGTAAACAGCCGATAGCTCCGGTTCTTCTTTCTCTTCCCGATGCTCCTCGACCACCCCCACGACCACCCCATTGTCTCTGTCCTTCAACCACCCCCGCGCAACCCCGCCCCACTCCTTTCAAACAGCATCCGACCCGGTTTTTTCCCAGTCCGGACGAAACCTCCGGCGTATTCTCGTATCTGCATTTCTAGCCGCGTTTCCGCCGGTCCTCGTACACCCTCTCACCCCTCAAACAACCCCTCACCATCGTCCATCCCCTCACCCCTCTAATATCACCTGGCACCCCCTCCAAACCGCCCACGCGACCCCACTCGACCATCCGCATTTGCATCCTCCACCCCTTTCGCGCGCGCCGTTTCTCGCGTAATTATTTCTATCCGCGATTGTGATGCAAATTTTTGCTGTTTTCCACCCCCAACACCTTCTCCTCCCCTTCTCCCTGTCCCGTTGTCCTCGCCCTGTTTCCATTGTCCCTCTCCGTCACCCCGAATCCCCGCTATGTTATTTCGTTCTCGCCCCATCCGGCCGTCGCTTCTCTTTTACACCCTAATTTCAACCCCCTCAGCAACCTCTAATTCCGTCTATCGTCCACCAGCTTCTCGACCATCTATTTGTTCACCCGTGTCCTCTATTTTTCGACTTCTATTATTTCCACGCTCTCTTTTCCACGCTTCAACCTCTCGTGCTTGAAACCCCCGTTTTTCAAACCTCCGTGCTTTAAACCTCCACCCTTCAACGGCCCGTGCTTCTATTTTCCCGTGCTTTCAACCCCCGTGCTTCATCTTTCAGTGCTTTCAACCCCCAAGCTTCAACCCCCCGTGCTTCAACCGTCCATGCTTCAATTTCCCGTACTTTCAACTCCAACACTTCAACTTCATACTTCAACACTAACCCCTTTTTTTCGTCGAAACGACTCGAAACAATTTTTCCTGTGTTCGTTCAATTTTTCTCTTTCTTCTGATTCTTTTCCTCTCGGTTTCTTCGGCTCTCGTGCTAGGTACACTCTTTTCCGAGAACGGACACGGCCGTCTTCGGGGGCGGACTTCATTGTGAAGGGACGCATTAATTATTTATGGTCGCGCTCGCTATATTGGCCGGGGAAAATGCGACGGGGGCTGCGGCGACTTAATGAGGAATTTTGCATCCGGATCGGGGGCCCTGTTTACCTCGCCACCCTCTGCCAACTCCCTCCGCGGCCACTTAATCGCGGAATTATTTATGGGGCTCTCTCCGAGGCTCATTTTAATCTGTAATTTCATTTCACCGGTCCCTTACCTTCTCCCTCTCTTTTTCTCTCTGTATCGAGCGATCCTTCGAGAGGAACATTATTTGGTCGTTACACGAGGAATTGTGCGATTTTATGGTGCTGCTCAAAGTAGGTTCATTCAAAGTGGTTGTTATGTCGTGATGATTTATTATGTGGTGTTTTAGTACCATAATCTTTGACGCTTCATGTTCAGTTTGTTATTTAGAGTCTTGCGTTTAGGCAGTAATCCATCGTTGTGATTCAATTATTTTCGAAATTGATATGTGTGAATAGTTTGTTTGTGAATAATCAATAAATTCACGAAGAAAGGGCTATGATCAATTAATATCGAACAAAAATCGAAAAAAATATTTTTCTTGATAATGTTCAAAGTCTCTGTATGATCATCATCTTTCTGTAAGTCTTACTATTTTTATCGAACCCAGCTGAAATTTTATGTAAACGTATAGTATAGTCAGATGGAGCGTGTACGGTGCTCAATGCACAGATTCATTTTCTATTAAACAATATAAAAATCGTCGAATTATTAACTCTTCTCTGCCTGCTTTTTCTTAACGATTACTCTATACTTGCCTTTTGTTTTCCTTGTAACTGTTCAACAATATCTTCCCAGTCGTGCTGAAATTTTTTGTGATTGCACAGTATAGTCCATTGAAAAATATAGATCACTATGTAAAAAAGTTCTGACCAACTAAAACAATTGCAACAAAAATTCCAGGTCCGAAATAAAATCGTTCGAAGCGCAAGCGACTTACGCCACAAGTTAATTCCGGGCACAATGTCCACTCGATTCCCGGCGATAAAACGTCTCTCCGGCTTTTGCCTGACAATTCGCGGGTCAGGGGAACGTGACTCGGTCGTTTCGTATAACACCGAGCGAATCAGGAGGTTCCATCGGGCTCGTAATAATTCGCCTCGATAGCGGCGGGCGGCCAGAATCGATCCGGCCCGCGGATAATAAAAACCGTCGAGCTCGTGTCACCGGGTTTTCCGCGAAAGGATTATGCGATCTGGCCCCGGTGTGTTTGGATAACGGGACGATTAGATCGTTGGACGAGGACACGGTTCGGACGTCGAGTGTCGTCGTCGTTTAAACTGTCGCCGGAACGGCCTGCGTTATCGAGTATCGTTTGACGGAACACCGCCGGTATAAATTCCGTCGTGACCCCCTCTGTGTGTGCCTTTCTGGAAGATTAGTGATATAGATTTTTGCGAGAACCGTGTTTGCCCTCCGCCCGTTATCCTTTGATCGTCCAGCAAGCATCCGGTGAAATTATTTCGCGCAGGCAATTAGACCGTGAAAGACGGCTCACGAAACGTATTTTCCGTCGCTCGACAAATATTTTCGAGACTGTAAAATGCGACGAACACAGCTGTTAACTTTGAAAATCGTGCAGTAATATGAACTATTGTAATCCTCCTTCTTCAATCGTAAGAATTCAATTGTATTCAATTGGAACACTTTTTAGCTCGCTTCAAAGATCAAGCTAGCTGGCTGGCTCAGCTTCTTTTAAAGTTGATAAACTTTTAAATCCCGTGTGATTAACGTATGAGATTAAAACACGCGAACAAACGAACCAATTTTTGCTAATGAGATTTTGTTCACTATTTATCGTTTCGGCCATCCGGTTGACTTTTCCGTTCGATCAGAGGCCGAGTCGAACGGCAGTTCGGGACAAGTTAGAAATAAGATGAAAGCTCTATTAAATCTTGGGCGGAAGTTTCGCGATTCGATGGAGTTCGCGAGCAGGGAATTATCGAAGGACTTAAATGATAAATTTCTCGTAACGAAACGAAAGAACTCCGAACGTCTGACTTGTGTCCGACCGAAACTACTTTCATCGTCGACAAAGACGAAGGGAAAAGGGCGAAAGAGAGAGAGATGGCGGAGGACCAATTCTAGCAGAAGGTTAAAAAGAAGTCCTAGAAGAATCGATCTCCGACTACTCTCGAGAGTTTCTACCGAGCCGTTTGCAAGTCGAGCTTTGCCCCTTCCCCCCATCCGTTCATCTTTGAACGTAAATAATCCCTCTAATTAGTCCCGGGCCCGCGTTAATTATAGGAGTCGCTCTGTTGCCATAAAAGTGAGGCGAAATTACTTCCAATTAAGGGAACTCCGGCTAGAGGATCACTGGGAACCAGTTAATCGAAATGAATCGCGGCTTTGTGGCGCTTTGATCGGAACTTAGGCCAAGATTACTGCCGCCGGATCCTTGTTTCGAGAGTTACGGACCCGTCCATCCACCTAATTAGGTGTTCGTCTTAAGTATTCACCTGTTCGAACCTGCCGAACCATCCACCTAAACCCGTACGAAATTTGCTTTTGCCGAAATAATATCGATTTTTATCCAAACGAACGTGCAAAGAGTGATCAAATTAGAACCACTTGTACAAATTAATTCAATTGAAATTCAAACTTCATCTAATGTTTCTTTGATTTCGTGTCTTACCTACTAATTCTGGCTATAAATGCACAAAATTGGCAGCCTAGTCATTATAGCTCGTTCCACGATTTCAGAGACGCCATGTATCATATGAATATCACCGTAAGAATTATTTGAAATAAAACTGTGAGACAACGAGGGTGCACTGTCTCGAAACAGGGACTTCCTCCAGCATCTTTCGCAAGGAATAGAGAGTAAGGGGTTGTCTCGTCGAAAGTTTACGTCAGCTTGAACGGTCAATTAAATTGATTCAGAGCCTGTTAAGGGTTCGGCCAGAATAAAAGGACGAAATGGAATTAGCTGGGAGAGAGACACATACACAGAGAGAGAGAGAAAGGGAGAAGATCGCGCCTGGGCGACGCGACAGCAGTGAAATTAATGTCGTCAAGAAGTTTCCTCAGATTCAATTACAAAGTGTTATCGTTGGGGAATTATATTAAGGGAACGTTTCCTTATGATAATAGATCCCTTTTTCTCGTCTCACCCGAAAAACCACTCGGCGGGGGCCGAACTCTTGAAAAGTCTAATCTCGAGCTTTATTTCAACGATCGTCGTCTCCGCAAACCTCGTTTAGTTAATCCCGTCGGCGCCGTTCCGTAAAACTCCTCTTTGCCAGCAGGCAATAGCGTAAAATTAATTACTCCGTCGTCTCTCCGGTACCCCTGCACTACCCCCTTCGACGTTCTCCTCTGTCGTCTCGACGTCGTCGTCTTCGACGTCCTTGACGTTATCCCTCTCGCCGTCAAAGATTCCACGATCCCCTCCTCGAAACGATCGGGCCCCAATCGTCGATAAACCCGTTATTGTCTTATTAAGCTCGATTAATTGGTAGATCCGTGGCGGCTTCGTTCAATCGGGAACCGGAGTGTGAGTACGCGTCAGGAAAACCTAATGAGACAATAAAGATCGCCGACCGAAACCCTGAAGAAACGGCCTGGAACAATTCGCAGGCTTTCAACTCTTGACTCTTGATCGACTTCGCGATTTCATGGCTTCGTCCATTCAAATCCTTGGGTATCGAAAGCTTCTTTAACTGATTTTTAACCCTTCCTTTTCGAGAATGCATCATCGGCAACGCAATATAAACCATTGTCAGTACCAACAATAAAGTCTGCCTTTTCATCAAACCATCTACTTCAACACATAGCCTCTCTCATCGCACCGCAACTTCGATCAAACCGATCCTCTATATATCATCGTTTCATGTCCACGTAAATTAAATCGCGGAGACAAAAGGCAGAGTTTCGCTCGGCCGTCAACTTTCGCTCCCATCGGGCAAACAGAACAGTTGACAGTGGTCCGAGGTATACTAAGCGGCAGTATTGTCCCTTTGACGTGCTAATAGAGACGAAAGGCCGCCGTGAAAAGTTCGATACGGGCTGTTGGAAATCGAGGGATGAATTTTTGGGATCGTCGATGCCCCTAGGGGTTTAGAAAGCCTCTCGTCCTCCCTCCCCCCCGGCTGAGAAAAGTTTTAGGACCAAACTATTCCGGCGATTCGGGCCAGCTGCGAGCGCGCACGCGAACACCCGACGCATATTCCGAATTGTTAAAAACTCATCGAACGCTTTTATCGAAATAACGAGGGGAAAACTTTGCTGCGGGCTCGCCGAAGATAAGGGATAATCGATAACCCTCCGACCGCCTATTTATTTGCATCTGCCCCCTGGAATTCAGGAAAAATGTTCGATAATTTGAATTCGATGAACGGGGATAGCCGCGCGCGGTTATCCGCTTCTGTTATTGTTATTGTTATTGACTTTCGAACGCTGTCGATTGTTTATGGCGCTCTGCCGCGTAATCCCCACTCCCCACCCTCAAAACCGCAGATCGTAGATACTACTTTCGATCCTTTGGCTGACCAGATACCGGCCTGTTCTACTTGCTTTGCTATTCTTCGATTATCGAGTAATTCTGGGTTGTTATTCTCATGCCATTTGTTTTTTATCAGCTCCGGTGTCTCTTTTTTTTGTTTGAAGTGGATGGTCAATGGTGGACTTGTTCTACTTGTTGTCTCTCGGTTAAACTCTATTAAACTATCTCGTAAAGGTTCTTGTTATTTCCAATACACCTGCAAATAAAATCTCCGTCCATCACATCCCCAATCCCGGCCTCAGAAATTCTGTGTGTGAGTGTGTCAGGGGTACAATCCTCCCATTGAACCTACCCTGAAAACCCGAAACTCTCTAGAACGTATCAACCAATTTTCGTCGGGCTACACGTATCTTTTTCCTCGATACTGTCAGGTAGATTCGGTAAATAAGGGACGCGAAATTCAGCGATTCAATGTTCGGGATCGTCTTCACTCTCCGGGATGCACCGTTACGAACTTCCTTCCCGCTTCTCCGGCGATTTTCAACGGTAAATCCTCGCGGCGAACAGCTGTTTCCATTTTACCGCGGAGTCGTCCTATTTCCAGTCGCCCTCCTATCCTTGCTTGTGGAACACGGAACGTCGATTATTCGGTCGAGCAAGGCCAGAGAGCTCCTCTCCCGAGGCGCGCAATTCCCGTCTCGAAGAGCGGCACGCATGCCTTCAATTTCCGTAACGTCAACGCCGCTTGTTGCAATCTAACTTGTGTCGTTCCGCTCGATTGTTTTTGAAGGGACTCGTTTTACCTCTCTGACTCTCTCTCTCTCTCTGATTCATTCTCTGTTGCCTTCGTCCTTTGGGAACAGCAGATCGTCCTCGCGACGCTGCGGCTCCCGAGCACAACCGTCGGCTTTCTTCGCTCGTTCGTACAATTACAAACAGCATCTGGAAACGTGTACACGGCACTCGGATCAAGTCCTGACTATACCCTTCGCGAACAGAGCCGATAACTTCCGCGACGTGTCTTCCGGCGTGTTACACGGCTCCCCTAGTACCGACTCGTTGTCACTGTCGACGGGACGAATCGGTTGCTGCCTCCCATCCAATGCCCGCGACGAATCACGTGTACTATTCTACGGAGCTTCGGAAAGATCTAATAAATTGTTGCGGAATTAATGCTGGATGGAATGTTTTCTTGCCTCTCTTAAAGCTACCACGAGGGGTCAAATGACCCATTTTAGATTCTTTATTTGACAATTATTGAGATTGTAAAGGTGTTTTCATGGAAATTGATTGAATACATTTTTTGACTCCAGTATATATTATAGTACAAAATCGCACAAAATGTAAATAAATTTAATCTAGTTATTTTTATATCATACACATTAGTCACTTTTGATGGTCGATAGGTTTAGCGTTAATGGTCAAAATAAGCCCAATTTCGAAAATCAAGTTTTGTGAAACGTCACTGCGGTGCATTGTGCTGGAAAGTGTTCTGAATTTAGAAAAGGAACGAGAATACTTTCTTGACACAAGTCTTCACGCAAAGTCTCAATCAAAATCAATTTTTATGGAACATATTATTTTATTGGAAAGTACTCTATTATTGTGTCTGTATCTTTCGAAAAGTGGTTTGTTGTCATCGTTTATCTTGCCGAGTGTAAATCGTCTGTTTATTCTCGACAAATGTAATCACTCGTCGTGGCTCGTTGATCCAGCTGCTTTGTATGGACCGAGAGGTCCATTAACCTCGCGCCGAGTGAAAAGGATCCGCGAACTTTTGGCAAAGTTCCGGTCCCGGGAATCCATGGAAAACACTTGCGTCGTGGTTAAACTGTAGGGAAAAAAGGCCGCGGGACGATTACGCGGCGTGCCGCGCATATTAAGCCGCCTTCTAGGCTTGCTCCATCCTCGTCCTTTCTGAATAATTTAAACGCGATTTCGCCGGCTGATTATCCTCGGCTCGGTCGTGTCGCTGTCGAGGCTCGCGTGCACACGGTTACGTTTATTTAACGATTCCGTAACGCAACTCTCGAACGAGGCGGTTCCGTAAAATCGCGTTTCCTTCGGTCGGCACGCTCTTACCTCGTTGAAGCAATCATTTCGTTCAGAAACCTGCATATCAAACGTCGATGATCCTGATTCTTTTGTGAAATGTCACACATACGAATTTCAATGATGCCTTTAACTATACTGTCTTTTTAATAGGAATATCTAATCTAAATCTTAATCTTTGGTCTGAAGAATAACATTTAAATGTGGAACATTGTTGATCTCGATGTTCTGCTTCACCATCTGTGTTTTGAAGTGTCACAGAAATTTTTCGACATATCTTTAAGTACTGTCTTTTTAAATTCATATATTATGAAATGCCAAAAATGACTTTAACACTCGTGCTTTGACTTTCTTTTAAGTAGAGAAATATTTTATACGAGGCAGATTTTAAATGAGGGACATGTTTTACTTCTTGCAGTACATAGCAGGAAGTTTAATAATGTAAACGAATAGACACCGTTCCATTTGAAAGTGTAGAAAATGATGCAGAGGTAAAACATTCATATACGACGGTATATTCGTTACGAAAAAAGCAGTAGAACATTTTCCTCTTTTCATATTTGTCAAACATAGAACAATTAGAAGAGAATCGCTGATTAGTGAAGACGCGAGGCCTCTGTACATGTATACTAGATTTCGGTACAAATTAATTCGTGATCTTTCCTTCGCAAATTTATTCTTCGTTTACAATCGACCAAAATCTATTCGGGCCTCAAAAATAATGTTCTACAGTTTAAACAAAGCTACAATTGATTACTCGCAAAGACGACGAATTAATTTGCACACTTGTTGAATACATTGTCAACGATCGAATGGAAGTGACAATCACGATACTGATTAGAAATTGACGTGAACCTTCTGGATCTTGTTCGGTTTAGATTCGCAGCGAACGAGTGAGTTCCGTTTAACGAAAAGATGTGGCGACGTCGCGGAGATTGGTAATTGCTTTCGAGACTTGGCCGAGCTTCCCGGCTTTTAAAGCCCTAATGAAATTGGAAAAAACGCGAGCTAACCGACGCGACGTTAACCGGCTCGCAGACTTTTTTAAACGGGCGCGCAGCGAA
Source organism: Lasioglossum marginatum (assembly GCA_028455795.1). Classification (NCBI taxonomy): domain Eukaryota; kingdom Metazoa; phylum Arthropoda; class Insecta; order Hymenoptera; family Halictidae; genus Lasioglossum; species Lasioglossum marginatum. The sequence goes on from CM052245.1 coordinate 7,992,960, forward strand.
CCAGGACCGAGCAGCTATTTCTGCCAGGAGAATAGCCTCACCTCGCCTCGCCTCGCATCGTGCTGCCCCTAATCTTATTATACCGCCGCTTTGTTTTATTAGGTCGCGACGGTCCCGTCCCTGCAGACTGCGGAAGTTTTCGCAGCCGCGGCGGACACTCTTAAATTCCGCGAACCAGCGCCGGGGAATAATTTCGCGAAACCCGCAACCGGAACTTTTTCTTCCGCCCCGTTTATAAACCGTGAAGACATTCAACGGGCTACCACCAACCCTCTGAAACCTCTTCAAATCTGTCACTCGGCCTTTAGCAAAAACGAAATCAGTGTAACCAATGTTCCTTGCTCAACATCACTTAAGAAAACTTTTGAAAATTTTTCTGATGCAATTAACCCTTAGCACTAAAAATTGCTGCACCGTTATTCAATACATACTAAACATTTTAGTATTGCATGAAGTATTATATTAATTTAAACTAGCATCACTTCGGAAGAACATTTTTATTTCTCAAGTACTCGGAAGATGTTCCAGAGTGTACTAGCGGAACTCTATTGACGATGTTTTCTGTCGAAGAGGTAGAATTCTCGCGAGTACGTCCGACTATACATGATTCTATTCTACTTGACCAGTTACAATGGACCTCTTTAAGGGCCTCGACTTAACCCAGTTCCACTCGATACTGTATTTCTCGTTCGATACAGTCATTTCTCTTGTCCGACTATAGACTGACCTCCTCTTTCTTCTTCTGTGACGTTCCATATATGCTCGCGAATGTAAGTTAATATCCCCGAGAGCGCAGGAAACGTGCGTTCAATATTTGATTCTACGTTGGCTGTGTCTGACTACGTACTTATTCTACTTGGTCGATCACAATAGTCTTCTTGATGGCAGATGACCCACACGTAACCCACTTTCGATTGATTGGCGGCTATTGCTACCAGTGTGTTTCGTATTCTATGGAGTTATTTGGTGCGGCTGACTATAGTCTGACCAGTTCCACTTGTCGATGTTTGTTCGATCTGCTTTGTTATGCTGGTGACACGTTCGTCCCTGTAAATTGATATGCTCTGTTCATTGTTACATGATCCTCATTTTTCCAACTTAATTTGCCTTTCTATTTGTTTTATTATTATCCCTAATTCTTTACTATTGCAAGCTAACGATAATTGTAAAAATATTAGTACAGTATTCGGTAAATTGGGACATTCATGTTTTGAGAATCAATTTCGATTACAATTGACATTCAAGTTTGAACAAAAAAACTTTACTTTTCATATTACATTAATTTATACATTTCAGCAAGAAAAAAATGATAATATAAACGCGAGGTCTGCTTTTGTATGGAATTCAAATTACTAAAGAATTAAAATGCCTCGCGCTGTCATAGTTGCAGGCGACCGGTTTCAAGCGAAACGTACAGTATATTTCGCGACCAACGTACCGATTTTAGGGACTTTTCAGCTCCGGGATCCCTCGTCCGACGCAAGCTCGCCGACAGACTTAATAACGAGAGGAATTTATGGATTTCTGAATTCCGCGAATTTAAGGGAACAATCTCGCGGGGCAGATACGTAAAGCTGGCGTTACGAGGCTGCGCGAGCGAAGACTCCCTTCACTTTTCCCCGTGGCTCTTCTCCACTTTTTTCTCCTGTTTCTTTACGTTTTCCCGACCGAAGGAGATTTTACGGACGTAATATTCTCGCGTGTATCTCTCCGGTCCGGATTTACGCGATCTCCGACATGGAAATGGAGAGTCGTTCGAGTGGCGCTTTATCTTCGTGGTTCTAACAGTTCGGAGAGATCCGGGGCTCTTAACATTTATTGTTGCTTGCACTGGAGCTGGGAGGAATTTCTACATCAATATCTAAGCATTCCATCATGATTCATAAATTATTATAATTATTATTCCAAAGTCCGATGCAAAAATGATTTTGTATGTAATTTTCGCAATGTTGAACCTGTGTCTCAGTGAAAACACGAATTTTAGCTCACGCTGTACAATTGGCTACAGGAACGATTATTATGTTCGTCGAATCACTCCAAAGTAATCCAACTCGGAGAGCACCGTTCGTTTAGCAAGAAGCACGCCGCTTATCGTTTCTAATTTCCCAATGTCCTATAACGCGATTATAATTCCGAGTCAATTATCGACGCCGGGGAAACAGAAAAAGCTCGAAGCGAATTCTGTATTCAAGAAACGGAAGCAAAAGCACCGTGCTCGCTTCTACCGGCGACTATACAACGGCCAACGGACGTGTCTACTCGATATTAGAAGATCCGACGGAGCTCCGCTTCCGTTTGAAGCTTCTTCGCCATTTCATTCGGCCGCCATTCGATTATCCCCGCTGCGGAAATTCGTACAACCGGGAACTTTTATCCCTTCCGCATCCGAGCCTGAGACGGCTAATTATCCGCGACCGAGTTTCCTCCGGAATCTAATCATCGTAATTATCACGATTTGTTTCGGAGAGTTGAGAAAATATTTTCGTAGCTTGAGGTCGTGGCAGTAGAAATGGTCCTGTGTAAACCAGAGTAATTATTTCAGGAGAAGTTCTTAAAGATCACTTGTTTTCAATTGTCGTTACACAAGATGCCGTCCACAGCTGCGACGAGACGCACAAGATATCCTAAAAGAACGCGAGAAAGTTGCGGAACGCATTTTCGGGCGTCAAATCAAAGGGTGAATTATTAAGCGAGGCGGGAGCAACGTCAACTGGTAAATAAATTTCTTGATGGCGGCTCAGGGAGCGAAAGAGAGCAAGAGATAGAGAAAGATGTATATATCCAGAAACGCATAACTCGACGTCAGACGGGCAACGGGTACCGAGAGATACATTTCTCGAGCGTGAAGCTCGCCTTTGTGCCAGAAGAATGCCGACGGTAGTATTCGTTCCGTTCCCCGGGACGCGGACGGGATTTTTGAAATTTCTGCCGGCGATCGCAATACGGTGCGCGAATTTCTGCGCTCGCGGACAGTGACTGTCGAGATACGGGCGCGAGGGCGGTGTATCGCGGGATCCTTTGAATCCGTGGGCGGCGTGCCGGGGAATCCTTGACACTTTTCTATTCCTGCCAGCGCGCCGCTGATGCTATTTTCAATTTAAACGTAAGAAAAGCGACGGGCGAAATTGAAGGATCTCCGGCTGCCTGCGAGCATGGACAGAAAGGGGGAACGCTTCCGAAAGGAGGCTTCTTAAAACGCTCGACGAGCCAACTCGAACCGTTCGCAACACCAGCGACGATTTAATGCACGGTTTGTACCATTCACGACTCCGTTCCACCATAACTCCATCTTATTTATTTATTTTTATTGTTGTTTGCCATTTTTCTTGCACGAAACATTGCTCGAAGACTTACATGAACTATTATAATTGTATACACTTGGCAGAATGGGCTGAAGGGTTGTAAAGAGGAAGCTTCAGTCTTCGAATGTACCGTAGATCCACTCATGAGAAAAATGTTTAACATCACAAAACATAATAAAATGAGAATAACTTTTAATTGCGGATGATACAATTGCCAGATATCCGGGCTTAAGTCTGAGCTTTCATCCTTGACTGAGTTATCACAGAACTCTCGGCAAACAGTGGCCGACCTCGAAAAGCGTTTCTCGTTCTTCGCTATTTTCGTATCTGGATCCTCGGGGGGTGGGTTTGCGCGTAAGCGCGAGCGCGGACTAGGCTCCGGGCGTATTTACGAACCTTTAAAAGGAGCTGAAGGCCGAGTGGCTGTTTGTCCAGGCCGACTGGAGTCATTGTGTTAAACACCCCGGCTCGTTGGCAAACATTTGACCCCCGTAGCCGGGGCTGGAGTTCTCGCGCGGCAGAAGAACGGGCAACCGAAAAGCCGGGGGTTGGAAACCGGGGGTGGAAACGGGGTGATTTCGAACGTTTAAGACGGTTTCTGCCTTGGTGCAGCGAAGCGTGGCCCGTTCGCCTCCAGTCAAGGACCTAACGAATGCACTTTGTGCTTCGGCAGAGGATAATTCAAAGCCGGCGAAGTTCCTCGACTCGCGGAAATGTTTCACGAGTTTACGCTCTCACTCTTTTTCCCTCCCCTTTTCTCTCTCTCTCTCTCTCTCGCTCTCTCTCTCTCTCTCTCTCTCTCTGCTCGCAGTGTTTTTCTTTTTTCGCTTTCGCTTCACTCATTTGCTTCGGTTCTTTCGGGATCCGGGCACAGAGAATTTGAGTAAGAGGGAGAACAGTCTTTAATTTTCGAATTAGTCACGAGCAATTGAAGGCAAATATCTCGCCGGGAACTTGCCGCGAGTTCCCAGGACGATTTCCATTCCGATTCAGTGGCGTAACTCGACGGAATCATTGGTAAACTTCTCGCGCGAACACTCGCCCGCCGATATATATTCCCAACATTTTTATACATTCGACCAGTCTATGCCCCTGGAAATCCCCAATTTATTGAATACCGTGTACCCCTCTCGCTCTCCACGGCGTGGTGCACCACGCGAGCCCATCGAATTATTCACAAGCTACAGCGGTTCGATTTATGGTTCTCCCGGAAACACCTCCTCGAGCCGCGCGAACTTGCCTCGTAAATTGTCAACTTTTCAATAAGTACTTCCACCAACCCCCTCCCCTGCCCCGTCGCCGACACCGTCGAGCCACCCTGTCTTCGACGAGCGGAATACGATTACACTGGTATCTTTGTTCTCCGGAATCTATGTCCTTGCGCCTCATCGAGCGCTATAATTATGGGGATTTATCCGGGAAAGTTATCAAAATGTCTTTAACCTTTCCAATTCGATGCTGGCAATTTTCCGGTGTCTACCGGAGGCGTTAGAGGTCGGCAGAACATTTTGATATTGTTCGACAGAGACTTTTGTTGGAGGATTCCTGTGGGTTAGTGGCATAGATTCATAACAATTTTGTTCGCTATATTTTTTAACCCTTTGCACTCCAGCCTAGTGACTCATATAGTACACCAACAACTCCAGTATATATATAATAAAAAAATGCAGTTGCTGCAATAAAACAAAATATTTATTCCTTAACTACATAAAACAAGTTCAAGTTTATAGATCTTCAACAAAATGAAAATTTTATGTTTGAAGTTCATATTTCAAATGTCGCATTATCGGCGACAACGGAGTGCAAAGGGTTAATATATTGCAAGTAGAACAACTCAATATTGAGGGAGACCAACAACGTGGAGGTAACAGAAAATTCTTTATCACGATTGTGAGCGAAATAAGATACTTCACGGAGAATATATATTCTCTGATCGACTTCCTGGGAGAACAAGTGGAACAACGAAATGTTTGATCGGTCAGTGTCGAAATCGCAGAACGATGTCAAGTAGATTTAATGTAATGCACAGTCGGCGACACTTAATTTATGGACGTAGTCACGTAGAATGGTTGAATTCCTGGCGGTCGTGGTTCCACAGGCGAAAAACTAACGAAATTATCCGCGGTCCAACTGGTGGGCGACGCACCGAGCCGTTTGAATCGGCCATTATCGGGACGTTACCAAGTATTACCGATGGTAATTGATTTCTACATGGGACGCGCGACGGCACGGTGGCGTTTTCATCGGCGCGTTCGCCGGGAACGCGACGTCGAAACCGCATCGTGGTCCGAGCGGTGGAAACACAAGCCCGTTTCGTTCCGGAAAGGGCAGCTTTCAATTATCTGATTACGAAACCTACTTACACGGATGAACGGCCGACGATCATTGGATTTTATAGTCGCGCGCGGATCGTCTCTGCGCCACCGCAACAGGTATTTGGGAATATAATGCCGCGAGTTACAACGCCGCTGCTGCTGCTGCCCCAGAAACCGTGCAGAGATCTGGAGGGATTCGATTAGCGGAATCGGCCCGTTCTATGCGCGGTCCCATCGCCGCCTCGCGATCAGTATTTATTTCCGCGGAACGCCCACATTTTCCGCCCGATCGGATCTCACTTAATTAAACCGGAATTGGCTTCGCGTACTTCTCTACACCGGCGATGCCCTCTGATTTCAATTTTCCATTATGGAATAACCTTCGACACGGTTTTCAATGGGCCACCTTGCTCTCCGTTTTGTTTCGCTTGCCGTATGCGTTCAAAGGGTCAACGAAGCCGCTGCATATTATTCCGAATTTTGCGGAACGATTTTTCGGTGCTCTGAGCTCGATTGTTCGACGACCAAATACATTTGGACGATACAGAGAAAATATTGTTTTTGGCGGTGGATAATCTACTTCAGCAAATAACAGATAGCGTACTTTGATATATTTGTCCACCTAAGAACAAGCTTAGTTTTCTGGCGAAACTGGAAAAGCATTTATTTATTCTAGCTTATATGAAGTTCATCTCACTAAACACTTGTAGATTCCTCGAAGTTTCCAGCAGCCGATACACATGTTCTGTGTCGGTGTAACAACTACCTCGGTCTCGTTATCAAGCCAAGAAAAAATGTTCCGTTGTCTATTCGATGGCGGTCTGCACAAACATTGATTTATTCTACTTTCTGCTCGAGGAAATCGATTTGTGGACTCTTCTGAGCTTCGGCGAGCAGGTATTCAATGTTTATGTTTATCTATGAACAGTTTCATTCCTCTTACCAAGCCGAAGAAGAACGTCTTCTTGCCGGTGCGGTACTCGTCTGATAAAACACTGAACTATTCTACTTGCTGGTCAAACAAACCGAACGGTAGACTCTGTAGAGTATCGAAGCAACAGTATTATAATTATTTCTGTATCTATAAACATTCTTCTTCCTTTTATCGAGCTACAAACACATTTTCCACTATCTTGGCAATCCACGTTCTATTAATCGTCGAGCTGTTCTACTTGAATTAGCTTGTCACTCAACAATCCGGGCTACAGGCCAATTCTCCTTACCAATCCACCGAAGAACCAAAGAATTGTCCGTCGCCGGTCCGATCATACACGCAGCCAATCTACTTCCGACCTACTAGGACGCCTACATCACGCAGCTCCTAATAATATTGAAACGCCTCTTTACCCGGCCCATTAATTTCCCGGTCGTATTTCCTCCGCGTTAAAAAGCGTTTATTCGATCCAATGAAAGTTTATGAGAATTTCATTCGCCTTTCGCCCTCCCCCGTGTGTCCCGGAAATATTAAGCTCGGAGGAAGACGAGGGACAGGGGTAGGTAAAGGACGAAGGACGAGACGAAAACGGAGGATCCCAGAGCCGGAGAAAGGGACACGAGGGCTGTAATAAAACGTCAGAACGACAAAAGCACGGCGTACGTGCGCGTAGCTGCAAACAGCTCTCGAGCGACGGCTCAAAAGGAAATCGAAATGCACGAAGTACTCGCGTCACTTCGTTACCATCCGTCGCTCCTCTTTCTTCCGGTTTCCTTTCCGCGTCGATCGACCTCCTCCGCCCCCCTTCGACCCTCGGTTTTCCCTTTAAAAGCGTAATTTCCCTCGAACGTAATTTTCCGGGCGTCCGATCGACCGGATTTCGCTTTCGTTTCTTGTTTTGCGCTCCGCCGGATCCATACCGACGTACACACAGACCCAGCAACCTATCCGGAGCCAGAAAAAAATCCTTCCCGTATTTTTACATCCCCTAACTCTATCGGCATTGATTTAGGTTAGGTCGTTTTAAAGTAACATTTATATACTTGCATTCACTTTTAATCGTTCAGCTTCTGTTTATGAATTTCAACTTAGACTGATAAGGGGCTGCTGAAAACAAATTGGAAGGAACATCACGAAATATTCGTATACACGTATGATAAGGAACGAGAGAATTTATGGACTGACCCAATACTTTTCGAGCGACTCGTTGACCCGGTTCCCGCAGCCGAAAACAAGAAACCCCGGGAACGATTATCCGTCGATCGATCCGCGAACACACCCCCGCAGGCTTTTGACAGTCATTCTATTTACCCGTCATGTTTATGAATGACGTATCAGGTCCGCGAAAGTGGTGCAGTAACGACGATCGGCTCTATCCGCCCCTCGAAACTGCTCTCTTTCTCTCTCTCTTCCCATCGATCGCTATCTGCCGGTTCGTCGAATAAAAACGAGATCGATGGGAATTAGCGGACGCGCCGATCGCGATCACTGATGAACAGCGCAGAAATGTCGGCGGGACTGTTCATTAATATGTGCTTGCTCGCTGTAGCGTTTTAGTGGCACTGGAGCCGGGAAGTGAACTGCCATCAATTTTACGCGACGTCACTAGTGCGGTGGATGTGATTCTAGTCTTCTGTATTATTAGTAAATAAGATAGAAAAATAGAGTCGAAACGTTACTTTCTGTCGGATTCTGATGACATTGAAATATGTTTTCAAGGTCATAATTCTAAACAATCTTTTCCTATATTTCAACCTTTTCCTCGATTTCTTTTTAGATATTCCCAAGAGTGTTTTTTAAATTTGAGTTAGATCTGGGGGTTAGGTTTAATATAAAAAATATAACTTAGAGATTGTGCATGAAGATCTACTATATATTGAGGATTCCATATAGACTAGCTGAAGGAATTGTTTTAATCTTGTTGAATCCTCCTTTTTATAATAATCGTGTAATCCTCTTTTTTCGAGTCTGTTATAATTAATCTGATCTAAACAAACAGGTTTTCATTGTTTTCATTCTGTGTCGATTGTTTAGCCAATTATGGAATCTGCAAATTTAGGAAATATACGTGATATTGCAAATTTATATTACACTTTAACTGCGACGTCTGACGACATCTAACGTTCCTGAAGAATGTCAGAAATGCTCTAACAAATTATCATTGTCTCTATATCAACGGCGCGGCAGTGAACGTGTCGTATGAATCTTTGCAATCGCGTAAAAATTTCCGTTTTTAAGGATTCAGGGAAAATTTACTCCGACAAGCGCGCGGAGTCAAGTAAAATGTATATAGGGCAGCAGCAGGTTCGCCAGGGCATGGAATTACGTTCGCAGGTATTCGGGGCAGGTCGACGATGTAATGTACCGGTTACTTGGTCGCAATCGGGGTCTCTGACATCGTTTATGAGCGATAAATTACAACGGTCCCGCGCCGCACCGCTCCGTTCCCGTACTCGATGCTTAACGCTGGCGATTGTAATTAACGCTTTGACGATTCGGTGCCCTGCGTCGAATGGATATACACCAGAGAAGGAGGTGGAGGGAAGGTCTCCGCGTGCATGTGACCGTGTTGATTATGTTCCGCTGAGCGTAACTGCTGCCTTCGCGCCACGCTCCGACGGAATTGTTTCGCGTCTTTGCGCCTCGAGCGATCGTAAACGATTACGAGACAAGCCGTCGCGAGAATTAATGATCCGGGCACACTAAAATCTTCCTGTCCTCGGAATTAATTGAACGAACTGCAAACACGCGTACATTTGAAATCGTAATCCTCGTAGCTAACTCTCTCTCTCTCTTTCCCTCTCTTGTTCTCTATCGCTTTCTCTGTTCTTGTTGTAAACTTAATCCGTCGCAATTTCACCGTGACGCTCGCGGGCTAAACTATGGTGTCATTGTAGATGAGTGCATCTTGCACTTCGGGCATTCCTTGGGCCAAAATAGCGATCAATCTTGACAATTTCAATTCCTGTTCTGTGACATCGTTCCGGGATTCGTCTTCCGATTTTACATTTACCGAGACACCTCCGTGTACTTTCTTTACGAATTGGTATGGACGGGTCCAGAAAAGAATGATAATCGAGTTCCTTGATCTGCTTTAAATTTAACAATTTACTCTGGCGTTAATCTGTTAGATTTGCGTCAGAGTAAATTGTTAAATGTAAGACAAAGATTGAAGAATGAATGATAGGAAATCTTAGAGGAAGAAACCTTATTTTACTTGGCTGCTATCGTTTTCCTGTGGTTATAAAGGTTCTGCAGGAAACGTTAAGACTATTTGTAAATAAAAGTCTACTTTGCTTCAGTGTTTTAATTTTATCTTCATCACATTTTCCTTTTCTTAAGCAAACTCCTTGCTATCCTCATTTCCGAAAGGATCGATTGGAAGGATCGGACGGTGAAGATGTTGGTAGCCATTTGGAACAGGAACCGAGCAGAGTGTGACTGAACACCGAATCGAAACAGGTCGGTTTCGCCGTGGAGTGCTCTCCGGGACGGTCGGTATAGTTCGCGAAATGGGACGTAAGGCTGCGCAGCAAAGATCAACAAGCTTGGCAAGTTTGATCTAGCGGCGGCTCTCTAATTATAATATCGAAGACAGTGGCGGTCGGATACAGAGGTTTGCGAGTGCAATGCGAAATGTAACGAGGTCCCCTTTGTATACCGATGCTAATACAGACGATCGTTTCGCGTATTGATCTTGGCTGTCGTTGTCCAACTTGGCTGCTAAATCTATGCTTTCCAGCTAGTTCCAATTAGATCCGCCGGGCAGATACGACGGAATGCATAATCCTCGCGAGCTCTCACCAATGGTACATACATATATAAATATATATATGTAAAAGCTGCACATATCGAAAACCGAGAATGGATAGCCGAAAGTGGAAAGAGCTGGGAGACTGACTGGATATTTCGTGCGTTCCATTGATCCGCCGTAATTGCGGTGTAACAAGTTTCGCAATAACTATACCCGGTGGCCCTCACGGGTGCTCGTGCGCGCACAACGGCGATTAGATTATCAGTCGTCGCGGTTGCGTCAATTGCCGAGTGCCGCGATGGCCGCCCGATTAAATCTCATATTTCAACCGCGCTGGAATCGCTCGCGGTTGGGTTTCCTTTGTGCGGTTTGGTTACTCGAGTCCTCACCTGGCCCTCCCCTTCTCTCTATCAGCTCGCTTTATAATTGCCATATACGGCCCTGATTCGCTGGACGATCTCCACGAGAGCTGCTCTAGAGAGAGCTCTCGAACGCATTCCTTCGAGATATCGCGTTACAACGTTTTGTTGCAATGATTTCAGAGCAGCTCGACTCTGTGCCGCGATTTCGCGTGCCTCCATGGAATTCATATTCCCGGCATATTGGCCTGAGCACCGTGAAAAATCGACTCCCGCAAGGAGCACAGGTTGCAGTCCGTCTGATCAGATACCGGGATCCTCTACTTTTTTCACTTAACAGCGTACCGAGGCTACCGAGCCAGGTTTATCGTGCGGTATTCTTTTATGAATGAATATGGTTGATTTCGTTTCGTTGCACCGGGGATTTCAGCTCTTGTCCGACCATATACTGGGCTATTCTACTGGTTAGTCTTTGGTCTGTTCTTATTAAGCTTTGATTTTTCAAGGCTCTTCTCCTGTACGATTTTTATTCAATTTGCTTTACAATATTAATGGAGATGGAAGACTCGCTCTTTCTGTCTGCTCGTACACCGGCACCATCTACTTGCTCACTTGTCGACTAGTTTTTGTAGCTTCCAGGAAAGCTTTGTGATTCAATCTTCTCCTGGGAATGAACATAGTTAATTTCTCCCCTTTGCACAGTGGTGTTTGATCGTTGTCTGACCACATATTGGCCTGTTCTACTAGCTATTCAGTAGCGCTTAGTCTTTTTATGGAACGTCATTCGAAAGTTTCAAGGATTTTTCGTAGTTTTCTATATGTGTATAGTTAATTTCTTGTCTTTGCAAAATACCGTTTAATCCTTGTTTGAGTTCACTAGTTCCTGTTTGCTAATTCGTCTTTTAGAAAACATCGTTTGAACGTTTGAAAGCTTTTTCGTAGAATTCTACATTCAGCTTTCTGTAATGTCACTGAAGATACAAAGTATGTGCTTCCGTCTGATCGCACACTGAGCTGTTTTACTTGTATCACTGTGCAGCTACATTTTCCAGCGTTTCAACTCATTTCGATACTATTCCGATGACATACATATTAGATTGTTTCTTGGATTTTAATATCTAAAACTAAAATTATAATACTTAAATTAATTAAACTGTAACTGCTGTTTTCCAGCATTGGAGTTTCTCTGCACTATGGATTTTAATTGTCGTCTGATTGCAGACAGGTTCGTTCTACTGGCATCAAATACATCTTTTATATCTTTCTCCATTTTCCTATACAAAACGATTCTAAACTTTCAGAAGGATTATAACAGTTTTTAACGAATGCTCCGGCAACGAAGTTTCGATATAACGAACTGAAATTCCAATCGGAAGCAGTAAACGATCTTGAAAACCATTTGCATTGCATGTAACAAACGTTCTCTTTATTTTGACGAAGTTCGATATTTTTGCAGAAGAACTTGTACAAAAATGTCTCGAAATACACAAGGTTAATCAAGCAGCTGGATAAACTTTTGAAGCGACGTTCTCGAAAACGATTCACAAGAGAACTTCCCTTAAAAATTCCGTTATGCTCGTTCGTGTACAAATTCATTATAATGAAAATATCGAACGCGACAATATTCATCGGTTACCGAATATTCAGATATAATTTTTTCTGGACGTAAGGGAAGAACACGACACCGTTCAACATTCAATTCCTCAATTACCGCGACACCCAGGCTTACAAAAATCACCCGGTGTCGCTCACTTCGCGCGACATTCTCCTCCACCGATTTAAGGGGCGCGTGCACGCGATTCTGTCGCGATTCCGTTGGCATCGTTTCAAGAACAGGAATAAAACAAGGCCAAAGTGGCAGAAGTAATCGTCCCCGTGCTTCCTCCTACTAATAACAAACTGCAAGAAGGCATTCTTCGTACAACAATCCCAACATGTGTCTACCGAACACGCTTCCCTAGTTATTTAGCTCATCGCGACTAACCTAATTCGCTCACGCGACGGAACAATAAGCAGGAATCGAACCAGAACTCATCTCCCATATCTACACAAACCCTTGAGAATCGATCTTCTCTGAGAATGATCAAAGAATACACGGATCAAAACGGAAATCGTCGAATCTTCTCAGTGTTTTCAATATTCAATCTTCGCGAGTCCGGGAATTGGAGCTGGAAAGATCGCGACTTTTCCAGAGACTTTCCACCAGGAAATCGTCGATTTCCGGAATTCTCCGGGCAGAGGTGAATCGACGATGATCGGGGCCGTTAGAGACCTGGAAAACCGCAACATTCGGCCGGAATAACGGTAGCAGACAGCGCTAAAGCGTTCCGCATCAGCGTGGAAATCGTGCCGGCGCGATGGAAGTTCTAGGGGAACGATCCCGCCGGACAAAAACTGTCCCGTGGATCCCTCGAACCTGTTCGGAGTCCCTCGAACGGGTTTCAGTGTCCCTGGGGGCAGCGTCGCTCGATTCCTTCGCCGGAAAGAACGAACGGGACGGCGCTTTAAACTTTGATGGCCCATCCCGGTCGACCGCAACGACGCCGGCAATGTCGATGACGCGACGCCCGCCGTCCCTCGACCCGTTCTCCGCGTTCCACGACGCTCGGATATCATAAAGGCGAGTCTGTAATAAACCACCGATCCCTCGAACCCCTTCACCCTCTCTCCTTTCCTCCCTCCTTTCCGCCCGTCGTATCGAGCACTCGGAAGCTTCGTTTTCCCAGCAAGGCTTCTGACGTGCTTTCCAGCTTGGCTCCCGGAAAATTGTGAGGGTTTGAACACCGGCCGGCCACGCTTTAAACGAAAGCACCCCCATGGGAATCCCGAAGGGGCCAACGAGATGTTAACCGGCAGCGACATCGTCCAGTCACGCCCTCCGGTGCTAATCAGGCCACTTGCTCTCTGCGGTTTTTCCTGCGAAATGCTCGCTACTTCTATGCTCCTTTCCGCGGGATCGTCTCCACCCGTGCTCGGCTAAATTGCGCTTTTTATTTCCCATTTTGAGCCGTGTTTTGCCGCCGGATGATTGCGCGCGATACTCGCCAGGAAATTGAATTGAAGGCTGTTTTCGGTGGTTGTTGCGCTTCCTTTGCGAGGCTGGATAGAATCGAGGTAGATGAGAATTTCTGATAGAATCGTGTACAGGTGCGGCGGTCTACGTTGCACAAGAATATTCGTTGTTTTCTACCGGCTCTTTCCTTCGTCGATTCGCTCCTACACAAGACCATACGCGTAGACATTTGATGTTCAAATTTCAGTCTTTCTATAGTATTCATTCTTTGCCTCGCGATTTGATTCGGATCGGTATCAGTTAGGTTTACTTAAAAATGAATCTGCACGAAGTTAATCGATCAGAGTGGAACAACGCTCGCGGACGTCAGTGTATATACGTCCGCGTGAAAGTAGCGATTCTGAAGTAACGGTTCCGGGACTACGGATGACTATAGAGGGTTCTGGGAGGAGCATGAGGGCGTCGAGCCCTCTGTAAGCTACTTACCGCCTTCCCTCTAAGCTGACTGTACACTGGCGGCGTCGGTCCAGCCAAGGGGTAAACTCGTCATCTCCAATTCAAATAAGATTTGCAGCCGGCAACGAGCGTCTACTTGCCTTGGCTGGGCAATGGCGCGAGAGAACACCGCGTAATCTAGCCGGCCGCAGGAATCTCCCGGTGTAATCGATCCCTGAGAGGCTTGTATTCTTTGATAACGTCTCGCCAACCCTTCTGGCCGCGATCGATGAACTCCGTTTCTTCGCCACCCGTCGGGGATCGATGGCCGAAGCGGATCTGATTTTGGTCCGATGGCTCGGCATTTGGAAGGGAAATTAGTCTCCACCGAATCCCCCGAATCGTTTTAATGGCGTCACTGCCGAATGTCGCCGGGATTTCTCGTGGGAAAGAACCTTTTCTTGCGGGACAGTGGTGTGCCTCCGTCACTTATCAGACGGGGATCGTAATTTTGTGTCTGACTTTTACCCGACTGCTACTACTTTAAGATTTAACCGAATATAATAAATATCTTTTCTTGTCTTGGTCAGTGGTGCAGGTCGATGATTAATCAGACAAGGATCGAGAAGGCTTGCAGAGGTTCCTGCGAACATTGAGATGATAGGAATATTTGTTTTAGCAGTTCATTACCGTCGTATCGTGGTGTATTCTTTCAGTATATTTGCACAGAGTCGTCGTTTTAGTCGAGGGATTCTGTCAACCCGGGACAGAGCCCAATCGAGGTTCTCGGTGACGCAAACAGCCGCGAGTTAAAGCGACTGTTCAGAAAACGAAAACATCAGCCCGTTTTCCGTGCGCACACAGAGACAGAGAAAGAAAGACGGAGAGATAGATAAAAAGCGGACCGAACTATAGGAGGCGAGGGGACGATTAACACGTTTTCGCGAACGAGGGAAACGGCCCGACAATGATCGCGGAGAATTGGGCCGCTCTCAACAATTCATTTTGCAGGGCTAAATTGCCTGCGATATTTCGAAAGCTCGAGTGCTGCGTGAATGGCGGCGGCCCGAAGCGGAGCGGAGCAGAGCGGAGCGGTGGCGGCTGGGTCGACGTTTAAAACGAGCACCACGTTTCTACGGCGTGTCGTGCACCTGCGCGTGCAACACCTGCCTTTGGCCCAGATTGTCAGATTATCTTCGCAAGTGGCTCATGATTCTCTTCCTCCTCTCTCTCTCTCTCCCATTCTCTAGCTCTCTCTTCCTCTCTGTGTCAGCCGCTCCCAGCTCTGTGCCCTCCTTTAAAAAGCCGCCAGTCGCACGTCGAGTCTGAATGTATACAAATGAACGACGGCGAAAGCGCTGGAAAACGCTGATGACTCAGGAAAATGCTTCTCCGTAGACCGCTTGCCCGTTTCACCCGTTTTACTTTGCTCTCCGAATCCTTGCGATCTATTAATCCCGTAAATAGTACTCGATCGTCTACCAACTTCTTCGTCTAGATGCTAGATAGATCTCTGTTCCTGTGCTTTCTGCTCTGAAACTAGTACAACTATGCAAGCTCTTGCGACGAGTAAATTATCGAGTAGTGAAAATAGGTAGAACTTCATTTCTTGCACAAAAAGGATTTACAATCTTTTAACTTGTTGACATTTTCTCAAGTATGCACAGCCACGTACAGATCAATAATTAGGATCGAAACAAATACTAATGTCTGAAGAGGTTTAATTCGATTAAACTGTATATTTTATTGTTTCCACGTTGTCCATAAATACTTCAGTTAATTATGAATTTGCACGAAGGGCCCTAGCAGAATTTTGCCCGTTCAAGTGGGCCAAAGTGTTCGGTAAAAGATGACTTGTTCCACTTCGAATATTCGAGGGTTGCACTTTCGGCAGAATTTCGATAATTAATAATAATATATTCCAAAGAGGATAGAACATTTCGATCAGGCATTCAATATTTATATACCGTATTCGATGACTTTCAATTAATTGGTCGAATAAGCTAATTGATTTACTTTTAACGCAGCAGAATCGATGATGAAACTAATCAATTTCTGCCCGTTTATCACGGCTGGAAATTAGTTTACAGAAATTTCAATTTGTACAAAATATTCGCAGTCTATTTATTCCATGATTGCGGACCAATTATTCTGTTATGTATTTATTGTCTGGCATATAACGATACTAGTACTACTTCGTGATTTTATCGGTTCGGTGCCTGGCAAATCGTGTTTGAAATGTAGTAAATCGTGACTGGTGTTTCTCATTATTGACATCTCGCTGATGTATACCGTCTAAGGTTCGTTATGTGTGGCCTATATTGTTTTAATTAGACTGCGGATTTCTATGCAAAATAAAAATTGTCTGCATCGATTGCAAGAAACAGAAACTAAATCGAATGTTATTTCTTCCCTCAATGATTTTAATAGAAGAGAAATCGTATATTCACATCTTCAACTTTTAAAATTTTTCAACAATTTAGAATTTCATCTACACGATCTTGCTGTAAATGTATAAAGATTCGCAGTCTAGTTTTAATGTTGCTAGCTGCACAGAGATTGTCTTAAGAATTTTGTGTCTGGTTTGTAACAGACTGCTACTGTAACTACATTTCTGCAATGTCAACACTTCGATGCCAACGTAGATCATCTTAAGTAGTTCGTAGTTCTGATTCACAACTGACTATTATTATACTATCTCGTGACGTTACCCATTCGGTGGCAGGTAAATATGGTTTTTAACTAAATTGTGGTTAGTTTTTCGAAAGATTAACATTTCGATGGCAATGCAAACCGTCTTAACTACTTTGTGTCTGACACAACGTCGACCATTATAACTGAGCAACGGACATCTGTCGGTGAGAGCAGCCGCGTCTGTCGCAGCGTTGAGCACCACTACTCAGCGTCCACCGCAAGACGGATAATTAACGCGCCGTCCGAATAATAACCGGATCGCGATCCGTCCTCGCGAAATACTATAATCGCAACTAGCCCACACGTCAATACCCGGTAATTACACGCGCGTCCGCACGTATCGATATTCCAGAAAGAAAGGGACACAATTACCCACAGGTGAAAAGAGACTCCGACTATTCAGCTTTTCAGGAACCAGACCGATTTTTAATATACCCAACCATGTTAAAACTCACCCCACAATAATCTCCATCAGCAATTTTCCATTGACATAATGACCATAGTCCAAATTCCATCATCAAACCCGCCGGCATGAATCTTTACGTATATCAAGATTAATTATCTGCTTCAAGATTGATCGTCAAATTAATTTCGCGGTGATATTAATATTTGTAAATAGTATACCGAACAGGTATCGGACGTTGCGCTGGACAGAATATAATTAAAACGAAAATACAAATATTTGGATGTGGTGTAAGTGTGCTATATGTCAGACACAAACCTTTTTAATTTATATCAGTGAAATTCTGAAACGATAATGGACCATCATGGGTCAGGTCGGAAACATTCGATCCAGAATAATTGAACAGTGGTGTGCAATTTCATATTAACGTCAATTAATTTGCATACAGCCGTTTGTTACATCTGTTGCAAATTTGTCGATACCCGCGTGATAATGTTGCTACGGTACAAGATTAAATATTCCAAATAGATTGACCGATGGTGAATAATAATTAAAATTCAGGGTGTGAAAACTTGGCTATTTTCCACTTTCAATCGGAGACTCACATACTGCCGAAAAAAAGCAAAAGTTTCAAGAAAACCAAACTTCTACTTTCGCAAACTTTTCCCTGCGCCGTCATAAATACAAGCACTCGCCAAACGATTGGATTTAGTCTGCCGAAACGTACTAGACGCGAAAATGTTTATACCAGTAGCTTTTACGGCCAGTGGCGGGATTGCCATAGTCGGCAAAACAAAAAATCGGGAAACAGACAAACAGAAGATCCTGGGAGGCAGGGAGGGGGTGGGAGGTGCAAATTCATGCGCGGCCGACTGGCAATCATTGTCGAATTCGAATCCCGTGCAAATAACGCGAAACAAAAACGGTTCGCCGGTCGTAGTCCGCGAGAGGCCGGGCCGTGTAAACTTTTAATTCGCCGTTTCATTCCGTTTCCGTCGACGCGGAAACGCATCTGGAGGGTTCTCGGTTATGCCGAATTACCGTTCAAACTGTTCGAAATTTCGAGTTCCGCTGGTTAATTTCGACGATCCCGCGACGGGAATGGTTTTTTAAAAGCTGCGACTCTCGAATATCCGGTTCCGAAACTTTTTCCCGCCCTCTGCGCCACCCACTTGGTCCGACGATTTACTCGTCCGATTTCCCGCCGTTCTGTGTAACAGCATTTTCCATGACGACTTCCACCCCTTCGGAATAACCAATATGCCTCGCGACCGATTCTAGTTATGGTTAATTCGGCTAGAAAAATTTCAAAGTAAGAAGTAGAGACTCTTTTTCAAACATTTCTTATCCTTACTCACTGCATATCAAAAACATTGTTACAAGGAATTTTAGAAAATTGGAACAGATCCGAAACTAAAAGAAAAAATTCTATTCTTTTAACTTTTTTATTTTACGAAAGTCGTTCTTTTGCGATTTACTTTCCTCACAAATATTGCTAAAGAACTAGAAATTTCCAGAGAATAGAAAACATTGTTACAAGAAATTTCTAGAAGCAAGGATGGAGATAGGGCCGAAACGAAATAAAAAAATTTCATTCGGAGCTCAAGAGGGTCACATTAGTAAATTAGACGGTCAAGTTGAATGGCAGCATCTGAAAATTATTTTCGAGAAGAAAATCAAAAAGATTTCCGGGGACTTTAAGTTGCGAAAAATTGGTTCTCGTGGAAAGCGCATTATCCAGGTCGCGAAGTCTGGCACTAATCCGATTTTTAAATGATGCAAACAGCGATGAGCCAAAGGGGCCAGGCAGAGGGAGCTTTTAATTACTTAATAAGTCTATCGACTGGGAAATTGTTTGCTCGCTAGGTAGCTCCATTATTTATTCCCTCGCCGCGAGAAAAACTGTTGGGGATTTCTTCGGCGACGCTTTCGACGCGCTAGAATCGGAGGAACCTCCTCTCCGCGGTAAATCCCAGCCAGCTTCTCCTCTTTTTAATCTTTTAAAAGGATAAGGGGGCGGAGAGGAAACCGATTCCCCGTGACGGGTTACAGGGACTGCGTTTCAACGGGAAACTGTGCGGCGCTTTCGAATCGTTTCGAATGCTAAGTCTGCCAGCTGTCTGAGAGTCGTGTCTTTTGGCCGGAGGCGATTTATAACTGGCTGTGGATGTCTCGATCTTTGCGATCGCGATTTGACTTAAGAATCTCGTTGATAGAGAAAGTACATTCGTTGGGCAAAACTTTCTAGACGTTTCGCGTTTTAAGCCTAAAGAGACGTTTATTCGTATCAGTCGCCAAGTTATTTTAAATAATGACGCCGTCGTCGACGGGGTTGCAAAGTTTCGCAAGAAGGTTCGCGAGATCGCAGGGGAGCCTCGTGTCGATGTCTCAAGCTTATCGTCTGGCTTTCGGAACAGCAGTGCTCGGTTACGCGCGGTTTTCGCTGGCGATGCGGTGTCCATTGGTCAGACGGCGAGTATACGATTACCCGAGCGGGAACGCGAGACGGAAATACGTGGTGGAGTTTCCGCGGACGTGGAGGAAACGGCGGCATTTGCGGGGGACCGCGTTTAATTACGCGCCTCCCGACGTTGACATTAAAGAGCCTGTGCGCGCCAAGAGAGCAAAAGAGAAAAATACTGCAAGATAACCAGCAGGATGCAAAAAGAGGGGAAAAAGTCTGCTTTGGTCTGGCAAAGGCTGCGACTGAGAAGTTTAAAGGGAAATAGACAAGAAGGCTGATGAGAGGAAAGTTTCCCGAGAGAGGGTTTCGGGGAATCTTCAAGAGTAACCGGGGAGAGAAGGGGGTGGTCCTGTAAAAAGGAGGAAACCAGAAGCAAAGGGCTAAGAGAATTAACTTCCAGCCGGGGGAGAGGGAGGACTGCTACTCTCCTTCCCTTTGGAGAAAAGTTTTAAGGGACTTGTGTAGTTAAACGGGGAATCAAGGGGGAAATTCACGGGGAAAATCTGTCAAGGGGATGAAAAGCGGGGGCACGGTGTTCGCCTGAATCAAAGGGAAATCCAGGTGAAATGCGGGGATCGTGTGGGAACCGGAAGCGACACCTTGCTGAGTCACTTGCGCCGCCGAAAAGTGGAATCCCACGTTTCAGAAACGAACGTCTTTAAATTCTGACGCGGTGCGTCAGGGCACGCCTTGCGAAAGGGCCGAAAGGGATTTTCGAAAGTGTACGGAGTGCGACTTCGCTCGACGAGAATGGAATTCCAAGGAGAAGGAAACTAGGTCGCGGAGGAACAGTCAGCGCTTTGCGAAAAGAAAAGAAAACAGTAACCTTTCTTGTAAATTATTCGACCCATAAATCACCGACTTTCTTCTATGAACATTTCCCTGCAGCTCCGTGTAGACATTTTTTAAGGCGGGAAAGGTGATTTCTAGATGTGAAGGCTAAAAACAATTTCATTTCCTGTATTGATAGTAGGTCCTTTATTACGTTACATTTTCCATTGAAAACTTCAATTCTCTTTATGAAAAATTTGAATATACAGACAACATATTACGCAAAATTCCAAAATTGTCAGAGCCTCCATTTTATTATGTTTGACATAACAGGAAGTATGTTAAGAATGTACAAATATTCTCAGAATATTTGTAGAAGAATAAACGAATTTATTTTACTGAAGAAAACTATGACAGCTTATGGTTTAAGTGAATGAAGAATAGAATGAACGTTGACACGTCTGATCAATACTTCAGTTTTCTACTTTTCTCAGTGATTTGAAAATCTCAGCAGATTGTAATAGAGAGTACAATGTATGCAAATATAAACGAGCAATGGAACGGTTCAGTACTTAAATGAACAGACGATAGAATACCACGTCGGACCACTACTCGACTTTTCTACTCACTCCAGCGGTCTGAAAATTATTACCGCGAGAGTAATACGCGTATAAATTCGCTGAAAACACTGCACGAACGAACGAAAAGCGAACTGCATCGAATATACACAGCAAGTAGAACAACCCAGTTACGGTCAGACCCGAAAGCCACCGTTTATTACTTCTCACATTCCATGCAATTATTTTCAAACTCTGTTCCCTCAAAACTACGCGCCTTAAATGAACATTCATTCCCTTCATTTGTCGATCTTAAACGGCAGACTCGAACTTTCGATTCCATCTCACCAAACAGGAAAATTTTGTAGCTCATTTAGCTTCTCCGTTTCCTTTTATTACAACTCATTATCTTTTCATCTCTAGAAATGAACTTGTATATAGGAACATTGCGATCCTGATATTGACGTAAGTATTCCGTAGAAATTTGTACGGAGTCGCATTTTTATTAGCGAATTCAAAGCAAGCATAATCAAATAAGATTTCATTACTTGAAAATGAAGTACGGCGGTATATGTATAAATCGTTCATATTAAATTTGCTCATTTTGTAATCGTCCGATGATTTTTATACGCCATTAATGTTTTATGCGGATATTCAGAGCATCGTTCCACCAATCCCTATTACTTTTTTATTTCAGCTCTGTTGATAAAGAAACTAGACATCTCGGGATAAAATTGAAATGAGATTCTTGGAGACGTTGTCTCATAACAAAATCATCCGCAGGATAAATCCATTCAGGTGACAGTCTCCAGCAAAATTATCATTAGCCCATTTTCTTCTCAATTTATTTTTTTCCGGAGAAACTCCTTCAGGAAACAGAAGAAATTCGAATCCGCTGTACAATGTCTGCAGGTCAATGAAACTGGAGTTCAATGAGCAAGACCCAAGAGAAAATTATGTACATTGCGACAGCGCCACGGAAACAACCAAATAAAAGGGTGCGGGACACACGAGGTCATCAGAAACGTTGAAACGTTGACTCGAGTAGGAAACACGGTAACTCGGCCAACAGGAAATTCGAATTAAAGCCGGAAGGGACGCGGTCCGTAGGAAACGGGTCGGCCATAAATCTTTTTACCGTCTTCAAACGGTAGAAAAATCCCCGGAGGCTGGACGGTCGGCGCAGGCTCGCTAGAGAAACGAAAGACGAATCTCTCCTCTTTTCCCGTGGTTTTTGCTCGGCAGCGAGAAAGGTCCCCTACAGTTCCGTCTGTCCCCTAATTTACTAACCTTATCAAGACCTGTTTTCGAGTCGGGCCCGGAAACAAAGGAACTCCGCCGGTTTTACTTCCGGCGACGGATGGCTGGTCAAAGGCGTGCAAATTACGCGCGGCCGGATAGACAACGCCGGAAAAGAGAGATTATCGGGCCACGTTGCGCGAGGGAATAGCGCGAAGCTTCAGATAGAATGATAGACAGAGAGAGAATGATAAAATGATAGGGGGAGAGAGAGAGGGAGTGTGACAGAGAGAAAAGCTGACAGATACGTGGGCGGAGAGAGGACGTTCGAAGCTAGAACCAAAGCTCGCAGCCCCACGCCCCGTTCGCGTTATTTTGTTAATTAAAGCAACTTCGGGGGACCCGTCGCGAGCAATTAAACCGACTACGCCCGCTGAAAGGAATCTAGCCGCGACCTGTCCTCCGAGACGAGCGACTTCGACGCCTTGACTCTAACGAGCCGCGTATTTCAAGCTTCTCTCTCACTCTCCCTCTCTCTCTCTCTCTTTCACCACGTTCCGCTTCGTTCCGCTCCGCGAAGCACCCGCTCCGTCTTTCTTCGTCGACGAGCTGATTGGTCCGCTCGAGAACGAATAAGGACGATAAGTCCTTTCGGAACTGATGCCCCCGACATTCTTCTCGGTTTTTACTGCTGTTTAACTTTGCGAAAGGATCACTTAGAACAGTCTGTTTTGTTTTTATTCGGGCTGCGATGCAGACGGCTGTCGTCTATTTTATTGTTCGCGTTCAGATGCACCACTGAAAATTGCAATGTATTATTGTATCTATTGAATTCATAATTTACCACGATCCCTATTTATCCTGGCATTCTCCGTGTTCATTAACGGGAGTCATTGGAACGAGTGGAAAAGTCGATCAATGGTCAGACCCTGCAATGAAACTGCATTCTGTGGTTCACCTACTTAATTCAGAAACTACAACGTTTTCCACTTAACGTTACATTTCTCATGTATCGTTACACAATCCATTAGAGTAGAAAAGCCGACCAATAGTCAGACGTCCCGGTGCATTAAATGAAGTTCGAACAAATTCGTGAACGTTCTGTTCGAATACAAAATCATGTATTTCATGGAATAGAGATTTTGTGTCGATAATGGTTCGGCGAGATTGAATTGTTTTTTTAGTAAGTTTTTATATAACTCTGAAAAAATTGTAATTAAAATTAATTAACTCTCATACACTTTTATTGGGGATTTTGTCAGAGCCTGAATGAAATAAAAATCTGATTGAATTGTACTTAATCTTCGACTACTCCGATTCCTGAGTAATTCTGTTTCCTTTAGACGCATATGACCGCAATCTAATTACTTACATCGTGTCCGATAATTAAAGAGACGTACCTATGCCCGGAAATATTCCCAGTAGAATTAGCCGTCTACAGTATACTTATAAACAGATCACCTCTGTCGTTACGCCAACAAAATTTTCAGAGTTCCATTTTTCGGTCAGTTCGCTCCGGAGTATTTATAAGCCAACCTCGTTTGCAAAATTAATCAAAGCCACTCGGTCCTCCGTCGAATCGAAAAAAAGTAGCCTCGCTGCGAGGAACGTTTAATTGCTTCGTAAAAAAAAGTCTCTCCAAGTGAAACATTGACAGAACCAAAATGATATTTCACTTCGAGTCGGTCGGACAACATTCGCGTTTATTGAATTCAGTACACGGTAAACATAGCTAATTACGAAGTAGCACTTCCCGTCGAGTTTAAACGGGTAAAATGTTTATTAAACACGGTTACGAAATTTTCTCCGGATGAGGTTGGCGCGTTGTTACGTTACAAGGCGGAAGGGTCGAATTAACCGGTAACTATCCCTACCCAGACGTGTTTCGAATGGTGTGTTCGGGTAAACGACGATGAACCATGAACTTCTGTCGACAATCCGACACGTGTATCGCAAGGAGGCACGGTTAGGGTAACCGAGTGTGCTACTCGAAGGCCGCACGCGAGCTACGTCAAGCTCAACTTGAAATTGAGTTGTCATCCGGTACCCGTGTTACACGGCGCTTCAATAATGTTTAACGGATGCGAGAACTATTAAGTCCGAGACCGGATGCACTTGGTTTCCCCACCGTCCGGATAGATTGCCTTTGCACTCCGCCATTTACCCTTTCCTTAGTTCCAAGCCTTCCAAAAATTACGTTATTTTCATGTTCTGAAGGCACTCTAACACGTTCGCGACCAGCATTACAGATATATGACTTTCACGAATCTATTACTTCTAATGTTCTTTTACGCAATCCAATAGCGCGAGTAGAAAAGTCGACCTATGGTCAGATGTCCCCGAGAAACATGATTCTATTATCCACCCTTTTAATTCACAAATTGTCATGTACCTCTTGATTAAATCCACCGCAGCAAATAGAAAAGTCGACTTGGGGTCAGATATTATTTCTCGAGACATTTAAACGTCCTCGAAAAAGTCAGTGGACTTCTTTTCTAAACGAACACCTCATTTAAAAGTACATACATGTACCAATCTGTTTGCCAAAGAATGTTTAAAAATGTCCGAATAACAGCCTGTTTCCTAGAGATTGTTTTCCTGAATATACCCTGCACCGAACACGATTTCCTGCAATTGAATGGTCCGAAGTAAAAAGGAAAACAACAGTTACAAAAGCGCAGAACAAGATAAATCTAAGATCAGCAGATAAATTCGAGTGTGCCAGGAAAATAAAAAGTGGTATCTGGGAACGGACCCCAGGTTCGGGGAAACAGGTCATAAAGGGCGTGTACCCTAAAAAGACTGAAGCAGTTCCCGCAGCCAATAACTTCGAAGATCAGTGGAACCGATTTTCTGTCTTCGTAGCCGAGTTCCCGCGATTAAGGTCAGCCCGCAAGCAAAGTCCCGCTTGCGGTTATATTTCTCGCAGTAAACGCCGCGCCAGCTTTGCCTTATCCTCGTCCGCAAACAACGGCGTTCTGTGCCGTGGAAAACGCCACCGGTGTAGCCCACCCTCTCCGTTCCTCAACCCCCTTGTGCTCAACCCCCGGGTGGTGGCCAGCACCACCGGGGGGCTGGCAAGGTTCGTTATCGCTTAAAAGTGTGGAAGAGAAACGAACCTGGAAGTGGATACTTTGTATAAGAGACGGCGGACGTTTGTTACCGTTGCTTTCGCTGCCTGCGCCTCCACCCCCTCACCTCGCACACACCCGGGCAAACCACCCCCCGTCGTTGCAACGGGACGGGTAACCGGATACAACGCGGGTGTTTAGACGATCCAGCCTCGGTCCCGTATTTAGCCTGGTCTCGGTATCGCTTATTTTTAACCATCCTCGCGTGTGTTCGCGGCTGGTCGACTCGGGTTCCACGTTATCTAGAACCGTCTGCGTTCTTGTTGCCGTTCTGGTCATCTGTCTATTGACTATCAGCACGCGGAACCCTCTACTTAGTAGGCTAAACGTATTTTTATTTTTTGGTGAATTCGTTCTTAATCCTTAAAAGCATGTCCAATTTTGAACGTTTTCGAATGTTCAATATTTAACCGTGTCGTTTATAAGGATTTATTATATTTATTTATTATATATATATTTTATTAGTAGTGTGACTTCCAGGGTGTGTTTGACCGATTCGTTGATTTTTCTACTTCTTCTAATAGTGTTGAAGTTACAGCGATAAATTACAAGTATTAAGTATGATTTATTTAACTGAAATATTGTACAGATAAACAAATGAATGGTAAGATCAATTTAAGAATAGTTAAAATTGTTTCGCAACACGCTCTTGTAAGTTCGTAATTGCATATCCGAGGCTCCGGGATTAATTATGCTCCCTAATTAACTTCAACCAAGCCAGGTAAAAACTCGAAACAAAAATTCCGCTTGGAATGCTCGATTTTTCCAGAGAGTTGTGAATTTTTTACGACATTGCTCGGTCGCTGAATACTCCGGGTAACAACTTTAAACCCGCCGCGAGTGCGAAAACCATAAGTAACAGAGACTGTGCCTTGGAGAACGCTGGTGGAGAGCGTACCGCGGCTCCTATTTTCCAGCATAAATTCATTAACCCCGATCCGATCATAGTAGCCGGAAAATGGGGCTTTTAACTTGAACGTAATTTCCTTTTGATCGAGAACCCGATATTCCTTTTTTCCATCGACGATCGAATCTCGATCCTCGCGCCCTTGCAGCCTCTCGACTTATGCTCACGAATAATGGACCGTTCCGAAAGCTCAACTGATCGAGGTTCAATTACAAAATAATACAAAACTATGAGGATATCACAGGAATTTAGAAAATAAAAATTATATTAAAAGAAGAAATTGATTGTCATTGAACTAGTATTCCCTACAATTGACTTAGATAATTTTTATTTTGTATAAAGATCCGCGGTTTAAAAATAATCTGTCGTGTAACAACGAAGATTATATTTTTCAGAACAGATTTTTAGAAGCAATTTTCAATGTACGATTTTTTCTATTTTTCAGAGGGCCGAATCCTGGAGCTGCATTCTCCCGATGGTGTTCACGAATGTTGGCTAAGAGCCGCGGACAATGCAGAAGCGAACGTATGGTTCAACGCGTTGCACTCAGCTCTAGCTGCTCTAACACTGAAAGCGTTGCGACTGGCTTCAGCGCTTCCAGATCCACCGCAACTTCAGCACATCGGCTGGCTTGCGAGGAGACACTGCCTTCAGGTATTTATGAACTGAATTTCTGAACCGCAGACAATTTCATACATTACATACCCCGATGGGAAATCCACGATTCTTTATTCCATTCGTTTTTATTTGGAGACTACATTTCCCAGCGTTCCTTGGTACAAAAGAGACGTCCCGTCGCACAAATCATTGAGAACGCATTATACAAACACTTCCGGGAAAACGTTAACCAGTGTAATTGAAATGTTCAATCGAGTGGATCCCCTTTTCCTTTGGATGGAAAAATTTCAAATTCTATAAAACCGATGGAAAAGAGAAATACTATTCCTACGTGTGCGAAATCGGTATTGTAAATTCATGTCGGGCTCTTCTCTTTTTCTTACGTATGTTTCAGAACTAAATCCACACATACGTGCACACATTGTGTATATTTATTCGCATACTATTTCTTATGTAGGAAAATTTTCTGCAACGTACAGTGAAATGAACACTTTCTTCACATACATACATTCTAATACTTTACATTATCCGAAGACTGTACATACAGAAATAATGGTTTGAAAAATTAACGATGATGTTACATAAATCCGACAAGAACATTTTTTTTTCTTCTCTCTGGACAACGCGTCGTATCGATACATCGTTTCCACTAAAAAATATTAGTGTTCGTGCTAAAAACAAGATCATAGATTACTGGGCACGTTCGCGGATATTACCAGCAGTGAAAGAAACGAAGCAGAAAAAGATTCGACGCGGCTGCAGGCGGAACGGAAATAAAAAGTAGGAGCGAGCGGAAATGGAGACGAGTACGATATCGCGAAGGTGAGGGTGGAGCCAATAAGGGACTGGGAGGGTTGAGAAGGTACCGAAGGATGGGTAGGAAAAATCAACAGGGGGTAATAACAACGACAAGAATCGTCGGGGTTGCTTTGACTGATAAAACGGGTCAGGGAGCGTGATTGAGCGAAGGAAATGGGAAAAGGGCTAGTAAAACGCAGAAGTAAGAATTAAGGACGACGGGAGGAGGAAAAGGACGAGCTTGAGACAATGGTTGGTGGCGGAGTAGACTGGGGGAGAGGATCTTCGTCGGGGGTGGGGAGAGCAATTTTAGGAAAGAGACGGGGAAATATTGAAACGAGTCGAGTTTAACGGTGAAGGGAGTGGAAGGGCGGAATGGATGCGGAGCGTGTCTGGCTCTCGAGCGTTTCCTCTCGCCTACGGAGAGCGGATAGACTGCTCTTTTCGCGAGCAGTTCCAGACTGATGGAGGGTGACGCGCGGTCCTCTCGACGACGACAGCCCGCATGAGCATACCGGCAATTTGCGACGATCCCGAAAGCGTCGACGGAAGCGTCTCGAAGCGTAATATCGCGAGGCAGCGCGAAACGCCGAGCGATTCTTAACGACAGCCAGGGCCCCGTCGTCGCTGGCGCCAGAAATGCGTCCTCGGTCCTCGAGCGCGTTCAACCGTACCCGACGACGTGATACTCCCACGCAAATGAACGCGGAAGAATCGTTTTAAGTTCTCGGCCCACCAAGAATTTTCTACGAGAAGGAGCTGCTCGAGTTCTCTGTAGTTTTTGATCTGTTGGATTGGTTTCATCGGGTTTGTCCCTGCCTAGCAAAATAAATAAAAAATAAGCCAGATAACAACAAAACCAAGAACAGCTGAACGAATTAAACCAATGGCGGACGACTGTCTGTCAACCACCGGCAGTCGCGTTCTCAGGCAAGCACACAACAAGCAGCTCGACGATTATCGATCATCGACAAGCAACCGCGGATCAGAACAATAGTTATCGATCAGGTAGCGCTCTCGCTCGAGCGATTCCGCTGTTACGGAAAAACCGAGGCGGCTAGGCTATGCAGCACGGCTCTCGTTAACATAATTCCCTCGAACGGCTTGGGCGCTTTCGTGAAATAATTTCGCGAGGCGATCAATCTTCCATGGCGCGGCTTATCGCGGAACGGCACGGAGCGGCGCGGCGCGGGTAGCCTCTCGCATAATTCAAGCCTCTCTCCTTCGGGGAACGGAACGAGGAAGAAAAAAAGGTGGTGTTCCCGTCGGCCGGAGAAAACGGTCTCGAGTTTCGACTCCGAGGAAAAGAAAGTTAGAGGGCAAACAGCAACGCAGGCGAGCAGCATCACCGATCGGTTCGTTTCCTCGGCTCTCCTGGCGGAAAATCAACGAGAGGTTTGTCTCCGCGCGAACTCCACGCCGGGAGCCTGTAATTAACGATCCCCGATCGTTCCGGATAATTAAGCTCGCGACTGCGCGACAATTACTCGCCTCTTCCTCCCGCCGACTTGCACACCAATTACCCATTTAACCGAAGGTTCCTTATCCCCCTCTGGCGAAAAAAAGAAGAAGCACCGCGACTCGCAGCGGGGAAACAGCCTAGAAGAGAACCCGCTCAAAGTCTGGGAAGAAGTTTTATCTTCGTGACTTCCCGCGGATCTTACACCTCGACTGCTTCTTCTTCATCCTCTTCCTTGCTTCTGTGCCTCCTGGTGAATCCCGTTTTGTTCCTCCCGCGCGAATACTTTCCGAGAGAGTGAGAGAGAGAAGCTATTAGACGGAGAAGCGGCACCACGAACCCTCCGATCGAATGTTTCTGCCCTTCTAATTGGACCAGTTTGAAAACTGAACGAGAGTGCGCCGAGTTTTTGGGTCGCACTTCAAACATCGTGATTTCGCTCAATCAACGGCGAGGTGCGGCGAACACGCCTCGTCTAACGAGACCGTTTTATTCATGGTAGCTATGGGGAGCGATAACTGCGATCTCGAAGTTCGCCACGAGTTCCCGGGAAAAGTACCCGGGGCCCGACCATTCGTCCCGTCTAAGTGATTCAGTTTGCAAGTGCTCCTGGCCAGGGGGAACGGGATCGCTGAATCGTAGAAGTATTGGTAGAATCCGGGGAAATTATTGCGGATGCTGGGGGTAAGTTGTTTGTGATCAGGTTTCGATAATCATTGGCGATTGTCTACGGGGAACATGATAATTACGGTGTTTAGTGTAATTGTTGGGTGAAGAACGCTATGGACCGATGGGTAGCGTCGTTGCTTGCCACTGGGAGGGCTCGGGTTCGAATCCATCTAGCAAATAAAAACTTCTTAAAAAAAAAGGTTCGAATCCATCTGATTCTGAATGTGGTTTTTCTTTGAACATTTCAGGTTTGGAACATTAGATATTGCTACATATATTGGATACAGGTGTGTTTGGTATGATCGATAAAAATAGTTTCAAAGTTTTTTCTGCTGGTCTCCTACGGATGGGATGGCGGTGAATACTATGGATGAACAACGAATGTACCAAAGTTTTCCAGGAAGGTCCAAATAATTCTGGATATCCAAGAGAATCGAGAGAAACGATAATGCTAAAATAAATTATTCAAGATCTTCTTCTACCAATGAAATTGTAAATTCAATGGATGATATCCAATAGAACAAGAGATTCTGGCGTGGCTACTAACAAAATAGGTGTTCAAAAAGGTTACATAAAATATCTCTGAATGTGTCCTCTATGAGAAATATCTCTGAATGTGTCCTCGGATGGATGATATTACATCTACCAAGTTTTTCACGGCTATAGGAATGATTCTAGATTGTGTGTACCACGCAAATAACCGCTTTCTGTTCAGAAATATGATCTCGTGTAACACCCAATAGAATGCCGAGAAACAGAATCTCAATGACTAAAGTAGTAGGACCGCTACAGCCGCGGCGCGTGTTTGTCCAAAAATAACGTTTGCAGAACATTGTTAGACCAATCTGTGTAAACATATCAATATCAACATCGGTGGTCAAGTTCTATCGATCGCGTAATGTCACCGGCCACAGGGAGGATCCCCAAAACCGAGGCGCGGGACTATCGAACGGAGGTCTAGATCCGTCAACCAATAGATCGATAACTAATATATCCAGCACACTGATGGCGGTATGGTGGATGGTTGGATTGTGTATATCGGTGATGGTCAGGCTACCAAACGAAGGAACTCGGGCCGGAGAGGAGAGAGAGAGGATAGATGAGGCACCGAGCACATAATTGATTGGCATTAACGCATTTGATTGCCAGTGCCCCAGTCCCGGTTACGTCCTTCGTCCGTCGTCCGGGAATCGTCCCGCGGGGCACTTGCGTATGTCATTGTCTCCGGGTTAGGTGTGTTTGAAGATCCGTGGCCAATAATCAAGCAATATTGCGCGAAACGAGGAGAAACGATCGACGGGATCCTGTGGGGTTAATCAGTCGCACGGGAATGTGCGAAATAACGCGTTCACACCGCGGATTACAGAAATTGATGGCTGTATCAGCAAAATAAATGTGATACACTAGGCTATCTGAAAATCTCGTTCTCCTTTACAGTATAACAATGCTATCATATACGAGAATGAATATTATGAATAAATAAATGCATTGAAAAATGATAGAACATCTATGGATAAAATAAGCAATGCACACATTATATTCAGTTTTATCCAAACAAATGAAAGTCGCGTTTATACATACAAATATGTGAACGTATTTGCCAACGAGCCTTATGAAAATAAATAAAATCAATCTATCATATATATGAAATTGACCACGATAATCAATACACTTTCTCGATTCTCTTCTGCATTCAGCGATGATATTTCGTTTGAAAATAAATATAAGTAAATGAACGCACAGGAAGGTGATAGAATGCTTTGTTTATGAAACGAGGAACAATTATGTTTCGTATAAAATTCATTTAGTGAAGTGAGAGATACTTTTAAATGTTGCTATAGACGAAATTCTGACCAGTCCAGAAATTTTGGAAAAGAAAATTATTTTAACGTAACAAATTCATCGTTACGCAAATCCCAAGGATTTCCCAAGGATCACTGTACGACATTTTAACCAAAGGACAAATTACGTTCTGCAACTAGGAAACATCTTGCACCGATAACTAAACAAAATGGCTATCAACGTTCGTTAACATGCTCATCCGCGTCTTAAAAGTTTCTGTGTACACTCTAGGAGCACAAAGATCCGTAGTCAAGCGATATTAATTAGCACCGGCTCATAAATTAGGTCCTACACTACGGGATATCTACTAGAAATTGTACGTCGCTGCGCCAAGAAAATTAATAGTAAAATGCAAATCAGGGAATCACGGGAGAATAGATTTGTTCCGAGCTAAGCGCGTAGCTCTCTGCCTCGTTCCGCGGAGAGGTAAAGAGAGAGGTAAAGTGAGTGAGAGAAAGAGAGAGAGAGATAGAGAGAGTGGGACGGGCAAAGCAGATTTTGACGTTGTCAGAATGGTTAATGATCGAAACAGGGAAGACAAATCGAGGCAAGGAATTCCGCGAGCAGGTGACGCGGGTTTCGAGATTGCCGGGTCGGTTAATCGCGCGGGGATTACGCGTGTTTATCGTGTTTTGTTTGCCGTCGAGCGATTACTCGCGCGGACCGGCGCGGCGGATTGCTTTCGCGGAAACCGACGAGGGTTGTAGACAGAGAGAGACAGAGAGAGAGAGGAGAGAAGATAGAGATAGAGGCCGAGATTAATTTCGAGCGTAAACGCGGTCGTTGCACGCGCGCGTTGGCGAGCCGGTTTCGCCGGCAGGCTGATCCCGCGAGTGCGGAACATAATGCTCGTTGCGTATGCCCCGGACAATTATTGTTTCTGCGTGTACTTTACGCGGTTGTAAAATCGACCGACACGGTGTCGGAAAATTACCGTTCAGCCGCTAACGGTTAATCGCTGGATTAATAGCGTGCCGAATTGTTTTTCGCCTCGCGACGTCCTCCCGTCAAAAGTGGCCCCTATGTCCGGAAAACGACCACAGCTCATGTTTCACCTCCGATTCAGCGTTCAAAATGATCTTAAAAAGTGCAACAGCCCATGCTGCACTCCTAAGCGAGTTTCTAAATTGATCACGAGGGTTCTAGTTTATGAATTTCGTGTAGAAATAAAAAAATGTGGGAGAATCTTTTTGGTTCTGTGTTTTAATATCTATGCCCCGAGAAAAAAGGATTAGTTTTTCGGCGGGGTGGGTCGAAGGAAAAAGAACAACCTCGCGGTAGAACAATGCAGTCTGGATTAATTGTGGTCCCTTTGTGTCTTTTCGAAATTTCGACGGTCGCCCGCCCCTGCAACCCGGCTCCTGACATTCCTCGCACAGAGCGGCGCTATATGAACGAGCCGCGCGAATAATCAGTTAATATCAATGCCAGTCGATCGCTAGAGAGAGAGAGAGAGAGAGAGAGGGAGGGAGGGAGCGCTCTAACGAGCGGCAATTGACGAACGCGTAACGATCCGATACGACCGACGACTTTGTCCGTGCGGCTTGAAAATCCGATTCCGAATAACGGGGGCCGCCAGCGACAATACGCTCACGGTATTACGCCCTCTTTTCGCCCAATCGATAAACGGAACGATTAATCGCGGCGACTGAGTTTGCCCGCAGACGATGCCCGAACGGCCCAAAGAAACGATTCCGAGCTGCTTGTTACGCCTGTTACCGACGCCGCGGTTTATTTGTCCGCGAAATATAAAGTCGAATAGCTGTAATGCTCATTCAATTCACACAGATTTTTCTGTTTTATGTCTGATTAATCGCAGAATTTACTGACCCCTAAAATTTAGGCTCTTGAACTATAAAATGCATGTAGCAGTGGAGATAGTGCATTTTTCATCATTTTTTCCACGGTTCAGATTGTGGTAGGTTTTGAAGAATGAAGTTTCTTCTTCACAATGAGCCCTTAAAATTTGATGTACGACTTTTTATTGCCGTTTTATGGCTGTTTGAATGAAATATATGCTTTGGTATTAGAATAGCTCAAGGTATACCGCGAACGATATCGTAGATCAATGTACACCGTCGCAGGAAAAAATCGTACATCAAATTTTATGGATTCGTGTGGGGGAGACTTGAATCTCTAAATTCGTAATAATGTCAGCCGCGATAAAAATTTTTTAAGCTCTGTAGAGACGTGTGAATTTATACAACTTTCGAGGAAAAAAAACGTGGTAAAATCAACCTTCACTTATCCACGTGTTTCCCAATGTAAAAAATTCTTTGGAAAAATCAATTTAGGTATGTTAAAGATGAGTCATTCTTTAAAATGAGTCCACGCAGATTATTTTAATATTTTTTTTTCACGAAGTTACAGCAAATTAAATATCAAATATATCAAACACTTCCAAAGCAAAGTTCTTATCCCTGCACATTCAAAGCATTCTCGAATTATCATCCCTAGGCTACCTCCATCAAGCTATATTCCATCACACCGCACAAACAAACCGTTCTATTATTCTCAGCCAAACAAAATGACGGTGACGCTCGCATGCGGAATAAATATTTCCCCGAAAACCAAAAGACGGAAAACCACAGTGCTCTCGTCGACACGTGGCACAGCTTTTAAATAAAGCAGCCTATTTCCTTTCGAAGCCTCTTCCGGGTCGCTCGCCACGGAAGAAAACATTTGCGTAGCATTAAACAAACAGAAATCGGCTGGTATTCGACGCAATTCTCGACGCGGTTCGCTGGGAACCAAACGTAACGGAAAGTTCATAAAACCGTGAGACCCGGGGGCCGATTTCTCTGATAATCGTCGGGGAATGCAGCCGTTGATAACGACGCAATTTATTCGGACCGTTGGTAATCAGCGCGGCCGGCTAACAACGCAACGTTTAACCAGGAAAATCCATAAACTGGCTGGCTTGCCGGGCCTGGGTCTGTTCCCCGGGATTATCCCCGGAAGTGGCTCCGAATATCCGACCGGATCGTTTATTAAATAATATGAGAGAGAACCGAGTTCCTGGATCAACGGCTGGTAAATCACACCTGCAAACAAGCCGCCTCCGGACTAATTAACGCCCTCCGACCACCCACGCCATCCCTCTCTACACCCCCTCGGGCTGTCCTTCTCGCGCGATGTAGAACTGCTCGGCTATTGTAAATTGGATCTCTGTAATGA
This sequence comes from Lasioglossum marginatum, assembly GCA_028455795.1. Classification (NCBI taxonomy): domain Eukaryota; kingdom Metazoa; phylum Arthropoda; class Insecta; order Hymenoptera; family Halictidae; genus Lasioglossum; species Lasioglossum marginatum. Next base: position 8,027,801 of record CM052245.1, read on the forward strand.
ATTCTCCGCGGCGGCGGGTGGATCGGACCGTAGACAATGGACACGTGTCAGCAAGCGTCGCGATTACTCGCGAACAAACGCATGTAATATCGCCTTTGCCGCTCTTGCGATGCTACACTGTCCTATCACACTGCCTCCGAGGTCCTGCTAGCTCCAAATGTCCTGGAAAATTGCTATCATAGAAGCAACCCCAGAAAGTGGTTATCTTGCGATTATTAGAAACAGACATTTTATTGATTAGTAGTTAAAAATGGTACTGTGGATTCTGGCTGGAATTTCATGTGAAATTTCGCCCTATTTTGATACTAAAAGTTCTAACAATCGACGCATTCGTCATTTATCATGTTTTTTCCCATCAATGCAATCATGCACGTCTCTATACGCAAACTACTATGAAGTACCTCGAGAAATTCGTAATGTTCGTACCTGTATTTCATGATTCTAAGCATGCACGACACACGGCATGCATGCTTAGACACGACAGACGGCGTCGAAGCGATCGCGTTTTTCCACGGCGCGCGAGATTCCAGGAAAAAGTATCAAATCGAAAAAGGGGAAGAGGGGAGAAAGCGCGCCCGCACACATTCGGAATCGCACAGATGATTCCCGGGACGGTCTCAAAGGCCGAAGAATTTTCCACTCACGGGAATCGAACTCGCGGGCGGCCCCGGCCCCGAGATCTAATTCCTCAAACATTTTTCCCGCATTTCCTCCGCTTGTGCCGGCTTGAAAGGTTGCTTTCGAGCGGGGAATCCGGGAATCCAATAGTCCGAGGGGGGTTTCGGAGCCGGTGGCTTCGGCCACAAAGCGGAGGCCGCTTGCCGACGTGTGTACCGATTCGCTATGGGACCAGAATAACACGAAATCTTCCCGCGGAAGGAAAGCCACGAGACGTTCTTGCCACGACTCGAACAACAACGATGTTCAGAAACGCGAGAAACAGTCTGAATGACTTCTTTGAATGACAATAGACCGCGGATCTTTATGCAAAATAAACATTTTTTGGAATTGCTATTTCGCTCCTGTGTATAGCAATCGATGAAGACAATTTTTATTGTATCCGTTTTATGCTCCGTTTGGTTCAGCCTAATGTTTACTCAAAGTTTTTTGGCCCTTCGGCTCTGTTGCGGATCGCGCGAGTTAGTATAGGACAGGGGAGAGAGAGGTGACGGGGTTGCCCAAAACATAATAAGGACTCGCTACCTTAGAGGCCCTTCTTCACCTCTCCCCCCGCCGTTCTGACTCTTCGGGTACAGCTGATTGCCCGAGAAGTCTGTTGCTATCAGAATGTTACTGTACGAACTCCCGCTTTGATTGTGCGGTTAAATACTAAGGCCATTGCGCTTCTCTGGCCATCTATCTTTTTCGTTGCTTAAAACTACAGCTTCGCTTGAGCTGTTAACTGTGCTTCCAAAACCAAACACAAGGTCTTTGCGCTTCTAAGGCCTTCTCTAGTTTTCTTTTGCTTTCTATTTCTTAAGTTAGTGCTATGTGGTGTCGGGTTCCTTCTATTATATAAGTTTTAATAAACTGGACATATGGACTTTTCCTGAAACACTCAATGATCAATTCTAGTGCCGTTATTTTTCACCTCCTTCCACGACCCTTCTAATCCTTTACAGGCTCCCTTCCCCTATTAATCGCAAATCACAACAAACTTCAATTCACTTTCTCCATCATTTTCAATAACCACTGCCTAGCAAGTTTTTCTTGGAGGAAGGAGAGCGGCGTGAGAATGGAAGGAAGAGGTGGGAGGAACGACTATAAATTTATCGAGTTCACATATTGAATCCTCGCAGGCGGCTCGCAGGACAAATAAACGCGCGAGGTCCAAGCGTGTCAGGGTCCTGGAATCACGTCCCCTCTAATCTCATATATACGGCCGCCGATAAAGTATCTAGCTGAGGAAGGACAGGGCCCACGTCGCGTCCCAAGCCCTTCCACCCTTTGGTGACAAGAGAAACACGGTCTCTGCGTCGTAATCCAGCCGGAAGATGGACGATAACGCGGCTCGCGCGCCAGCTTTCGCCTCCGGATCCCGATCGAACTCGGAATGTTATTCCGTGTGCGGAATTTAGGGCTCCTTATCTCTTCGACGCGATTTTACCCTACCTTTCTTATTTACTTCTCCTCCTTTCCCTCGTTTTATACAAGATTTTCCCTTCGTTCGTTCCGGCCTCCTCCTCGCAGGACAATCGAAAGCTCTAACTGCTTTCCTTCCTTCTGCATCTTCTGTCTTCAGTTTCTTTGGATGCTCGCGTTCGCTGGAAACGGATCTTGATTTCCCTGTTGGAATCTTTTTGCGTCCTGTGGGAATTTTGGAGGATCCCGTTTATCATTTCTCCTGATGGAATTTGTCCTGTTTTTGATGTTTTCGAGCTGTTATTTTGGAAACTGTTCCTTTTGTAGTTTACTATTGTATATTTCCTGGCTTAAATAATATTTGCATAATCCTTGCACGGTGCTTTTTCCATTCTGTCCGGTTAATGAGAAACCTACACTACTATCGAACCAGTTGTATTACTTCTACGGTCGATGTTCATTCTTCTCTTATAGTATCGGTCCAATTAATGACTGAAATACAATACTTGATTGACTTGTACTACTTCCTTCACTAATAGCTGAATTATAACGTATTTGTACTACTTTCCTGACTTCTTTACTATGTACAATTGCCTTGGCTAATGCTTGATATGCACTACTTTTGTTGTTAATGACTGGTCTACACCACTTTCTCCTGCGAAATAGTCGATATATACCACTTCCTCGAATTAGTTCTCGATTTATACTGCTTGTTTGACTAAAGATCCGATACTATCTAGATATTAGATGAATCGTGAAATCATTCTACTGGTCTGATTAATGGCTGACTCGTACTACTTCTGCCTGGAATACAACGTAAGAGATTAGAAATGTATGATAAGTCATCCTAAGACTGATGCCTCACGAAAGTTCTCACAACAGTAAAATAGGCTTGGATTCGGAAAGATTTCGGGAACAGCCTTCCCTCCAATTACCCTAACGAACACTGCTAGAACAACAACAGCAACGCCGAGCAATTTGGTCAGCGGTCTAACCGGCGTTAGGTTAAATCCAAAGCCGAGCTGCTACTAAATCACTGTGCTAAAATTAACGATACTCCGTTTTAAGTGCATTTTAATTAATCCGACTGTAATAAAGGCACCGCGCGAACGAATGCCGCGGGCTTGCACACGTTTTTCCAGAGAGTTAATGTAGCCGGGCGAAATCCAAGGCACGGTTTTATTAGCTGGCCGCCATAATAAAATACGGCGGGACGCCTAACATATTCGTGCGCGATAATCGGCGGCTGAATGCGGGCACCTCTGGCTCGATTTTGAGCTAGAATGCACTTCGTTCGCAGATACAGCCATTCCCTGGTTTATTGTATTATCGGAATTAATTAATTATGATATATATTTCATTGTAAGATCAATTACTAATCCAACGAGTAGTATGGCTCCACCATCAGGCCGACGAGCTGTGATCGGATATCAATCATACACGTAATAGAGATGAATTATTAATCAAATAAATATTGCAGGACAAGCATTAATCTAAATAGAGATGATAGTAGAAGTAGTACAAGTCGATTATCGGCCAGCCGCATTTATCTTGAAGTCTATATCCACTATGAAGTTGCATACACAATCATTGCTTATAAAGGAACAATATATTTTAGGCCACATTATTTACTAGTCGACGTGATAGATTTAGACACTTCCGAGGTAGTACACTAACTATCAATTCGAGTGTAAACAGCACATAAACCCGCATGGCTCCGAATGGAAATTCAACGGAGCCGATTGAAAAGGATGACAATTGAGGACAGCATTGTCAATAGCTCAAAGGGGCTGACCAGAGCGAAGACAATGCTAATACGTCACAGTGGGGAGTATATGACATTGGTTCAAAGCACACTGTTGACAACAATTACACTCCATTCTGGAATTATGATGTACAGCAAATGAATGGAAATAATACAATAAACCGCGTCGAATTCTCGTTCGAATACCATTCGACAAATACCCGTGAATATTATATTCAATTTCAGAGCAAGTAGTACAAGCTACTAGTGATCAGACCACAATACTGAAAAGTATTCCATCTACCACGATAATTATTAGACTGCGGATTTTTATGAAAAATAAAACTGTCCTACATTAATTGCGAGTAACAGGAGCGAAATCGAAATTTCATTCATTCTTGAATATTTGTTTCAGATATTAAACAGATCACATCAATATTAAATTTTCTGAATCCTTCAACTTTTTTAATAACCTTTACGGAGCCCGTTAAATTTCCTATGGGAAAAATTGGAGTGCCGCATCTTGAATCGAGCGGGCGCGTCGGGTATCTTAATAAATCACGGGGCAGAGAGCGTATCGAGCCGTGGCCGGCGATAAATTATCTCGCGGCGTTGGCCGAAACGGTGCGATCTCGCCGGGACAATCTGCATGTCAGAATGATAATCCTTCCTCGGTTCGCGGACGTCCGCGTAAATAATGAATCGGTCGACGGATGCGGGCCGGCGTTTCATTATTCAGACGGGCTGGAGCGTCGGCTCTTGGACGCCGATTTCTGCCCGTCCTCTCGAGAATCCGTTTCTCTGTTGCTTTCGCACAAAGACGACGACGACGACGACGACGACGACGACGACGTTTTCCCGTCGCGCGAGACAAAACCGCCTTTCGGCAACGATGAAATTTATATGACTCTCTTTTTCGGGCACCGATGGCGAACGGGGAGATTCACAATACCGTTCGCTTTCTGAATTTACGAGGACGCCCGGACCGCATGAAAAATAGATAAATTATCCGGGGATGATAGAATGGACAGCCATGACGCGTGTCGCTACATTTGCCGTGCTGAACGCTCGCTGAACCCAAGTATCGCATTATATTTTATCCTCGCGTAATCGTTCCTTAGAACGTGGCGATGGATCGATCGCCCGCCGGCAAAAATCGAGCGATTCGAGTGTTAACAGCGAATCGTTCACCCTCCTATAAATCTCCTTGAAGAGTAAGGCTCGTAAAGTCGGAGTTGAAGACGTTTGGAAAGGTGTATGCGTGCATGAAATTTTCGAGGAGCTGCACGATTGAAGATGAGATTCAAGGTCGTGGGGATGTTAATTTTATGACGAACTTGGATTTCGTGCTATTCGTGCGAATTCGTGCTATGGATCTTTAATAGGAACTCTGGAAGCTGTAGTTTCCGAGCAATAATTGTTCTTCGAATTTGCTAGAAGAATGGATGCAAATTGACATAGTTTAATATATTAACTAGTTTGCATTGCTTCATAGCACAGTGATGCCAGATGCGATACTGATGGTAGAAAGCTTCTCGACTTAATAATAACAAAGCTCGGTACAAGCACATGCTTTAATGAAGAAGAAGGAAAGTTTAGATACGCGTGAGTTAGAGAGTGGGCCGAGCCAAATGGCGGGCAATTGTAAAAGCAAAAATTGTTGGGATTTAGAGGATGGAGATTAGGCCGGAGGAGAGCGTTGTGTTTTGGGCGCGGCGGCTATATTCGTGTCCCCTGGCGGGCCGATTAAATTACCTTATCAATCCCGGTGTCGCGCACGTAACATCCCGACGTGTCGTATAACGCGCGACAACGTTCGGCTCGGCACGACCCACAAAGATACGGGGCGAAATTGTCCGCGCGATAGCCGAGGCGAAGCTGCATGAAAAAAAAGCCTCTCGTACGTCACTCGTTATCGTTAGTTTTAGGAGGCCGTGTGAAACCGGAGCTTCGCCAAGAAGCTGCTAGGTGCTCGTTTGCGTACACCACGGAAACGGTGCACGGTTACCTGCGGCCGCTGCAACGATGCAACACTGCACCAGCCGATGTATACAGGCTAACACAAACTATAGAATCTCTAATCCGCCCTCTAACCGTGCAGAAGTGTTTATATCACCGGAAACAGTTCCTGCGAAGCAAATTCACCTCGTTCTCGTCGTTCTAGATTTCTTATTTAGGTCGTAACATACATGATTGCCTTGCATATTCTATTAGGTCGTTCGGAAAGTCATTTCGTTTTCTCAAGGAAAAACGAAAGCCAATTTTTTACCATTTTGAATAAGTTTTATGACATTTTGTTCTATGATCTCTTGCGATTTTTCAGCCAACTTAAAGATCCCACGCTTGTAGAGTTTCTGTTTTTTATTAACAAAAAGTTGAGTTATATTGAAATGAGATTTGGCCTAATGTTTTGATTGTTAATCGTGTACCGGATTGGTTTGAGGCAATTCGAGGAACATTTGACAAAGTGGCTTGTACTAAAGCACAGTTATGTGCATCAGGAACAAGGCACAATTTAACTGTTAAAGTTAGAACGTGTAGAGTATTTGTACTCGTAACCAAACTTATTTATGTTACAACCTAATATTATGTTACAAACTGTCGTTCGAGGCAGGATTGAGTGGGGCCAATTGACGATGGTGTTAAGGAAAATAGGTCGGCCATAGTTGGAGCGTACCATAAATCGAGCCAAGTAGTACCTAGCAGCGGTTCAACAAGACAAGATACACTCTCTAATGTATCGTGGATTATTCTGATCTCAACATAACAGCTTCCATCCAAAGTGTAATAAAACGGCGATAAAAAAATAGTATATCAATTTTTATGGGTCTCGTTGCGAAGAGAAAACTTCGATCTACAAATCGCAAGTAGTTTGAGTCGCGAAGAAAATTTTTCAAACTTCGTAGAAACGAAAATTATGGAACCGCTCTTCACATTTTTCGTCTATTCCCTAAGGTACAGAAGCCTCTGCAAAAATGAAACGACTTATGGAATATAAAGCAGAAATATCGCCCCCTAAAATGAGCCCAAGCACGTTGCCGTACGATTTTTTTCAACAAAGTAACAGTCGATTGAACATTCCAGCAAGTGGTACAGATTAACTATATGTCTCAGACAAATGATACAAATCGACCAGTAGACAAACAAGTAGTATAGATCACCGAGTAATGCGACTTGTAGTACAATTTGAGTGATAGGAGAAGTAATACGAGTGGGCTAGTGGTACAAGTCGGCCAATAATCGGATAGAAATTGGATTCGGGATTCTGTGATTTCAAGACGCGCGCAGGTGTTGGTAAAGCGGAAAAGGATGAAGTTTCATGGCAGGGCGGGTCAGCCGTGTGTTTTTCCAGTCTATAGGGATTCATTAATCGTATCGCTTCCGGTCGCAATGGTTTCCGATAAAATCAATATTTACGCAGTGACGCGGGGCGGCTCTTGTTACATGGATCAGCCTGTACGGACGAACGTAGCCCCGAGATATATAGCGGGTACATGGGAAATGGGAAAAGTCCACGTGCGCGTCCGGGAAACTGGGTTATCGGGGGATTTCGACAGGAATTTCTGACGCCGTTTCTCCGCGCTTGTTCGATAATCTTCGATCCACTTTACATTTATATTATCGTGGATCCTTCCTCGAGGGGAAGGAGGGGAGAGGGAGGCTTGAAACGATAAATCTAGATCCATAGTATCACGGAATTTGTCACGATCGATTTCACCGGGAAAAATCCGGTGAAAATACCATTCTCTATTTCCATACTCCATCTCTCTCTATCGTTCCCTCTTTAGACTATTGCGTCGAGAGCTCTCGAGAGTATCTTACGTAATTAATGTTCGAAGCTACTGCATTTATAAAATCAATCAAGCATTCGTTAATACTGAATCCCTCGTAATGCGTGGAAATAAGAGGAACTACGAGCAAGCGGTTTTGCTTAATGCAACTCGATAATTATTCATGATCGGTAGAAGTTTATCTATAAACCTGACTGCAGTTCGATTCTGTGGTCAGACGTTATCAATTATTTACGACACTTAAGCGTTAAGAATTTTCTTCTAATAAGTTGCCTGGAGTTAGCTGTTGGATAAATCTTTTTAAGTATATGGTTAATTGTATCGGTATACTGATTTAAATTAACTTAAGCCCAACCTAAATTAACCTGCCCGACTAAAATCTACACATATCACTTACGATATCCAACCAGACGCGTTTCTGAGATATCGGCGAGCTACGAACGGTGGTCCCAGGTGATTTCAAGGGCTCTGCAGGGCGGCAAACAGTTCTGCGCACAATTCTTCCTTGTGATCCTTTCCATGTGCTTCGGAAGCGTCGTTTAAACGTTGTTGGGCGCCGGGAACGGCTGGAATTAAGTTGAGAGGAGTCGCCTTAACGACCGTAGATCTCGCCGGCTCATTGGTAGCCAGCCGATACCGGTGCGAGGGCCGTATCCGGCATCTAATCTGCCCTCCATCTTCCGCGGAACAGGCGGAAAAGATTTGGAAGCGGCGCTAAATCATCCGAGCTAATTTCGCCTAATCTTTACGCCGGCCGTAAAATAACAATTCCAGGCAACCGGCTCGGCACGCGAGAACGTAAAGGGCCCGGGAATTAATAACCAGCTGAGAGAGAAGAGCCTTGTTCTGGATCCACCAGAGGATTCAGCCTGCGTAATACTTAATGCTCCGGCAAACTTCCTGTCCGGCGAGCACGCGCACGCGGACACGCGCCCGATTCTGAGCTTGCAGCCTGACGCATAGCTAGCTGCCAGGATTAGGGGCAACGCAGGACGAACGGGTTAAGGGCCACACTTTCCCGTTGCCAGTCGAATCCGTGCGTACAACGTGCCCGCGCATACGTACGGCCTAATTACTAATCGCGGCCGCTCGTAAATTCCGGATAATTTTCCCGAGCGCCGCGTGCTGTCCGCTCGCGTTTTCCCGATTATGTCGCGCAGCCCGTCAACCTTTGCTTTTCCATGGAATATTAATGCATACGAGTTCTTAGGACGCGATATGTTCTGCTATAGGCGTGGCTGATTGTTTCACGATTTGTTTTGAGCATTTGGTAAATTTCTATCTAAAAATTCCGTGTTCCTCTCAGACCTGCAATTTTATTCATTGCCATGTATTCGAAGATTGACGTCCTCCCTATACGGTTACCCCATAAAATCTGATATACGATTTTTTTTGCAACCTACTCACTCCTACTCTTGGATTATTCTAATACCAACTGCACACCTTCCACTCACAGCGCAATAAAAGGGCAAGAGAAAATCGTATATCAATTTTTATGGCGTCATTGTACAAAGAAGACTTGTATCTACGCGTATTCATACTCCGTAGAAACATCTGAACCGATAAAATGTATGAGATTCTAGAGATCGAGACGGAGTTCAATTCAATGAAGAAAAACTTATTACTGGACTGCGGATGTGTATGCATTTGCGATAAAAATGCGCGGCAGCAGATTAAAGTAGACAAAGAATGCTTAAAAGAATTGATTAATATATTTAATTATAGATTCAAGCTGACCGAAATCATTAAAGGAGGAAAGAAACTTTATCTTCGAATCCTGTGTCTCGCAATCGATGCAAAGAATTTTGTATTTTGCGTCAAGATCCGCAGTCCATTTGTTATATTGTTTCCGAGCTAGCTCTGCTGACAAAGTGGATCCTGTCAGGTTATCCCAAGGTTTTCGTAGACATTGTGTACATCCGTTTTAACGAGCACCGCGGGACAGTTGAGGCGCACGGGACTCGAGTCGCGGAAGTTAGTTTCCGCGCCGATAAATGCCGGCCTGATGATCCCGTGTCCCACGAATCTGAAACAAACAGTCTCCCGCGAACTTCCCTAGAATGTCTAGATTGTTCCCCAGCCCGCGATACTTTTCGCGGGGCGCGGCTTTAAAGCTCGCTTAAGCTCCGATCTCCCGGGACTGTTCCAACCACTCTCTTCTCTCGCGAACGAGAGAACGAGATCCATTTGTCCATCAATTTCACACCATCAAAAGACTGTTCCAGCCCCGATAAAAGATCAGTTCCGCGATTTCGCTGGGTCTCCGCGCGCCGAGAGTGCTATGGTCCGTCTGTTATCAGACACCGAACAGTCTCGGGGAAGTCTGTCGGGGCGAAATCGTAACGAGTTGGGACATCGTTACGAGGCAAACTAGTTGCGGTCCCGGCGATATTGGATGCAAAATAGTCGCGATGGGAATAGAACGTCGCGTTCGTCGCGCGCAAAGTGGTCCGCGGCTTAAACAGTCCTTCCAGGAAGTAGTTACAATCTTGTAATAGCGGACACACCGTAAGCGGCACTGCGGCCGGAATAATCGCGAAGCCCGAACGATATTCGACCCCGAAGTAACCCGTGACCAACCGCTCTCAGACGACTATAGTAGAACCGGCGTGGCGGATTGAGTTGCGCCAGACCCAGCCCCGAGCTTCAACTGTAATTTTAGTGATAATGGGGGTGAAGATGTAAGCGATATCAGATTGAGGGTAGTCGGGGATTTAGTGGAGGTTGTCAGGATCTAACAGAGATTAGAATACGTGGCGCGACGTGATGTACAGCGAACAGTAAATTCCATGGTTAAACCGTAGATTTAAGTAGTAGGTGGACGTTAAAGTCGGATGGGAAGCGTCGGCGGTTGTTAGAACCCTAGTTTTAAATCTTGCGAACATTATCGTGCAACCCGTAGTTCACTGTAACACTGAATTGTTCCTTTAATGGAACATTGCAAGGATTGTTGTGTGTGGTCCGACTATGCTCAGGATATACTACTTAGACGCTTGTAATTACGGGTTCCTTGGAATTCTAATCACCTATTCAGATTCAATCTGCTGCACACTCTTGACGTATTTACATTCCTTTCGGTTTTATTCGTTTATTCTCGGACTGGATGTTCAAAGAACAAATATGTACGACCATACAGCGGACTTACTACTTACACCACATTTTCCTTCGATTTTTTATTATATATAATACTTCGATTATCTTCTCTTCCGTTTATTTTTCCAGTGTGAACACTAATTCTAAATTTCTCTAACGATTTGTCTGGACTATTTTCTCATCGTTGATTTTTCGTACACTATCCGTACATTTCCTCTCGGCAATTTCCCTCAGTAACACATTAACCAAACCACTCCGTCTGACCCTAAAGAAGACCTACCACTTCCAATCGCTTGTCCCGAAACTTTGCCAACAATTCCACCGATTCGCGAATCTTTTTGTTGCAGATTCTTTCGGCACACTTTGATTGTTCTTTCCCTCCATCAATTTCCCTCGCATAAAGCTCTAACCGAACGACCAAGGTCTGACCATAAAGGGAAGCTACTATCCGCTCCAAGTTTATCTTCAAACTACTGCAATATTTTCCAATATTTCCAACGATCATTTTTCATTCTCTTTGTTTTAACACAGAGAAGAAGCTTTCTTCGGCAGGAGCCCGATATTTCAGCGAAAGAAAACTTCCAAAGAATAATTTCCCGTGTTTAATAACGTCATTTATGATTCGACGAGGTGGGCTGTACGGTGTTCTCAGTGGAACCCGGTACCCGAAAACCTCCGCAATTTCGCGAACGGGTACGTGACGGCGGGTTGGCTCTCATTAAACGGCACTCACCGAACTTCGTAGGCCTCACGCCGGAAGTTCAACGAGCGAAACAACCGTACGCGTGTGCATATGTTGTATAACGGATGCACGGACGTTCTCCAGCTCATTCTAAGTCGATTCCAGGGGATCGCGACATTTACGAGTGCGCAACCCTCTCGCACCACACCCTCACCAAAAGTCAGAATTCGAGTTTGCAACGCGCGGCGAATTCGGCTCGCGGATTACGATTTCGCTAGAGGGGAGACTTCCTGGCCTAATGGTGGCCTCCGTAATTGTTCGGTCGCGCATTCTCACGTCCAATTTTAATGCTTCACAAAGAGATCTCTTCGGAAACCCTTTGTTAAGCCTCTGTAAGTATTTTGAACCCTTTGTAAGGACTTGCTTTATATCCTATTGTAGTTGTTAGAACTGAACATTGAATGTCATGGTTGCTTCTACCCAGGAACGTTTCATTTTAAATTGTCAATTATATTAAAGAGGGGATGATAGAGGATCTAGAGGTATATACCACTTCGAAGAGTGAAACAATTGCCGACAAAGAAGCAAGCGTTGCTCTGGAAATAATTCAGTAAGAATTTTTACGATTCCAAGGTCGTATAACTCTGAGGGGGTTGTAACGTCGGCCCTGTAACAATACGCACCCTCAGCACTCTTTAGTCGGGAAGAGAGATGAAGACTGGATCAGGCAGCGACATCAGCGGCTGGTATCTCTGCCGAGGGCCGAGGCTAACAGCCTCGTACCGTTCGTCGTCCGACAATTACCAAACTTTACTACTTAAAAGCACGAACCAGGGACGTAACATCGGCCCCCCGCGTTGACCCGCGGCCATTATCCGACGGGGGACTCGTTTCCAACGGGCCGTATCGACCGAAACAGACGTCATTGAGCTGCTTGATGGCTTGACGGAGCTAATGGAAGGTATATTAGGTATACGCCTACGAATGCAGTCACCCGCCAAGACTCGCTAGCGATTCGCTCGAATCGTCCTCGAGCAACAGTATTACCTATGTCGCGATCGATTTCCATTGGTTGCCCGGCATCCGGCAATAATTTCGCGAATGGGAATTATTAATGGAGCCCGGTGATACGACTATTCAGCCCCTGAACTAGTTAATTCGTTAGAGAATTCGCAATGATCGAGATACATCGATTTCTCTTGGAATATGCTGCTGGTAACGTCCGATTACTCGTAAAATAGCGGCCGGGCTCGTAACAAAATTGCTTTAAGGCTCTTTGAGGAGGAAAGTTTCCTACAAAGTTGCGTTTCAGCATCAAAGAAACAATGCAGCATTCGATGAGATTATCTTCTAGCAAAGAGCGGTGAACGATCTCTTGGAATTATTAGTTATTTAAATTGAATGAATGCGAATCTCTATGGAGAATCTCTGGTGATTAATTTACAGGAAGAATTCTTTAGTTCGTCAGAAATTCAGTTACATTCTAAAGAAGCTGAAGATCTCGTTAAACCTGTTAAGTTATCTCTATACTTTCTTTGCGCTTTCTGAATGTATAAAATCCATGTTATAATCCTTAGGTAATCGATAGCATTCGATTATGCAGTTAGGGCGTTTATAGTTCGCAAGTCAAAGGTCCTTCGCCCTTTAGCCTTTCGACGACCTATCCCGCCCTGTTGGCCCAGAATCTCACAAATTCGGCCACGGAGTAATTAACATCGGTCGTCGTCGGAGCAATCCCGGCCGTCATGCGATTAGTATCGTGCTCGGCCGGCCGTTCGCATAATCGGGAGGCGTCGAATGTCGCTAAACGACGGCCATCTTTGGCTCAAAATCGCGGACGGTCGGGGCGTCGTTTTTGGCATTTTATTGCGAATAATTCGTGAAATCGCAGATTGCGGATTTGATGAATTTATAAGAAAAATAACTAGCTGCGATTTAAGACGGTAAACCAAATTGAACGAACTTAAGAGTATCCATTCATTATTTACAACTTATTCGAACATTTTTATTTTGCATGAAGATCTGCAAGTCTGTCGATAATCACAACTAGGGCATCCGGAATTCTAAATAAACGATCAGGGTGGACGCTTGTACTCGCCGTGTAACACAATTCCAAAAAGGCGTTCACCAACACCGGGAATAAATTTCGCCAGACCCTAAAGGGGAACTACTACTTCCTGGAAGCCCGGTGAAGTTTGTCTAAGGATTCTAGCCATTACGTATTCCTCGCAGATGTGATTGTTCCCCGGCCCATCAATCTTCCTAGCATAATAAACCTCGGCGTCTGACCATAAAGGGGAACCACTACTGTAAACTTCTAGCTCGCCGCGCGAGTTGAGCGTTCCGAAGGCATACTCCGAGGCGCGCCGTGCTCAATTTTCTCTTAACAATCGTGGAGGAGTTCTCTCTCTCTCTCTCTCTCTTTCTCTCTCTCTCTCTTTCTCTCTCTCTTGCAAAAATCCGGGAACAGCTCATCCTCGCGGGAGGCCCCAGAAACAAATAAAGCACTCCATAAAGTTCCACGAACATAATATAAACTATCGAAGTTCTGTCTTTCCAGTGGTACTAGCTTCTCGCGATTTGTCTCTCTTTCTTTCCCGCTCGCTCTAAAATAAGAAGAAAAGTTTCCGGAAGTGGACTCGCAACGGGAGATCCGCGAATGAGACTCGCGGACGTCCAGATGGAAACGCAACGGCGCGACGGAAAGAAAGATAACAAACTCCCGTCGGCGAAAACATAATTATCATAATAAGTTCGTAGGCGAGGGGACACGGAGCAGACAAAGAGGAAAAACGGAAACAGAAGTCTTGTAAGGGTTTCTAATGAGGAAAATAACAGCGGAGTCGCCGGAGGGCGGACGTTCGAGGGGTCTCGCGTTAATTGCTCCTTAATTCGCGCGAGGAGAACACCCGGCAACCAGACTAATTGTCGAACGCGAGAGATGATCGCCCCCCGGGGGATTAGCGGTCGCTGGATAATTCATCGTCGTCACTCTCTCTCTCTCTCCATCTTGCTCTCTTGTTGCGAAAAACGGGATAGGAATGCCGGTCCAGGCAGACGAAATTCATTTGCACTTGGCAGATTGCTTTCCTCGGATATTAACTTCGAATTCTCCGGCGGCCAACCGTCTCCAAGGAGGACGAGGAAAATCCAGCAAGTCGCGTGAGCTAATCGACGCGTGAGCTTATCGGCGATTCTGCCAAGAAAACACACGCATACACGATCCCCTTGGAGATTCCATGGGATTTTTAGCGGGATCCGTGGACCCTTCCACCCAGTGTGGAGATATTGCACGGTTTTCACGGGCATGTGCGACCAAATGCAGGGTCGTGTCTACGTGTTTAAGTTTGTGTGGAAAGTGGTGAGGAACTATTAAGCTGGAACTAATAAGAGTAGTATTTACTCAACAAATTTATTCATTTCTCCTCAACATTTATTCTTCATATTATGAATATTTCAAGAAATACAGAGAAATTTATAACCAAATACATCGGTGATTTAAATAATCTGAAAAACTAAATAAGTAACAAATGAACAATTTTTAATTTTATTTTAAGACAGCAAAATTTAAAGAATTAATTAAAAGATGATTACAAAAAATATATTTGTTACGATAGTTATCAGTAGGTAGGAATAATTTTTTAATGAATTTTGTGGAAATTTCATCTCGATATCTTTTATGGATCAAAAGTTATAGTAAAATGCCAGATTGTGAGACTAGTCTCCCCCCTTGCCCTTCCGCAACGCTATTCCCCCACCCTTGCGCCTCGGGCCGACGCGTGCGACGCAAGCCCGAGGCACGCGTCGGCTCTTCGCGCAGCGGTCAAAATGTCCCGTCGCGAGTGGATTTCGGCTGATTTCGCTATTGCCAAATGTACCGTTTTTTCTACATAGGAAAACTGCATTCCCCGTACCCAGGAGTGGGAGAAAACTCACTAGGGAACTAGGGGTCTAGAATGTTCCACAGAGTACTTGTACCCCTCTACGCCCCCTTATACCCCGTGAGATGCCTATGCTAGAGCCTGCGACCGTGGCTTGCTGTGGATCTATTTAACGGTTCATTTTACAGGATTTTTTTAAACGCAGTTTTCTTTATAAGACCTTAACCCTTGAGAAAGTGGAACCCGAAAATTTTTAAGACCTTTAAAAAGCATATACCGAATATCCTGCAAAATAATCTACAATTAAAAAGAAATAAGTTCCGCAAGTTAAAAAAAACACATTTTTTGCTAATAAGGTAGATAGGATTAATTTTTCAATGATTTTTAGTGGAAATTTTATCCCGATATCTCTTATGGTTGTAGAGTTATAGTAAAATATTACAATCCAGCCCACTGTGTTCTTCGGCTGTTCGAAATTGTATTTCGCGGTACAGCGTTCACTTCAAATAATTTTAATTTTGTCAATTTTCAAATGTCCATTTTTTAAAAAAGAGGTCCGTAAAGGGGACACTTGGAGCTGTATCCCCATTTTTCAATTTTTTGAAAAGTGGCCCGCTATGAAAACACGGCATTTGTTTAAACCAATTGCAAAATAAATGGCGAAGAAAACATTTTTTTCACATAACAACGTTTTGAATGGATACTCTTATGTTTTCACTATAAGCTCCTAAAAACTCATTTCTATCGGTTTGTCAGTTCTAGTCTTACAATTTAATGGAAATTATTTAAATAAAAATAAATTTTTAAAAAATACCACGTTTTTAAAACGGACTAAAAAGTATAAAATAATTTTTCCGAGCCCCATACAGATTCCTAACCCCATACAGGTATACCTAAAAATTTGTGATTTGTGAATTTTTAATAGCTATGAAAATACTTGTAAGATTTAAAACGAAAAACTAATTCTTTTTAAAAGGGCTGATTCAGAGTCACCACTAAAAATTGCTATACAACATTTAAGTATTGTATTCTAAACATTTAAGTATTGTATGTGGTGTTATATCAATTTCATATCCATAAAATGAAAAGAATGATATAGAATGGAATTATTCTAAGTCGGAAGAAATGTTTAATTTTCGAGTTAAAATAGCTCCGAGTGCAAAGGGTTAATTATTATACTTGATGAGCCGTTTACAAAATCAAAGCAGTATGACAATTTCGAAAAGCTCACGTATTTGCATCGCAATAGTGCTCGCGCAGAGCTGGTCTGGCTTAACGAATTCCCCGAGCGCTGAGTGAAACTCCTGAAGGGAAGGAAAGAGTAGAAAAGAGAAGACTATGCTTTTCACTTTCATTAACCGCGGGAGTCCGAATCCTGAGTTCCGAGGCCGCGGAGCGTGTGCACACGGAGCTCACGCGGAAACGAGCAGCAGACTTTAAATATTAAATGAACCGTAATATCCTGGGATTCGATTGCACAGAAGATAGGAAACGTTCCAACGTCGTCGTCGTCGTTGGTGCGCAACTACAATTTCCCTCGGAATACTCGTGTCCTGTCCCTCCACATCCGAGGATTTGATTAAGAAGTTACGAGAACTTAGGCTTTCCCGAACGAACCAACGGATCGAAATTTCCCCGGTGGATATCGATGGAAAGGAAACGGGATGGGACATGTCAAGACGCTCCCGGATCGGATTGCTTCTCGAGGCTGGGAAAAACGTTCACCGGCGGATAATCGGCCGATAAGCCGATTATAGTCGTCGACACTGGCCGGCGAATAATCGACGGAACTATTAGGCGGACCGGAGATTCGACGGCGAATTAATTCTCGAAGGTGATTCAATTACACTTTAATTGGCCGACTCTCCGCTTTAAAGTTCACGGAATTCGGATGAAGATTTCCGCCGAGATAGTTCTTCTCCTCTTCCTTTTGCATCTATCTTCTTCTTTCTGTTTACTGAAAAACTTTCATTCCGAGCGCAACACGAGCTCGCTGTTTCTTTTAATAGAATTTTAAATTGATGCACTGTTCGCAAATTGTTGAAAGTATTTCTGTCAAGACATCTAGCGGAGTCAGGAGAGAGAACGACAGAAATTTTTTAAATAATTCGACTGCTTTCTAATTTAAACCGTTACTATGTATCCTGCACGAATTTTGGAAAAAATGGAGTTCTACTCACTTCAATTGGCAGGTACTATGCAATTAAATTTCTTCTCGCTTAAGGGACCAAAATCTATTTCATTCCCTCAGAAACAGCAGAGGAACAATTCTCCAACCCTCGATTTTCGTCGATCGCAGGTGAAAATGTAATCGTCAATGACTCGAATCGTTGCAATCTCCACCGAAGGTAATCGCCTATCGTCGCAGGAAGTCGTCGGGCGATTACCGTTGCAATTCGCCGGTCAGAAATGCGTCGGCATACCGTCGGATCGACGCGACGGTGTGCAACGTGTTGCACAACCGCCTGGATATATTTGATCTCGAACGCGTTCAATTACAATAATAGAACTGCGGCGGAAACGCGGGCTTTGCGGAGGAGGATTGCCCGATTGCGAGGGGTGGTTTTAGAGGGTGTTGGACCCCAACGGAGATTGGGAACACAGGAAACGCCGAAGGGTTGTTCGAGGTGTCGGACTCCTGGCCGGAGACGTTGCCGATTTCAACCCGTAGAAAGCGAAAGAGAGAGATTGAGATGGAGAGGACTTTGAGGAATTTGGTTGTCGTCTGAGATGATGTTTGCTGAGTAGGGTTGGAGATATTTCGGAGTGTGGAGGGTGGGATAGAGATTCGGTGACTCGCGGACCGTCGAGAGAACGAAGGTCCAGAGATTGGGGAGAAAAAGAGAGAAGAAAGAAACGGGAAAGATCAAAGGGGACGCCGCTCGTCGTTTCTGAAAGGTAAGTAGAAAATTGAAAGTATGGGAGTGGTCCAGGACAAGGGGACCACCTGAATTATTGTCTTTCTTGGATCGAATCATTCGATGTTTGACAAACGTTATTTAATCATCTTTTTGCCAGAGTCGTATAATATCGGAATAATTAAGAGGATGCTTGGAAGCATGGTGAAATATCTGGTTTCATTCCGTCGGTCATCTTTTTTTTTTCAAACTACAAATTCTTCGTCGATCGATACTGAATAGAACAGTATTGTTAGCTCGAAACTTATTCCAAACCAGTCGAAGGGTAAGACAAACATCCGACGACTTCCAAAGGGGTAGCTGACATGCCAGCGTAAACAGGACTCGCCCCTGATCGTGGATCTGTCGGATAATTTCCAAGTTCCGCTTGTCTCGTGCAACCCCGATAAATCATGCCTCTCTGCACCGCGTTCACCCGGGAAAAAAGCCACCCTGCCACCTCCGTTCGACCAAGGTACACAAGCTGGCGTAGTTCAAAGAGCCCTGCGGATGACCCACGCACCGGTCCTCGATCCACGGTCAGAGTTTACTTAGCATTGCTGATGCACTATCCACTTGGCAGGGTCCTTGGTCTGTGCACAACGTTAGAGAAAGACCTGACCGGAGGTGGTTTCTGAACGGGGGTTGCTGTCCGGATCGGAGCTTTACCTAGCCTAGCCAAGGCTAATGGGCGAACGGCGAAGATCGTGAAGGAGAACCGGTCTGTTTGAGAACGGATAGCGGATCGCTTTCTAATTAATAGCGAGCCATCGGAGGGCTGCGAAAGTGCACCTGTTCCCATCCCTCTTTCCCGAACACCGCCTCGATATTTCATCCCCTTCGCTCTTGCCCAAAGAAAAACGCCAGCCAGGCGATTAATCGTCCCATCCGACGGCCCATTGATATGATCCCGGCCGCATAATTGATTCCACCACGTCGAACCACCTGGATCTCAAGGTCGTCCAACCCCTCTGTCAGCCTAGTCGCGGTTTCTTTCATGCGCCGCATTGTGGATCAGAAACGGGACTGAATCAATCCATGAATCGTTTGGTTTCTTAGCTCACCCCTTGCTCTGTGATTTATTTTCTCGGCTAGACTTTTGTAACATTATTATATCTATCCCCGATTGAAATTCTTGATTTACATCAAATGCGTAAAGTGGTTCTTTCTTTGCGCACCTTCTGTCTCGTGATTTATTTTGTGGCTGGATTTTTTGATCGACTCTTGTGAGACGATTTTATTCTATTTGAGCTCACCTGAACCCCTATAGACTGTATGATTAAACCACCGCGATTTAAACCACTAACAATTTATAGAACAGAGACACTTTAAAATATTCGATACGATTGCTTAATTAGCATTTCGCTGCGAGCCACGAGGAAAATTAAAGAGGAAGTGATCCGTATTAAGCGTAACAGAACGAAAATCGACGTATCCGTGTGAAATGTTGAAGCGGCAGCGTAGCAGAAATTTTTGTCGGTACAAACCTGTATTTTTTTTGGAAGGGTTCGGCTTTCGGGAATTCGTCGGATACACGTGCAGCCACGCAGCGTGTCTATAACAAGCAGAAACGGCAGCGTTAATGAATAGACACGTTAGCCGAGTTACATTCAATAGCACGTGAACTAGTCAGAAATTCGAACTGAAATTTTTTGCAAACGAACCCCGCTCCCACGGCCACGGCGCGGCGCAGAGATCGCCGATGCAGTTTCAACTATTTTATGCCGTACAGAATCACCGCTGGTTACGACAATCTGTTCATAGTCGGTATTGTGCGCCGCTCTTTGAAAATAAAAACGGAAACGCTTTCGCGAAATGAAAAATAAAAGCAATCTGCTGGCAATTAGAATACCTTTCAGCGTGCCCTCTAAACACGAATTTCCATGGCATTTGTACGAATTGTGTTAATCAAACATATATCGCTCTATTCGGTGAATCAAGCAATCTGTTGCAAGAAATCGTTTTGTCAATCCCAATCTCAAATTGCAATCTCTTCGGCTGATCCACAATATTTTATTCGGGATAAAAATGTTGTCCAATTCATCATTCCGAAGAATTACATATTCCAGTAACATTTGGTGCTAGGCGCCATCTAAGAACGACCCGCCAAGCATGATGAGTACGTTTGGAAAATGTGTTGAGAAAATTTTAAGGTCGCGAAGAAAATGGATGGAACGATCCTTGTACAAGCCACGGTACAACCCGCGAACTCTAATCAGGATCCCCCCCCCCCAAAAATAAGACGGTTTCAATTGGCTTCGTTTCGAACAAATCCCGATGGCGTTCCTCGTTATCAAACGAAGGTGAGGCGAAAAGGGCCGAAAAGAATCGGCGGAAGAGGAGCCTCGTCGATTCCTCTTCGTCTCCTGATAACCTCCCGTCCCCTGTTCCTCGCATTCCAACCCCGTTCCACCCCCTTTTCTCAGGCTGGTTCGAGGGTGTCGCGGATGCCGTTAAACTCTCGTTCCGTTCGTCCTACGGAGGTAGAGGTGGGGGGTGGGGGGTTGGTTTAATATATTTCTCTCTCCTCTCGCTTGATTCCACTTTGCCTACCTCCTCGACTGTAGATTGCGACGCGGGGGTTGGAGAGGGAGGTTGAACTTCCCTTTCGCTCGATTTCACCGACGCCCCGCGACACGGACCCTGGGAAATCCGCGTCGACAGCGTCGCGACGACTGTCGCAGATAAGACTTCGCGACTCGGATGTCAACTGTTCCATGGATGTCGCGGGGGTGGATGCACACCACTTTAAGGGTAGAGACCGATTCGCGAGCTGGTAACGTCCCTCACGATATTGGGAAAGAGTTTACGTGCGGGAGGACCATTATTTTTGCTGATGTTGCTGGTGACTGAAGTTGTTTGGCGATTGGGAGAACAGATAATGGGATATTTTGGTTAACAATAAGAAAATTGACTGGTATTCATTGTGTTAATAACAGACTGTTTACTTTGTTTCACACACACAAGATTTGATTGCTTTGAGGTTGCTGGTTGGACGGACGTCTCTTCCTGCTTTCGCACAGTCAACTCGCAATATTTATACTATCGCCCACTGCTACCTCTCTTAGTAGTGGGGCAATTTTCCCCAGGGCTGATCCCCCTCTCGCCGGCCTCGCCTGGCCTAACAGCCCCGGTTCGATCCTTACGATCTTACCGTGCTCGTGGACCTGGTTTCGGAGGGGGTGATCACAACCCCCTCCCGGTCTATCGGGCCTAGGCTGTTGTCAATAACAACCTTACCCGTGGCCTTTTCAAGGGTTTCCAACCGTGTGGCGGTCCCCATACAAACGCGATGCCGGGAGAGTTTTTTATAACGTTTGATTTGACACTATCAAACTTACCACACTTTCTCACATAACAACACTGTATACATATACAGATTTATCACCATACCATTCCATATTCGAACGCAATTTACAATATCTCCGCATCGCACCACTGTTACAGTACAAACTTGACCTTATTCACGCTATTAATTTATTACAATATTTGTTCGACGCATACGCATACATATAATTCGCTTCTTACATTTCACACTGTTATTTCGCACGAAGAGAGGACATTCCAGTAGTAACTAAATTGAGCTACTGATTCGCAACACATACAATCTTAAACCAAAATTAGACCATTGAACCGTAACACATTGCTTTATGAAAATCACGTACAGTATTACGATCCACACTCACCGGATGATCGATGACGACTGTCTCTCTCCGTCGATCGTCTCATCCCCATCATAGGGTCACAGATAACTAATTATTACATGTCTCCAACCACACTAAAAAATTTTCTCCCATATCTTTCACTACAAATTCAGTGTTTGACAATCCCATCACTATAATACAAATATTACCTGTCTGAGAGGTATGAAGCATTCTACCGAGATTGCCTTTTGTTTCGGCTCGACTGGCTTTGTCGGCCTTCACTTCGATCAATAAAAATTGCAATAAATATTTCCCTGATGCCATCGAATTACATTTTCCGCGGCGATACACAATGGAACCGATACAAAGAGAGCCTTCCTTTCTCTCTCTCTCGATTTCTTCCATTTCTAAAGTATTTACAGCGCCGTTACGTATTCACCGTTCGATAGAAATCATTTTGATTGACATTTAGTCTCGTTCAAGGTAGAATAGCAGCTCTCGATACTTCTCCGGCTGCATTAGCACACCAGGAAAGTATCGCAGGATCCAGATAAATTGCATCAACTTGCAGCCAGCCAAGCCTTCCCGTAATTCCTGGAACGTGGAATTCCTTTCTATCGGACACATTGTTCATTCGAGCCCGCGGATAAATATATAAATCGTTCGTAATGCGAACGTGTCGGATTTCACGGTGATTTTTATCGATGTGCACGCACAGCCAATCCCTTTCACGCCGGATAAACGTCATCCGGGTAATGCGCGTGCGAGGATGCATAATTTTCGCACGCTGGAAAAATATTAGCGATTTTTATTACAATCGATCCCGCGTCGCCGCACGAAATACACGCACGCAAATACAACCGCTGCCGCGGAAATCCCGGTGGTGTTAAAACATCAACAATTCCGTTTATTGCTCCCGGCGAGTTGGTCCGTCTTTGTTATCGCGGCAACGAAGCCTCTGATTATGCGCATGCATTCGAAAATCGTGATGACACAATCCACAATTTGTCAGATAGTATACTTCACGTGTGCCCATAATTGTGAAAGTGGTCCAACTCAAAATTAAAAAAGAAAATGAGTTCACATCAGTTGTTTCACATCACATTCTTTTATGGAATTCGTTTAGTGTTAAACGGCACATATATCATTGATGAAAATTGTGTCATTACTTGCACAATTGCAGTGAACGGTGTCAACAACTAAAAGCTTAGATTGCGACCCTCTAAACCGATTTCTAGAGCAACCGATGTCAAGAAGGGTGCGCGAGGACGGTGCCCGGATTAAAAGATCCGTGGGACGATTCTGAAGGGCGTTTTCCAATGGAAAAAGGGGAGAAATATTCCGTCGTTTCATCTCGGCCGCTGACAAATTACCCGAACGTCAAGCGAATAAGTGGAATGAGGAGACAGGCTCCAAGGAAGAAAGACTCTCGGGTCCACGGTGTGGAAGGTTTCCACGTTGAAAGGGAATCGAAATGTTCGGGGAACGGAAGGGTCGGTGTGGCGGCTCTCTCCTCGGAGCCCATTAAAAAATAATTAGATTCCCGGCATTAACTCGGCAAATATTTTTCGATACAATCCGCGGCGGGGCCTGTTCAATTAAAACCGGGTAAAACGGTTCCCGGGGCTGGTCTTCCCGCGGCGGGCCGGGGCCGTCTCTTGAATTTAATTGAGAAACTTCATCAGGGGCTCGGCTCTCTCGCTACATCCCCACCCCCATCCTCCGGTAAATATTTACCAATTAGAAAATTAAATATCGGATGGTTCCCGTCTCCATGAATTCGTAAAAGGCACCGGGCACTCGTCCGCTGCGGCGCGCAAATGTTTCGCCGCCAAAATCTGCATAATTAAAACGTTTTAACGGAAACTTGTGTTCCTACGAACAAAAAAAAAAGCCGTGGTGGGAGAGAGGCAGAGATCGAATCGCATTTCAGTCGTCTTGTTTCGCAATTTCCACCGTCGGAAATTATTCAATAAATTCGCTAGGCTATTTGCATACCGAAACGAACACCGCGAAAAATGTGCTTCCGTAATTTTCCCGCGAAACGTAAGCGCGGATGCCTTTAAAATAAATAGTTGGAAACGGGCTGTTAAGAATTTCTGACGGATTCCGCATTTTTTCCCAGAATTGTTCAACTCGCGTGTTCTTATTACTGTGTCGCATTCTACATGATTTTTATTGTATTTTATTGCCGATTGAAAACGAAATCACTGTTGAAGAAAGATTTTTAGTCGCTATTAGAATTGTAATTCTAATGGGAACGAATGAAAAACTAACCGAAACGTGTGCTTCATTTTTAATATATTCAAACAATTCCAAAAGAACACTGGAATGTTCTTTTTAGTAATTCCAACTCGCTTTACTCCTCAAGACTGAATGCCCAGAGATCCCCGACCTAATTACAAGGATCGCCGCCGTGCCCTAAACGATTTCTGAAAGGCATCAGCCCGGCTAATGCAAAACACCTTGCCTAAAAATTCTCCGGGCGGAAAATACGCTGGCCAGCTACCGGGGAAACTGACGGGGAACGTTCTACTCGAGCTTAAAGTGTTCTGGAATAGTCGATTAGCGAACAGAAGCGGTAGGTAGACTCCGGTGTGTCTCCGGCTAAGTAGACTCGCGGAGTTTTTTCCTGGGTTAACTTTCTTTAAGCGAGACCAAACGAAGTTTCCGAAGTGAAACTCTTGGGTGTCCTGCAACGGTGCATCGGTGCAACGGTGCATCGGTGCGGCGCGGCGTCGTCAGCTTGCTACACCTGTCTAACAGGCAAAGGGCAAACTAGCCTCTTCGAGTTTCCCGGAGGTATGCATATTACTTTGGAAATTCAGTTAATCGTTCGAAGTGCATCAGTCACGGCGGCGCGGCGTTGCGACACTGCAAAACAGGAGACGCACAGGACGAGACCTTTTTGAGCTCGGCGTTCGCTTATCTGCATACTTATCGCCAGGGCCCTTATGAATTTTATGAAACATTTTTATCGGTCGAACAGCAGTGTTACTGGCTGCTCCGCGAACACGTTAGTCTCTGTATGCTAATCGACGAGAACGTTATACAGATTCTAGTGAAGCTACCATAGATTTTCCGGCACAACAGGATATTTTGTTCTCCTTATCGAGGCGGTTTCCAAGGGCCTGACTCCTCATTCATTTCGAATAAAATGATCGTATCCGGGGTTCGTTAACGCTAACTAAATAAATCTCTGATACATCGCACGGACAATGTGTGCGACGCACGCGACAATTTCCACTGGTCGCCTTGCTGGAGGATGAAAAATCGAGATTCTTTTTTTCTCGTGATTTTCTGGGTCTTTGTCGTCTTCAACAAATTCCCAAGATAAGTCTCCATCGGTGAGCGTAGAGCCTGCTCAAGAAATAAATTGATGGAAGCGATTGAAGCAGTATAATTTTGGACAGAGTCCATACAATTTGAAATTGATATCTTGGCTAGATTTGTCTCAAAAAATCTCAATAGGTCACGTCATTTTTCGTCGCTCGGCATGAGACGCGGTTGCAAAGTAAACTCGAGGAAATAATTTAACCACTGCAACTTTAAATAAAATCACTATTATTGCATACAAAAATTCCGTCTACATTCTCTAAGGTTCACCTAACGTAACCAAAAAGATTATAAATTGATACTTTCATCAGATACGCTTGAAAAAATTCCGAAAAATGGTAGTTTTCGTCACTCACCGCGGAGGCGTCACCAAGAAATAAAAGAAATCAACGGGAATTGATGGGACCGAAGAACAGCGATGCAACAAATCCGAAAACCGGCCGAAGAAAATTCGCGTGCCTGTAGCCGATCAATTCGACGTCGAACAATCCGCGATAATTCCCGTCACCGTTCGGAATTCAATTTGGATTTCCGGTGAAGCACGGGACACGGGCCGAGGAGGAAACAAAATGAGGATCCGAAGGATCGACGGTGCTCCCGCGACCGGCCTTGATTCGAACGAATGTCCCGGGAATTTTCCGGCCAGAGCAGAGCCCTCGGAAATCCCCGCGACCCTTCCCGTCGCGGGAAACCTTTTTCCCGCCTCGCGTCTGCGGTTTCCTCGATCGAGCCATTGTGCTCTCGTTGTGTCGCGAGTTTTCCAACCCCCCGCGCCGCCACCACCCCCTTTCTTCGCGTTGCCCCGTATTCACCAGATCCCTAACCGTCGAACATTCTCAATTCGAGCTGATTGAATCGACCGATCGACTACACGCTCCACTCCGCGCCCAACGAACCATATTCATCGCGATCCACTCCCGCTTTTCAGCGAGTGCTACCCCTCGCTCCTTTCAGATTATTGCACCCCTCGCAGCACGCTGAAACGTTACAAAGTGGAGGTGCGTTGCCATCGCTGGCCGTGGAATTGTTAAAATTCGAATTTCTGCTGTCTGAAACTGCTATCCGTGTGAAGTGATCAATGCACAAAAGAAAAGTTGATTAGGATCGAGAGGGAAATAAAAGTTTCTCCCTGCTATTTTACCCCATTACTGATAACAAGCGACACATTTATGTGGTTATTTGATAGAACACCGTGTGTAGCGAGTTTGTAGATCGAGGGGAGTAGAATCGAATAAGAGTGGAGAGTAGAATGGAAGTGGAGAGAGGAGCGAAGTGTTAAAAAATAGAGGACAGTGTTTGTTCGAGACGCTTTACCTCGGCCGCAGTTACCTCGTAAACGATTGTCCCCGGCGAAAAGTTGTGCCGCATTGTTGAAAGTTTCATTGGTTGCGCGCCGCCTTCCGAAAGTCAGTACATTTTCCGGAAACGCGGACTGTTGGACGGCTGCCAGGCACGAAGGAAAATCTCGAGCGCGAGGGGTTAATTGGCTTAATTTCCTTCGAGCTCGAGCGAACGCTCGGAGAAGTGAAACACGTTTCCTGCCTCCTTCTTCTCGCGGAACAAAAATGTTGCCCTCTTTCTACCTGAAATTGTTTCTTCTCTCTAGAACTCGCCTTCGTTCAACAAATTCTCCCTACGTCCCTTCGTTCGATTTCGGCTGCTCCTTGAACGAAAACGAAACATGGTCCAAATATTTCTATCTCCTTATGGTTAACGTGTACTTTACCGGAAGTTCAGTTGTTAAATAATATTGGCACACTTCTATTGGACCATAACACCTGGATCTTTATTTAGAACATAGAGCAATTATGTGACATGTATGTTGACAATTATGTGACACAATTGAAAAAAATTTTGAAAAATTTCCGTTTGATCGGAATTACAGAGAAAATGCTAAAAGTTGTTGTTTACAATTACGGGTCTGTACTGAAAATTTACAAAATAAATTTTGTAGATAACTATACCAATTGTGCATATTCTGAAAATTTCATCGAAATCGAGTGGAAGGAACTACGTCACTAAAAAGCATGTTCGGAGACATATTAATGAAATTCCACGGAAAATTATTGTTTTGCAATTTCGCGGACATTTTCTGGGACAACGGTACAGCGGCGGATCAAAAATCGGCGGACATCGGGCGTCTCTTTTTATTTCAATGGGATCAAAGGAATCGTTTGCACTCAAAGAGGAACAATGGACAGAGAAACGAGCCGCGCATCCCGCCGAAACGGTTTCCACGGTTTATTGGACGTCGATGCGACTAATTGCCGCTGTTTCGACGGCCCGTCGATTTTTCTCGGGGACGGAAGGGACGCGTGTGTGTCCTATGGATACAGCCCTTTGTCCCTGCACCCGCGGATATCATGGCAGACAGTGCCTTTGCCTCGGCTAATGGAAGAATGTCCGACCCGTCGTCCGTTGGGACACCGAAATATAAAAACCGAAACGTAGACTGGCAACCGCAGACTCGAAAACGGTGATTACACGGTCTGTATCCTGGTCGGCGACAGTTGAACATATCGGGACGATATCCACATGGAAATGGGAGGGAATAGACCATAATAAAGCGCAAAGACCGCTGGCATTTATACAATTTTCTACTTGGTGGATACAGTTATCCCGACGCGTGTTGTCTAACTGTTTATCAAACGAGGCACTAGGTTTTATTGAAAGAGGAAACCGATTTTATTATTCAGAAATAAACTACAGTAGAATCTCGAGTATCCGAACCTCTGATACATGAACTTGTTATTAGTAGTTCATTTACACAAAATAAAAATTATCTGCATTAAGTACGAGATACAAGAGCTACATCGATATCAATTCTGCTGAAAAATATTGATCTACCAGTACGTTGCTTCAATAAATAAATAAAATTGTGTCTATCTGAACAACTTCCTAGTTCCTGTAACAAATTCTCAAAAGCTGTGGCTCTGGATCGCGTGGCAAATAAAGAGGCGTTTTCGGAGAATAATGGAGAGTGGAACGAAGGGTTGAAAAGTTGTCCAGAGAAAGCCATGGGGTTGTCGGAACGGGTTCCGATGGTGGAGAGACGTCGGACACGGAACGTGATGTAACCATCAGGACGTAAACACGCACGGTTTTCAACGGAATGTCAATATTCGACAGTTCAATTAATCCCCGATGTATCATCCCCGCGGTAGGAGGGTTGGGTGTCGGCGTATGGGGGTGGTCTATGGGACTGGTTGGGTGGGTGGGTGGATGGAAGGGCATTGTGTCCTCGCATTCCGTTCCGTAGCGAAAACCACGAACGCCGATGTGGCACACAGTCGCAGGAACGGCCGGACCCTCGCTCGATATTGTCTCCTCGTAAGTGCCACAGGAAAATGCGGCTGACACTTATGAGGCTACATTTCTCGTAGCTACCGCTTCTTCCTGCAGTTTTCTCCGGCGCTCTCTTTCTTTTCTCTTTCTCTCGCTTGCCGGTCTTCTCGTTTCGCTGTCTCTTTTCCGTTTTATCCAGCCTCCGTTTCCGAAGAAGGCGTTCTTGCCTGCGCTCGACGCATGTCTGGAATGCAATGGGAACCGGAGAAACTGCCGATGCGTCTACTGTTTTCTACGTCGATAACAATGGAAAGCTCGCACCCCTTTCTTCTCCCTGCGCTACTTCCCACCTTTTACTCCGGTGCTTCTGGAGATGCCCAACGAAAGCGTCTACTTTCGAGGCGAAAGTGTCCCTCTTTTTGGTACTTGTCGCGGTGAAGCTGATTTTCCGCACTTTTTTGTTAAGTATTACGCCTCTTTACAGCTGTGTCTATGTACACTTTCGTTAGCCGAAATGATGTACGATTTGAATTCAAAAAATTCTAAATTATAATGGTTTAGATAGTCGGTACACAGTTCTTTCTTATAACATTTTCGTAGACATGCTGTTTCACACCATGCACACACACCTTTTGCCATAGGTGTCTGCCATACGTACGTACATTGTAAATTGCAGTACCAATATTTGGACCCTACCGTGGCAAGTCGTGTTTAGTCACTATCGTTTTAAAGAGTCGTGTCCACAAATGTTGGCACGTAGTTTCCCCTCATCACTGCAGTCTACCAACTACGTGTTTGTCTTTTTTCTTGAGAATAGTGTACTATTACCATTGTTGTCCGAATATAGCCGCGTAGCGTTATTAATCATAGGACGAGCGTTTTCCCGCTGGCACAATATTTGTCCGTCAATAACTCCGACACATTAACAACGCCAGGAAATATCGCCGTGATCGACGTTGATCTTCATTAGTCGATTGTTTCCCCACCCACAAGATTCGTAACGTCGCCATAAATCCCGAATAATGAACGCGGAGTGAGGGGGAAGGGCGGAGAATGTTAATACGACCTGAAACTTATGGAAAACCATTCTTCGCCCGCCTTACAAGGCTCCCCTTTATCTTCTTCCAAATGGGACGGCGTTGCATAGCTGTATAATGACCTTGGATGACCAGCATTTTCCACATTCCGGCCCTTCTCATTCCGTGTGTCGTCCGGCCGCAGAATGTTCTCTCCAGCTGGAATGCGGTCGTTGCAGTTTTCATTCACACTTTCACGGAACCGCGAAATCGCGAATTCCGTGTGCCGGCCGTGTTATCGTGCGCGTCCACGTGTCGCGCATAATTTCGTCACCCACGCGAATCGTTTCTACACGCGGAGAAGAACAACGACACTTATACATGCATACCTACACGCATACTCTTACAGCTGTGTCCTCGAAAGAAACATTCCGGGACGAGGGAATCGTGCCGGATCGCGATTTCCGGAGACGATCTAGCTTAACGAAGATTTACGAGCTACATGCGCGCGATTTTCTCTTTGTCTAGAATGGACGCGCCAGTAGCGAGAGCAGCGAGGACGGCGCTGGAAGCAGCGCGAGCACTTCTAGAGGCGCTGGAAGCGGATTCGGACTCGGGGGTGGATGCACCGGGGGATGGCGCAGCGTTTTTGGGGCGGTCTCCGGACGGGAGCTCAGGCTCTACGAGTGCGCCCCATGGAGCCCCGAAGCTTGGGCCTCACCGAGCATCACATGTCCTTTAATTGCTACCAGGTCAGTGAACGCATTTTTTTTCGATACATACCGCCAGGATTTTTAGTTACCTTTTATTATAGGAATGTGGACATTTTTTTTTATTATTACTTTTTATTTTTTACAGTGGAACGATTTTGAGCACATGTACTTTTAAGAACATATATTTTTTGAGGATTTTTAGTTACTTTTTATTATTTAGGTTTTAACTAGGATAATGAAATAATTGTCTGAGGATGTTTATGCAATTCTCAATTTTTCTAGACAAATCTTAAGAAAGATTTTCGTTTCAAATTAAATCAAAATCGTATTAAATTCCTATAAACTTTTATAACCTATAAATCCGCAGTCTAATTATTACCTTCGAATATTGAAAAGGTTATTCTGGGTTTACAGTTCAGAGTTTGTAAAACGGGCTCGATGATGGGCAAGTAGTGCAGATCCACTTCGACGGGATAGTCTAATGGAAAATCATATTTTAGGATTGAGATACTATGAACGAGATAAGATTCATTGTAGAACAGTAGTGTGGAGTGACTTTGATCAGACAGGTTCATAAAAATCCATAATTACCTTCGAATATTGAAAAGGTTATTCTGGGTTTAGAGTTCAGAGTTTGTAAAACGGGCTCGATGATGGGCAAGTAGTGCAGATCCACTTCGACGGGATAGTCTAATGGAAAATCATATTTTAGGATTAAGATACTATGAACGAGATAAGATTCATTGTAGAACAGTAGTGTGGAGTGACTTTGATCAGACAGATTCATAAAAATCTATAATTACAGTACAAGAATCTAGGAAGTAGATCGAAATCAGACAAACATCGGAGGCTCTCCACAGCCAACCAAATCTTAAATGATTACCCACAGCAGTATTAGCACAAGTAATTTAGCTCAGCTAGGGCCTCGAGTGCGCAAGTTCTTCGCGTGCACAGGATGGCCATCGCCTGGCGCCATAAATCATCGGAATTCTCAAACACATTAGGACACTTTAACCCGGGTACGGGGAGTTTGGTGTAAGATAGATCCTCCATCCCGTATGCATAGAGGTGAGCAAGTATTACGGATGAGACACGCTGATCACCCTCGTGATATTGTGCAGACAGGCGTGTTAGGCGGACAGGTAGGCGAGAAGGTGTCACGTCGTGGCTCGTACGTCTGGCTGATATCGCAGCAACGTTGCTGGGAACGGTTGGCTACATTGCTAGGGAGCTAGTCGATGGTGCCAGACCATGGCCAGACACCATGAGGCCAGACGATGGAGCCACACCGTGGGGCCAACGTAACGTATTCGTGTTCACCGGTACGGTCGTGGGATTACCAATGAGGCACGTCGGATTACCGCAGTTAGCGGTGTTCGTTAGACCACTATTTTAATTAAGACTATTATACGTGCACTCGAGTGTTCGTATCGGCGCGGGGGCAGTCCGGGGGTGTTACGTGCACGGACCGCTAACACGCGGCGCAGAATTGAGCGGAGCGAAGCGTAGAGAAGCGTAGAGAAGAAGCGAGGAGCGGTATGGAACGGAGAGAAGCAGCCACGATTCGTTTCGCGACTTATCGATTGTAATTATCGACGCGGCAGCACCGGGTCTGCGTTAAACGGGAACCACCGACGCCGACGATTCCGAGGATAGAATTTAGAAGCTGCGGGGCAAAAATTTCCATCGGCTGCGAACGTGGAAATTGGCTTCACCTACCGCGGCCGGAACTGCTTCGACTCGATTTAACCCGGAACGAATGAATTAGAAAGATGGGGTCGTCCGGGGAATTAATATGAACCGTGTGATTCGGGTTTGTTCAGCCGGTTTAAGGGAAGATCGTATTTCAGGGTTGAGAGCTTATGCAACAGTAATCTGACAGTGTACTGAAAATTTATATTTTTGGATTGATAGTTTCTAAAACAGATTAAATACTTGATGAGGCAGGATACAGTTTCATATGGAGACATATGGCATTTATCAATCCTCATATACTTCCGTAGAAGTATTCGCAGCATCCTCGCGCGAATGCAATCTCGAAAAACAGAATTCCTAAAGCTTGACGTCGATTAGAACCGGTCGAAGACACGCGACCGACCACAATGTTGTCCAATGGGTTTGACTTTATCGTTACAAGCGTTCACCGAAAAATTCCCCCTGACTATTCCGACAATGCTGGGCCGTCCGCAAGGGAAACGAGTACATTTGTTCGATTCGAGGAGCGTGTAACCGTGGCCTCGAGCTTAGAAAAGCTAGGCGCTATAAGACGGCGGGAGCGCGGTGGGAAAAGAGACGCGAGAATGACCGCATTCCCTGGAATTGGATTCTCTCGCAGGGGGTGCTCGCGATCCGGAAAGTTAATGCAGCCTGGGCCGAGGGAGCTTCTAGACAGCTCGAGGGTGTGGTTAATTCTACGCCGGGAAACAAGGATGCAGCAAGGACTCGCTCCCGGTACCAGTTCTCTGCCTTTCTCGAAATCCGATGCACAAGCATTTTTGCGGCTCTAAGCGACCCGTACCCACGAGTTTTAATTCTTCCGTTCATACTTGACACTGCAGACGCGGAAAATTACCCTTGTATTTTTCATTTAACCTGACGTTTGTCGCATTATTAATTGCGTTGGCCTAGCGCTTTCTTACTCGTCTACAGTTTACTCGGGTCTCTCGAAACCTTAATACCACTTTATTTTTAATTCACCGTGTCATTTAATATCCTTAAATTATACAATATGTAGTGCTTATATATATATATATATTTTTGGCTTTATTCAGTCTCGTTAGATTTTATATCGCACTTCCGTGTACTTACTGTTTTCATCCAATTTTAAGTATTACATTTTTCCCTTCCGTTCTACTACCTCATATTATTTTATTTCCCTTTGTACGTGCTGCAATTTTTACTTTACGTATCATATTGTTTCTCCCGCTGTGTACCCTTATTTATTTCTTTATTTTCTTTATACGTGCCACAATTTTTCCCGGTACGTATTATATTGTTTCTCCTGTTGTGTGCCTTTATTTATATCTTTATTCCCTTCGTATGCGCACCGGCTACAATTTTTACTTTTTATTTAACGTATTATACCTCCTGTTCTCTCCCTCCCCTCTCTCTCTCTCTCTCTCTCTCTCTCTTTCTCTACCTTTGTTTAGACCGTTATTTTCACTGCACGCGCCGCAACATTCTCATTATTTTCTGTCAATTACTTTTTCTTACACGTCAAAGAGCCAACCGTCGAATAAATAATTATTATTGTTGTTGCCATTATTCAGTGTCCACCGGGCGTAATGAATATTGGAAAACAACAATGGCCAACGAATGTAGAATGATTTTTTTTATTGAATCCCGATAATGCAACTGGAACATCAAACGAAAATAAAGGAATGTATTACATCGACGGGTACAAGTAATTCGCTTTGTAACAATAATCTGCCAATCTTTGTGCAGAATCGTCGTTTTTCAGAAATGTTTACTCCAACACATTCATTCATCGAGGGCGCGTTTTTCACCGGAAAGAAACGTTTGAATATTTTCATCCATTCAATGTACAAATGCTTGTCGGCGAGTACAATCAACGAGCGTCGAGGAAGCCTTCGCAGTAGTCGTTCATTAATATAATATCACAACGCAGCTGAAAAATTAAACGATAGATACCGTTCCGTCCGCATGAATCATTGAAATTTTCACGATGGAGAGGAGCATGATCGCGAGATAGCCGGGCGCCCGGCTATTACCGCCACGATTACCGATCATATTTAAAACTCGAAAAGTATTTCTGTGAATGCGCTTGATACCCTGGTCGTTGAAACAACCCGATCGCTGGAAATTCATCCCCTGTTAATGAAGATAAGTCGGCTGCGATGGGATGATCACGGCGCGACGATAAATCACCATTGACGACGATTTTTTAAATTACACTGGCCGATTTTGTTCTGCTACTATACTCGGAAATTGGAACCGACGGGAATTCTGCCGAATAATACCTTGCTCTATCTAATTCACTGTTGAGTGCATAGTTTTTTTTTTCGAAGTTATGTAACCGAAAATTGAGATTGAAGTGTGAAATTTTTGACAGTGTTACTGGAAATTTTTTCAAATGACATACAAACATGTTCGTCCAACGAGTATTTGTATTTATAAGAATAAAAATTTAAGCCCGTGGTCCTGGGTAGCGACCCCCAAAAGTGCTTCTATTTTTCAAGCACTACATCTCCGAGGGGATGATTTCTCACGGAGCGGATCGCCGGTGAAATAGCGCGAGAATCGTCGCGAGTAGATGTCGCGTGAACAAGCCACCCCCTAATGCCGCGAAATTCCCATATCTACGTCTGACGGTACGTCACTCATACTTCTCACCCCCTCCCGAGCCCCTCGCAACCCCTTGAGCTATCTCTCTTTCGAGCGCGACCAAGCTTCTTACATAAATCACGTGCGTTTAACCTCGTTCGGAAGGAACTGACGCTTTGGAGCTGACTTCCGGCGAGCGGTGGGTGGGAGGATGTGCCAACGCGGCTATATTTTAAGGGATGAAACCATACGCGGATCGTGCGGCGTTTCATCGACCGCGTGTTTTGCGTGGCGAGCCGGAAATCTTGCCCGACAGCGAATACCGGGCCAGAAAACGCCGCTCGGATCGACGAGGATTAATAAACGGCGAAGGAAAGGGGGTGGAAAATTGATGGAAAGGGTTCCGGACGGATCGGGGACCAAGATTCGCGCGATAAGCGATTTCGGAGTTCGAAAAACTGGTTCGACTCCGTAAATCTCGGCGTCCGAAGACAAAAGCGCGTCACGAGGATCAGAACTACCCCTTCACTATCCAACCACGTTAGAGGCTTGTTTGACGAGGGTAGCCGGGCCTCGGACGATTAATCACTTCGCTATTAATTAACCGTGCAGTCGTTCTCTCTCGCGTTTCGAAATCGAAGCCACCCCCTGTTTCGCACAAGGAATAAAGGTTGCCATCCCTCCTCTCTTCCCTGATGGTGGTTTGCTCGAAGATCACAGTCCTTAAGTTTTATAAGTCTAGCGAGCCCCCGGTTAATTACGATCAACCCCTCGATTTATCGTCCCGGCGACGTTTAAAGCGAGAATCAGTATTGCGGGGGTGGTTGCTGCGACTTCGAACCAGCTTGATAGTCGACGATCGATGCACTGTGATTTATCACGCTGTCGGCAGTAACGACCCGGCGACGACACCCCCGATGGGATCTCTTTGAGGAGACTCGAGTTGTACGAATTTGTTCCGCGATGTTTTACTCCACCGTACAGAATCTTAAGGGTTGATTTACATTATTCTGTAGTTGTTTCGATGGCGCTTTAAGTTTCTAGGCCAGTCGTTCATGTAACTGTTTACGATGATGCTAATGAAGCATCATATAGCAGTAAATTAATTTGAAAAATTGTTCTTCTGAATTTGTACTTCTTTCGAATTTGATAAATTGGTTTTTCAAGGCGACGACAAAAGGAAAGAAATAGTCTAGGGAAATAATCTTGTACGCGTTCGATGTTTTTTATGTTTATAGATTTTTATCGATGTATCAAAATGACGTCCAATTTATTCTTAGATTCGAGTACAGTTATTATAAACTGCCATCTTCTACATTAATTTGAGCTCTCGGATATTATCAAATTCGTACAGGAATATATTATAAATTTGACTATAGTATTATACAGTAATAATTCAGCAGTAGCAGTTTATAAACGAACCTAGGTCGTTTATACGGTCGCGGAATCGTTTTCACACAACGCGATTTACACAATTCTGCGAATTTGTCACACATCTCTGGGTCGTCGATAAAGGAAATCGTTACTCGCGATATTTCTCCGTGATAATTAATAATCGAACAAGTTGCTCGAGCTTCGAGGGGGAAATTTCGGTGATTACTTTAGCAGCGATCACTGTCGAGGGGACCAGGCACCCGCGCGAACGTGATCCCGAAGTTTCCGTGAGCACCGGCGCTAAATCGTTAATTACGATCGGCGCAATTAATCACCCCATTGGCGACGACGGCAATTTAAACGACAACGGGGGTAACGCACGAGATGTAAACAAGATTCAGAACCTAGCTATCGATGGTTTTGTCAACCGCCTTCTGGCATGTGACCCCATTAATTTATTAGGTTGCTCCAAAAGTTTCTTCCGCAACGTGTATGTTCAATATCATTAAATAACACGAGCATGTACAAACAAAGCGATTATCTGTTCGTCAATATTTTACTATTTCCTAAGCTTCCAAATTTGTTTTCTTAAGAAACCAGATAACAGACTAGGGTGCGAATCAATCGGCAGAAAATCGTGAGTTTCGATCTATATTCGTTTGGTGGCTCGGCGAAATCCTTTCGTGGAAGTGGTTGAAGCAAGGAGCTTTCCAACCGCGAACCTCATCTCCCTTGTGTCCAACCCACACCTTTCCACCACCGCCCTCCATAGAGAGGGTGAGTCCGATACGGAAGTTGTTTCCACGGGGAATAAAGTTTCAAGGATAAGCGGCAGTGTCGCGGGGAGTACGGGGGTGGACCGAGGACCAGGGTCGTTTAAGTGGCTGTTTTTCATGCGGCCTCGTTGAATATGTATTCCGGTTTTGTTCCGCTCACAGGTGCGTGTCCTTCCGCGAAAGAGTGGTGATTAAGGGGATGAAAGTTCAAAGTTCGCCGTCGCGTGGGGGTTCCGATGAAAAACGTGTTTCGAGGCGAGGCTGCGGCCATCGTATTCCTATTTTTCCGACGGAAAAATGAGGCTGGAAAAAGTGGACGCGTCTGTTCGCGAATCAACGATTCTACTTGTTTTGTGCATTCGTGCACGCCGTTTCGTTCTTATTTTATGCAAAAACTTACGAAATGATAGAATCGATTAAGGGTTTTTCGTAAGTAAACGGGTAAATGAAAAATTATAAAACCTTTTCTGTAGTTGAATAGATTTCTGGAGAATACGTAGAAAAAATTTCTCCTTAGAAAATTCATTTTTCCAGGAGATATAACAATCTCGGTGGAGCGTACTTAACGGATTGTGCCCGGACATTCAGCTGAAGAGGATGTATGTACTGTTTTCGGAATTTTTTCAATTAAACGGCTGAACGTTAATGGAATTCATGGAATTATCAATTAGCTCCCTTCGTTCCGGGGAACAATTGTTTTTTAAATACTCGCGCTTCGCTCGTCAGCTTGTTTCTCGTGTCACTTCTGTCGGAACATTCAATGCGATAATATACGCGTTTGACATGTTGCGTTTCTGTCAATTTGTGTGATGACGTAAAATTAGTATTACGTAGGTAAAACATTTTCTGTATTTAGATAATGTATCGAGGAATATACAGAAAAATGTTCAGTTCGGAGAATTTATTGTTTCAGAATACAGCGAATCAAATTCTTTGAAAAATGCCAGAAGGATTAAGGCAGAGAGCTATTCTTTTACTCTATTCTCAGTCTACCTTTGCTGAAACTCGTTTTCACGCAATTTTACACATTTTAGGCATTTTAATTCCAGCTTCTTTGACCGCGCTTAAAAAAGTGAGACTCAATTGGAAGGGTTAGGAGCTTTTCGACGGTTCCAGCTGCAAGTCAGACAGTTTTGGGAGTGCGACCCATATTTAAAATCGTATCCGCCTATCGACCGAGGGTAGCCACCCCCTGGCAGGCCCATCGGGACAGACATTTATTTCACAGGCTTTTCGGATTTGACGGATTAGACCAGAGCTTCTCGTGTGCCGCGAGGATATTAATGCGCGTCTGGCGTGGAGCACGAAGTGCGCGACGAGGTGAGACAGGAAGGGGGAAAATGCTTTCGGATGGAAAAAACTGTACTGGAAACGGAGGGGGTTGCTTTCGGAAAAAAGAGGTTGGCAGGCGTGGCCGAGGCGAAGTCGAAGGTAAAAATTGCGGGCAGATAAAGGACGCTAAAGGATGTTAAGGACGCCATTCGTCTACCTCGCGGCTGACAGCCGCGATAAAGTTTCTTTCACGCCGAACTGCCGCGGACTGGTTTAAAACCAGTTTCCTCGAGGACGATCCACAGGGCTCGTGCGTCAAGAAGACGGATGCCACGAAAAACTTGGATTCCGAGGATTTACGGGGTGCGTGGGAATCGGCGCCGATAAGGGTTGCTTAATTGCTCTCGTTCCGAGTGACGGATTTTTCAATCTGGACTCTGAGACGTAGACTGAGGGCTTGGGAAGGGAGCTTTCTGTGAGGATTCAATTTGCCCCTGTCGATAATCTGTGGCTCTCATTAACACATCACTTACTGTAAACCTATTAGTATCATTACAGCATTTGTTAATCCCGGTGAAACAAAAGTCTGTATTGATATATGTATGAAACGAAAACGAAAGTTACAAGTGTTTCCGTGAGCCATCGAACTCAGTCAGTCGAAGCCCAGCTTTAGAAGAGAGAGCATCATATAAACATTGTTAAAAAGATATCTGCCTTCTTATTACAATATTACTTTGCTTCTCAAAACCAACAATCTATCTTAACGTTGATAGCCGAATATAAAGCAGCAAGTTCCATTCTGAATTCGTGTTTTGTTATTGTGTAACGTCGATCGCGTAGTGCTGGTGATAGGGAGGATAAGAATGATTTTTCCGAAGACCCGGTCGGCGTTGTCGCGCGGATTTGCCGGTTCCGATGTGTTATCGCTCGCTCGCTGACAAAACGGGCAAATTGTTCTGTGTGGAGAGGCGAAAAAGGGTATCGGGTTGTTGATTTGATTAGCGGCGGGAATCCTCCGGGAATCGGGGGCGCGGGAATATGATCCGGATCGAGCGGGCGCTCGTTCGCGATTCACAGTCTCGCAAATCCATATTCACCGTCGACCGGGCAACAACAGCACCGACAACGGTAACGAGAAAAGTGACAGTGGTCCGAAAGCTCCTGTTGAGCTGGCTTCTCCTCCCCCCACCTGCGTCCTTGTTTCTCTGCCCTTGTGCACACACACACACACATGCACACACTCCTTTCTCCACTTGGCAACCAACCCCTTCCTCCCCTCTCTGCTAATCCGGATTGATGGCAACGGCCCGCTTCCAGCCGGCTGATAATAAATAAAGGTGAGTGACGCGGAAAAAAAAATTCTTTTTTTTCTCGCAAAACCCCAGCAACGATATTACCAACCTGTGGATACGGGGCTCGACGAGCTCGGCAGAGTGCTGCATTCCGGCGCCGAAACGCGCGATGAATCTCTTAAAAGCGATAGTCCGCTCGAATCTCGAGCCCGCTTCGTCCGACGGATTGACGGGAACGAGGATTCGTTTACGGGAACCCGGAGACCCGCGAAATTCAATTTATCTCGGTGTCTTGGAGCCTCGATTCACACCGAAACGATTTTTTCCAGCGATAACCGGCGACGAGAGAGAATCGTGACGAATTTTGGACTGATGGTTCTCGCCTGGACGTTGCTATTATCAATTATTCGGGAGAAATTTTTTTTTCGATTAGCTGGTACCTGGGAGATTTTATGAGAATTTTTGGGATAGGTTCTCGGATCGTTTGGACATTGTTTTAATTACATATTCGATTCTCCATTGGATTTCGATTCACGCAGGGATTTTCTATTCTGTCTCCAATCGAGCTATCATCCTCTCGTTTTTTTTTCCGGCGAGCCTCACTCGACCGTAAGAAGAAATATTTTCCTGAACGCGAAGATTTATAGAATCGTTGCTGAAACGGTGAATCCGTCGACGGAACAATTGAGAATCGGGTTTTCCGTAATTGGACGTAGCTACCGCGTAACCTTTCACGTAATTGTGTCCCGTGAATCTTTCATCCCTCGACCTCGAAGAACCTTGACGTTCTGCAGCGCTGACGACGGCTTGATATCCCATGCTGCTTCTACTTCCAGTTTTACGCTCCTCTGCCACCCTCTGCTATCCTGTGATAGCCTTATTTCCTCTCCCGGTGGCCCCCGGTCTCATTAAAACTGGATTTGCTGGCCCGGTTCGATCATAACACGTTCCCCTTCTACTCGCCCAGACAAATTGCGGCAGTCTGTTGCAACGTTCTCCTCGTCGGACTCTGCTAGACCCGTTGTCTGACCAAACACCGTCCTATTCTACTTACAGCACGATACGTTTGTGTAATTGCTTCAGAGAAGACCGTCTGTCAAGCGTTGTTACCGCGAATCATTCTACTTTGGTGGAGGTTTAATACTGGGCTGAATGGTGGCTGGCCTATTCTACTCACGGCGTTTTAATGATTCCGGTGCGCGTCGGTTGTGTATGGGATTTTACAAACTTTTAGATGTGATACAACGAATGATTCTTCCACTTTATTGTGTCATGGTATCCATATTTGTAGACTCCGAATTTGATGCATCCATAGGAAAAATGAGTAGATGCACTTTCAAACAGTTGGAAGATTATTTTCAACTTGTTAAAATTATTACAGTAAAAATCAAATGTCTGGCTCCTGTCTCTTGCAATACAGGCAGACAATCTTTATTTTGTTTAACAATCCACTTGTTTGCAATATACAGGAACTACGTAGACATTTATTTATTTTCTCAATAATTTTACTCAGTTGGAACTACTGCAGGAGTTAACAAATTTACCTTTATTCTAA
This sequence comes from Lasioglossum marginatum, assembly GCA_028455795.1. Taxonomy (NCBI): domain Eukaryota; kingdom Metazoa; phylum Arthropoda; class Insecta; order Hymenoptera; family Halictidae; genus Lasioglossum; species Lasioglossum marginatum. The sequence goes on from CM052245.1 coordinate 8,068,518, forward strand.
CAAAAATTGTTGTTTCAATGTATCCAATTTCGTTCATCTCGAATGTGACGAACCTAATCAACACCTTTATTAAATTCCTTTGGGAAGCTTTTATCTCGACTAGTTTGAGACCTGAGGTTGCAGAGCAAAGGGTTGAGGTCGTGGACAAATAGTACAGTGATTCTGTTCCGTCGAAGGAAACGCAAAAACCGTAGCAGCATAAACAAGATATGTAAAGTTAATTGTAATAAGAGGCTCGGGCGCACCGTGTGCCCCATTACAAACTCTCTCATCCCTGTCGGCTAGATGTACGCGTCTCGGCCCCCGTTCATTTTACACGTTTCACGGAATATTTAAATTCCGTTTAAATTCTACCGTTCCTTGTTTCCGGTTTCATATCTACTCGCAGATTCTACCTTCCGTCGCTCTCTCCCCGCGCAATTTCCGCGCGGTATTCGCGTTTTATTTAAATTCTGCTCCCACCTGTTCCTCGCGCTATTTCCCCATACCCTTTAGCGTTTCTTTCTTTCACTATGTATACAGGGTGGTCCACCTGAAAGTAGCCGACTGAAAACTTCCATCGGTTGCTATGATACGAATACAATCACATTATTAAAGCCACAGTACGAAAAATATATTTACCGCGTGCATATGTGGTTCTCAAACACCGATGATACTTTAATCAAACAAATCATTCTTATATCTCACCTTTCTATTTTAGAAAATTCGACCTTTGATAACGGAAAGTATGCGTCACGTTAAGAGCTCCGGGAAAAATTATCCTACCACATAAATATTTTCTTTAACGTGATCAACACGGAAAACTTTGTATATTGAGATTGATTTTCATATTGATTAAAATTGAAGGGGATTCTTCGGTGGCTGGTTTTGGTCACTCTGTATGTTTCCGGCGGATCCTCTCTCGCGTCTATTCGAATCCTATTTTCCACTTAATTTCTATCCGAACCCGGTCTTATTTATATTCCGCTCGGTTCTTATTTCTATCCGCTCTCTGGTGTGTGTGGGTGGGGAACGGGTTGCGGCCGTAGCTACTTAACGAGATTATATCTACTGGGTCCCTTAAACCGTCGAAATTGTTTTCCGATCGGCCGATTAAACCGGCCCTGTTAGCGGCAAGTTCCTCGGAGGGGTCTGGATCCTTCTCTCGATCGTTCCAATCAACGATTTTCGAGTGAGGCCAGCCGGAAGAATTAAGCCTGCCCCTCGGATCGCCGCGATGGCTTAAATGCTCCGTCTAATTCGCGAATCGATGCGGATATTTCTACTTCGGATGCCGATTCGTTCGAAATTAATACCGATCACAATGGAACTCATTATTCACGAAATAGCGTTCCGCTCATTCGATCTCGAAGATCCTGGATCAAAAGTATAGGCATATTTTATATAATAATCATAATGTTCCTACAATAAGAAAAATGAAACGCAAAGAATTAATATAAAGAAACACACTCTTCGCGTTTTCCTTTCTTCACAAGTTCCAAGAATCTGATATTCTGAAGAGGATTAGACCGTCACAGATGAGCGCAGGCGTTCATAAAAACTCTGAAGAAACAATTGGAGCAGTATTGCGAATAATATTTTACGTAATCACATTTTTCTGTTCGCTGGACCTTCCATAAGGGAAATTCAATTTTCCCCGAGCCCTTTAAATTTTTCGATGGAAACGTACATTTCCATAGAATTCTATAGTTTAATTATCGGTATGTTCCTCGCCGTAACACGGCAAAAAGATGGGTAGACCTGTCGGCAGTATTTTACCAAGTAATATTTAACTAAATTTCGATGATCGTTTCTAGAACACGAGTGTCCCGGCGAATTGAAATTATCGTAATCAATATCTTCGCCGGATGAAAGGAAATATTAAATATCGGTATTCCGTATTATTAAAATTTTTGCGTTGATGAATTTTATCCAGCATGCGCTATTCAATGAAATACTACTACCTTTGTGATATTTCAAAGGACGTCGTACGAGTTGCCTGATGTTTAGATTTTCCTTCGAACCCATCGGGGATTTATTAGCACAGTTTTCATTAAAACACGGAACTGAAATACCATCTCGACGAATAATCCTAAACTTTGCAAGTGGCAGGGTGACTTTAAAAGCTTTGAAGATCGCCTCGGATTTCATGAGGCTGGGAGCAATCGCGAAACAATGGATCAAATGGAAAAATGTTCTTGAATACGCACGAATTAATCCACTCGGTTTTCCGTCTACCTCTCTTTGCGAGCTTTCGCTTTTTCTCTTGTTATTAAATTTTTTTACGCCCGCCGGAGGAAAATTATAAGTAAATCTATTGAATAAACATGGATCTCGTAAATTTCTCGGTTGCAGCGTTTTGCGCCGCGCAACGAGAAATTGAGTTTGTGCTGCTCACCGAATTTTCGTCTAACAGATTCGAAAATCGATTTTATCCGCTGCATAAATCAAAAGTAGAGCATTTCCGAAATATGCTAGGAAAATTTTGCTGTCGGGTTCGCAAAATTAACGAAGTTAGAGACCATTTAGTGCGATGTAGCTCGAAGCAAAAGCTCCACCTCGTTTCCTATATCTGCGTGACGGATAACTCGAAAACTAATTAACCAATTCATTGCGAACGAAGCTCATTCGATTCGTTATAAGTCTGTCCGGATACTGTGTCAACAGTATTAATATTATTCATTATTTAGAATACTCTTTTTTAATTGGATAAAACTGATACGGCTGAACCGAGGTTGGCGTGATTGTACGTTGTTCAATAAATAAACAAATGAATCAGTTATAAAAAACATTTTCTCATAGTTTAAGAGTCTATCTGTCCAACGCAATAAACTTTACTAAAGATCACTTACGTTTATCGCTGTCACGCGAGAATCCTCCCTTAATTCGTTCGTTTCTTTGTCCCGATTCTCCATTTCCGGGAAACTGGATGTTACGGGAGAGGAACGTGGCGGGAAAGAAAGAGAGGATAATCTGGATTCCCGTGGGAACAGAAGACAGAAGTCGCCGGGTTTCTGGCTCATTAATCTTCGCGCGAACGTCTGGAACAATGGCTAGCCGTTAAGTGTTTCCATTGAACCGCGGGAAACCGCTCGCGCAAAATTCTTCGAGGAACTACGATCTGCCTATGGGGATAGGGCTTTTTTAAATATCGCTCTCGAAGTGTCGAGGCTGGACACCTGCGAGTCCCGCGAACTTTTAATGAAAGCGTTCCCGGGTCGCTCGTGGAACGGGATTTCTGCTTAATAAAACGTGCTCGGAAGGTTTCTGCAACTTCGGGTTCCGTCGCGCACAGAATCGCTTCATATCGAGAGTAATAGACAGTTTTGCCACGCCTTCCTGCTAGTGGTGACTGCTTGGGACAGCTCTGAATTATTCAATTTTTCTAAACACTGTCTAAACAAGTCTCTGTAAAGCGATATCTCTTTGGCGATATTGAGTCTCGTGGAATTTGGAATTTTTCATTTCTACCGAACCCTTAAATTTGTTCGTCCAATCGAGTCTGTGAATTTTTCAGGTCTTCCAAACCTGTGAATTTTTTAGCGGTCCTAAACTCCTGAATTTTCTCGCTCGAGACCTCCGAATTCTGTAATTGGAAACTCTGCATTTTTAAATTCTTGACCTTTGCATGTTTCAGTTCTTGTATCTATCAAACGCACTAGTTATATTATTTTGTTAAATGTTGTAAAGAGCACACATTTTTCACGGGAAATTTATACAGAAGAATATAAACTGGCTTTATCCAGTTTAGTATCATAGAAGAAGAAAATTGGTTATTTTAATTCACACGAAAGGATCTGATAATAGAAAATTATTAATGAAAGTAGCCTACTTAGAATGGTACCAAAGAATTGGAAGTGAAAGAAGTGAATGTTTATCTTGAAAAATGTAGAATAAATGCTTTGTTTTTCCTGGATAGAGCGATTAGAGGGTATCGAAAAGTTTGTCGAAGCAATTCTTCGTGCCCCGATCGGTCCCGTACATCGAAAACTTTACACGCGAGGATGCCGAGCGAGGGGGGAGCACACCACAACGAAATTTATTGTTGAAGAGGTTCTGGTCTGAACCGGGTCCTCTTTCTTCCATTTCGGGTTCTTTCGAAGCGGTCGAAAGCAAAAGGAAGAGCTCGACCGACAGCTACAAAGGAACCGAGCACAGAAAAAGAGATATATTCTCTGGGTTAGGTAATTTATCGCATCGCCCTCGGCCACGGTGATTCGAGATTCGCTGGACCGATCGAATCGCCTCTGTGCCGATCCGGGAATGCAAAACAACGAAACTCGGCTCTATCGTGATCTATGTCTGGAGGAGAAAACGTTGCTTTTGTACGAGATTTAACACCTTAGTGTTCGAAACAATACTCAACTAAAAGAACCGCAATACTTTACAATACCAAGATTGATTTCATTCAGAAGAAAATTATTAATTGCACGATATAGGAATTTCTTTTTAAAATAATTTTAATGAACCGTGTTGCGAGAAACACTGAATTTATCTTCGAATTTGGGGATCCTCGGTGGCAAATGTTGAACAGAAGAAAGTGAGAATGGCGCGGAAGAAATGGGAGAACAGAGAGGAACGGAGAGAATGGAGAGAAGGGAACCGAGCGGAAAGCGAGCGGAAAGCGAGCGGAGCTGAGCGAAATACAAGTGAGTTACCGGTCAGATGTGAGCACGGAGTGTGAAAGATGGGGTTTCGATAATCGAACGGTGAACCGGATCAATTAAACCCCCCGGGGTGGGCATTAATTATTGAAGGTGTCGTCGACAGTTTCCTATCGCACGTGCGATCGAAGCGCAATATTCGGGACGAGTTCAGGATTTTCGCCTGCAGACTAGACGACCTCCACCCTCTCGTTCCGTCCTTCCTCCTCGTCTTTCTACTATTTTCTCCTCTGTGCCGATCCGATATCTCACCGCCTGCAAACCCCGCTTTCGAACCGATTTTCGTTATCCCATCGAGCGGCGAGTCGGACGCCACGAATCCGCCTCCATCTAAACAGAGAGTGTAATTTGTCGCCTAATCGACTGAAACCTGGCTCCACGCGACATCAACGACGCTATTATCCGGCTGCGTCCATACTAAATATTGTACAACCCGAAAGTAAAAAATACTTTCGTGAATTCTAATGATTTCGGTATTTTTTTTATGTGAGTGTGTATATTCCTTTATTGTGGCTTGTAGTGGTTGAATGAATAAAAGAGTACAATTGAAAAAAAAAATTAAACCATTCTGCGTTAAAAATATGTTTTACATGATAAAAGACGAAGGAAATATTTTGGAACGTCCAGCGTACATATATCGAGTTGACGTATTTCGTCCTATTGCCATTTTCGGCGAATTCTAGATAATTCACCGGATGGTCGTCAGTCGCGATATGATTTCGCATTATCGAATCGTTTAAATAGCGAGCGTAATTAAATATGATATAGTATTCGTTGATCAAATTACCGAAGGAAATTGTTCCGTTGCCCGAATGGCGTCCCGAATTTGCGAGTTAATGCACACAGCCGGTCGCTAAACTCGTATTAAACATTATTAATAACGCATATTGCGCGAAGACGTGTAATTAACAGGGAATTTTGTTGCTAATAATCGGCCGTCATTAATTCCCGAACAAATTTACAGGAATACCGACAGAGGTGAACGGTGCCCGTTACGCGCACCGTGGCGACATCATCGCGGACATATACACGCTGTTAAAACCGTGTGTGCGTTCTTTTCATTCGGAAAGTTGCCGCGCCCGTGCATTATACGACGCACAATTTTATTTCACGCTTATTACTGTCAAACAACTTGTTATCACGCGGCCGAGAGAGCCTCGGCAAACCACAGCCTCACCCAATTATAACATTAACAACGAGCTTCAAAACAAGCTAACACGGTTTAACGGTGGTTTCCCATTTTTCGCACCGATTATTCACCAACGGTATACACCCATGACCACGCGCATATAGGTATGTATACATACACATGTTCGTGTAGAATTCTCTCTTTGGAAATTGAGTTTGCCGAGTTCGGTCGAGGGTTCATTATGCCGTAGAATTTTCTGGGAACAACGTTCGCGATTACACCTGGCACATGCACGATTGAAAATTCAGTGACCCGCTTCTTAATTAACAAGTCGATTCTTTCGCGGTTTCAAACTTTTAACGAGGTTTGAGGTTTGTACTGAACAACCTGTGAACCATTTAGACTTCTAGGAGAATCCATTCCATTAATTTTTCGAATTCTTCACTCTGGAGAACCTCTAAAGAACCCTGTTGCATTATTTCCAGTAAGTTTCCATAGCTAACATTGGCAAAGATATCCAATAAAGCAAAGAATCTTCTTTGTTTTATTGGATATCATTTTTTAACACAACCTTGAACCTAGGAACGATTCCTTGAACCCATCGCTCTTCATTCAAATTTACCATTCTACGCTCATTTACCGGCTCTCAACCCCTGCCTCGAACTTGCCGAACAAATAAATTCCTTCCTTTGTCTATCTCCGCGAAAGTACGACCCCAACGATTCTTATCACAGCCGTGAAAGAGGTCTGAGCCCTTGACCACCGTCAAAACGTACAATTGTCCGACGAATAACGTTTTCCTCGGACAAATTGGATTCCCTGTAAACCGATTATCGAGCCATTATTCGAGCACCGAGTTGGGAAAGGGTGACAACGTCTGGGGGAAGCGTGACTTTACAAAAAGTTTACTGCTGGTGACAGAGCAGAATACTCTGGAAGCGCTAAAACATTATCAACAACTTGAAACTTACCTCAATATAGCGAACAAAAAATTGAAACATTTAATTTTTGTCTTTTTAAATCACATTTCTGAAAAAATGATGGGAAAAGAAGAAACCGAACAATGGAACAAAATGAGGAACATTGTGAGGCTTCCTTTTAAAGAAATCGCGTAAATTTCGAAAAATCGTAAATTTAATACTGAAACAATTTCTGGAGCCACTGTACTATTAGAAAAACGTTCAATCCCTCTACAATCCCAACAAAGAAAACTGCTTTCCCCATCGAAAAGGTCAGTGCTCTGACCATTTCTCCGGCGATTAGTGAGGAATCAAGAAAAACGCGTGCTCAAGAAGGAATCGGCTGGCTATGTAAACGATGATCGAAGAAAGGTCGGCGAGTAAAGACCTTCCGGAGATCCAAATCGGGGATTCCCGTGGATCGACAATTTGCCGGCGTTGTTCATCGATAATCGAGCGTCGACACTCCACTTCGAGTAACCCGTGGAGGAAAGGGAACCAGAGAAAGAGGGGAGAATCGGTCGAAGAAATGGTCGCGGGCGAAAAGCCACGGGGGCAGGAGGAGGAGGAGGAGGAAGCGAAAAAGAAATATACAACTGCTGGTGAGGTTTGCGCAGGGGGTTTCGGGAAGGCAACCCGTCGGTAAATAAAGGCGTTAAACGAGAATGGATGTTCGTCCGAGGCCCCGTAATCCCGGCGAAAAGGAACGAAGCGGAAGCCGAAAGGAGCAAACTTTTCTGCCCCCTGCGCCCGCCCGCCCCCGCCGAGAAAGAAGTGTTTCGGTCGTTGCCGAATCACTTTCGGTTTGTCTCGCAGTAAAACTTCCTTAAGTCAGCCATTTCGTGACTCCTCCAGGCCCCGATACCGGACCCCTTCGACCGGAAATAGCTTTTCGAGGCTGGCGTTTTACAGACGTTGTCCTACCGCATCGCCATTAACCACCCCCATCTTTTTCTACGGGTTTTCGCAGGTTTTCTGGCTCGTTTTAACGACTATCGGGGCTCCGATCGATTTTCCGTAGTCCTGACTGTTGCATTATGGTCCCAAACTGTTCGACCGAAAACACGTTTTACTTCATAATGCTACGAACGTCTCTGGAAACTTTGAACAATTTTCTTTCGTATCATCAAAACTGAAAAAACGTTGTTTCGTCGAAGCGGTAAAAATTCAAACGTCTCCGTGGACATGGGAAAATTTTGTTCCACAAATGGCTTTGTGAGCCACTTCGAATCCTGGTCAGGATTGAAGAATTATTTAACATTTTCTAACAATGCTGACTCACTTCCGACTCACACCAAATTCTTTATCGTGTACGTGTTCTTTGATAAATGGACAAATGAATGTGTATGTAGGTGCTCGTTCAGTAAAATGAAAGTATCTAAATAATGAATCGTAAGAGGATTGCGAGTTTCTCAAAAAAATTACTGGGAGCCGGGTTTTTTTTCTCGCTCGGAGCAGGTTTCAGAGAGGAAGATCTGGTCCAGGCTGGGTACACAATCGTCGGATCATTACTATTCCCAGCCCGTTGGAACCATCGCTCGACGCGAGCCTTAATGCATTCGCTTCTCCCGTAATTCCCTCACGAAGTCCGCGCGCAATCGGCGTGTCCCCGCTCCGTGCCGCGTCGCGGAAACTTTCCCGTTTCGAGACATCGACTATCAGAAGTGGAAAACGTTCCCAGCACCGGAGAATCCGTCGAAGGGGATCCATGGGGAACGCTCGAGGACCCGGATTGCACCCGCAGGAGCTCATACGTTATTCGCCGCGCGCGACGGTGGACCATTCTAACGGGTGGCCTCGAAACACCTGTCAATCTTCACGAAAAATACTCACATCGTAAAGATACCACTGCGAAAATTCTTCATTGACATATAGAATAGTCGAAGAAATTATCAATTTTCAAGATTCTCGTTTTCTTAGAAATTATTGGAAATATCAGCTATGTTGTACACATCAATACCTTGACAAGCAAAGCATTTTATTTTCTAACTTTACTTGGTTCTTTCAAATGCATTTTGATACGTTTATTTTGATCAACTGTACTTAATATTTTTCTTGTAACGAACGCCTAATTTTTTTTCAACACCTGATGGTGTTCTTCGTAAAACAGAAACAGAGAATGTAAGATTTATGATGTTAATTACTTCTTTAATCCTCGTATATTTCATAGATGATAATAAAATTTAGTACACTCTATCTCTCACTCCAGGAATAAATTTTCATGCGGCATTCAACGTGTTGATCATTTGTTCGGATCTATGAAAATGAACAGCATTTAATTGAAATATTTTTTTCTTATTCTGTATAGTTTAAGGGTTACATCGAATAGAAAATGTAACGACACGATTTCCACGAGCTTCATAACAAGTGTCTGTTTTAATTACTTTTCTCCAGAATGAATATTGCATGAGCATTTGTGAAAAGGATCCCATTTTCGCGAATCATTCCACGGAAAGCAGAATAAAGACAATTTATTTCGTTCGCTAACAGACACTTTATGGCGAGAATAAAGTATAATAGAACCGTCGTCGGTCCTTGTTAACATAGACTAGGTTAATGAAGTGAAACTTGAATGTACACTGTGAGTGTCATGTTTGCTGTGAATATGCGTGACATAGTTTTTTCGGTGGTAAACATTAACTTCCGTAGAACAGTGTTAAATAAAATACGTTTAGCTTGCAGTACAGGGAAAAAATGAGAGACGCCCGGAGGATGAAGATTATAGCGAATGGATTGTGGAAGTTTCATCTCGTTAAAAAGTGGTTTTTAAGTAAGAATTATTTCGAGCAATTCTGTTGAATTGGGGATTTAAGTGACGGGTGTATTCAAAGTGAAAATTACCTTTGGGATTTTAGCCGGAGAAAAATTATTTTACTTACTATTGAATTACATAATAAAAGCGCATTTTCTGCAAAATTTTAATCTGGTATAAAATAAATTTCCATTTGGGAATTTAACTCGATAAAAACGTTCAGCGTTCCCGTCTAATTGAAGAATAGAGTGATAGATCCACCGAGTTCTAATTTGAATTTAGCGGAATAAAAATTCCCATTCATTAATTCATTTAACCCACTAAACATTCTCTGTTGCATTGAAGGAATAAGGGACAAGTGTGTTCAGATCTAAATTTAATTTCTCAGCACGCTAATCGCATTTAAAACGTTCATAAAAATGTTACAGTCTCAAAGAAGGAGACTGTATCCAATTAAGAATTTTGATCTGGAGAAGAACACTGACTCTTTGAATATTAATCAAAATCGCTGCAAAGTCGAAGGACACTGAGCAATTGCCAACTACGATTGACAGTCACCTCTCTGTTTCCATTCCACCAAACAAAGAACTAGTTTAGCTCGCCAAGGAACCCTGTCAGCAGTCAACGTGTTCAAGATCGAGCAGCGAAGCGCTGTCGTGAAACGTCGAAAGCCGCGAATCGCACAGAGACGTATCCCACGAGGTTGTATGTATGCGAGAGAGAGAGAGAGACAGCGCAGGGGTGGATGATGAGAAGTCGTGGGTCTCGTATCGAGGGGGTTGAAGTGGGCCGGCTCGACACGTATCCACCGCGTCAGCGTGCCGAGAATTCTCTTCGAAGGTGAATTACCTCGTCATCCGATCCGGCCTCGATCGTAAAAATCGCTCGCGGCTTTATTGCGAGGTGGGACTGAGCCGACCGTGACCGTACAAAAAAGATTGCAAGAAAGTTTCCGTGTAAATTCAGAAATGATGTCCAAAATCCGATAAAATCCTGATCTGTGCTTCAGGGTAAAATGACTATATCCAAATTTTATGAGAATATACACCCGTTATGATAAATTTGAACTTTCTAGTTTCAGTTAACTTTGCAATTTCGGTTACGTTAATGAAGCTACTATTAGATGTTTGAGCCTGTAATGTTAGCGTTTCATCTTAAGACGCACAGCAAAATCCAGTAATTGTATTTTAGCTGTAAAAGAAAATCAAATATAATTCTGCAGTGATTCTTCTCGATCAAATTCATCAGGGGCTAGATACAGCCGAATCCAGTCGCTCTCGGCCGAAAGAATCATCAATTACCGAAGCCTGTATCGGTCCTCTGGCTCGAAATTTCCCGCGAAAATCCCGTGATCCCGCGGATCATCAAGAGAACCGGTGGTCCCGCCGTCAGTGCCGATGGAGCTCGCCATTTTTCCCGTTGCCCTACCCGCCATTATGATAGTCCGGCGTCGTCCAGTTTGTTTTTTCGCCTTTGCGTCGCGGCGTCGGCGGCGTCGTCGGCCAGCATTTTTTCAGTGTCTCCCCGAAAAAATCTATAAATCTCGTGCGTGAGTCCCGCACGTACGTCAGGACCATTCGTCAGTGGGCAGATTGCAGCCGGGGCTGGATTTCGCGTTGGGGCGAGGGAAGCAGAGGAGTGAAAAAGTCCAGCCTGCAAACCCTCTGTGTTCTAACACCCCTTTCGAGCCGGTCACGGTCGGCTTCGTTCCTGCGCGCAATAAAACTGCGAGCGATTTTTACGATCGTTGACGAGGTAATTTACCTTCGGAGTGACGCGTCAATTTGATATATCCTTCGGTGATTCTTAAAGCGCGGTCTTCTAGCTTTTATTTCAGCGTTCTGAAGTACGAAAATTCCCGCTGGGAGACATTTTACTTAGCCCTTTGAGAACCATCGAATTCTCTCCGAGATGTGTCGGTCAGGATTATCATCTAATATTATCTAATATTGTTATATTATTTCCAACCTATTCAAACATATTTTGGAAGAAAATCAATTTCTATTTCACTCCACTGTGTTACAATGCAGGCAGAAAATGTTTCTTTTGCATACATATCCGGTGTCTAGCGATGGATTTCTAACTAACAGTGTTGTTCTTTTTTGGTCTGTTTCCAGACTGGTTTCGTCACCACCAAGGCAAAACGAGGCAGGAAGTAGCAGTAGCGGCGCGACGCAGCACGCGGCGACGTTTGCAGTGCGTGTGGGCACGATCGACGGAGTGGTCACGCATCATCTGCGTGCCGAGACGCGAAGGGACTTGGCTGCGTGGGCAAGGGCGATCGTTCAGGGCTGTCACGCGGCCGCCCACTCGTTACGCGAGTACACCGTTCGTGAGTACACTCATTTGACCCTCGTTTCTGCCACCAGTCCCTTCGGCGATCGCCCAACGAATCGACATTTCTACCGGAATAAAGAATGGCAATCAACCTGATAGAACAGAGGGGGAGGGGAAGGGCGGGGCGGCAGAAACGTAAAAACGCATGACAAATATACACGCCCGTTCGCTGTTCCGTGACAGTTGTTTTGCCGTTTCTATTCGACCGGATCTAACTGCGCGGAAATCCAATTCATTGTCACTCGGAAATTCACTGAAATTCATTCCACGACTTTTTTCACCAAACCGTGAAACTACGTTTTTTGCATTAATGGATCATTGGAGATTCCGTTTTACTGTCGCCGAAAGAAATGCTTCGAGTTAAACTTCACTTTAGGGGATGAAAAATTTTCAACTTTTTTTTATATAATGCTATTTTTAATTATTTGAATGAAACTTGAATGAAATTCATTCGCGATCGTTTACATTGTTTCCGACGCGCCGCAATATTTTCTGCCGTAGTTTTTCGCGTCTTCCGAAAAAAAGGCAAAGAAAGGTGGAGAGGGGGTCCACGAGAGATCCAGGTCGATGATCGATGCGATAGCCGAGCGGAGAAGGCGGAAGTCGACCCCGAGGCCAGCATTAATCTCGATTTCAGTGAAAAGAAATTAAAATTCATCGAGGCGAGCGTGCGCAACAGCCGCAGAAGAACAACGGGGGCCGAGTGTGTACGCTCCTGGCCCCCACATTCCTGCAACCAGAAGATCTATGCGAGCCCCGTCGTTTTCCCTCTCGCGCTTTATTTCACGTTCGAGCGCGTACGCGAGACGAACGATTACGCTCCAAAACAAAATAGGAAAATATTTGTTTGACCCTCTTCTTGCACCCCTCCCTCTTGCTGCAACCAACCCCCCCGTTGTCCAGAGGGAACAGGGACAGTTTGATCGATGCTCGGGATTTCGGGACGCGATTAATTTGACGCTTTATTTGGCACAGTTCTCGCTGACCCGCTAACGGAGTAATGAAAGTAATGGAAATCTGCGGCTTTTCGAGGTGGCGCGAGATTTTTTCAATTTCGTATTCGTTTGCCCCGTCCAATTTGCTGCGGAGAGGAATTTAAATAGAGCCGGATTGTTTTTACGAACTTTTGCTGAAAAGCTTCTGTGTTTTGTTTGTCTGTGGTGTGATCAGATTTTCGAAATTTTATCAGCGCTGATCCTTGGAAATCGGACAAGAAAAAATTAAAACAATGAGAATAATCATAAATTTATATACACTCCGGAAAACCTTTTCAGATTTTTCAATTTTACATTCGTTCTCGTTCATTTGGCTGTGTGGAGGAATTTCAATCGGAGAAGGTTCTTTCGTAGAATTTTGTGTGTTTTTGGAAGATTTAGTAATATTAACCTTTCATCGTAGTTTCATATAGACTTGTTCAACAAAAAATTATCTGGCCTATTCCCTCTAGATAGATCTAGTGAAGAACAATTGTTAACAAATTCTGTGTAACTTCTAATGTGAATTTCTAGGCTGCACGTGGCAAGGAAAGGCCTGCCAGTTGGTAGTGAATCACGAGGACGGTTTCGCGTTGTATGCAGCGGGGACCAGAGGCGTGGGTGGTAACGGGGTGAGTCCAGGTTCACCCCCAACCCCATTATGGAGAAGATCTTTCGACAAATTGAAAATGTCCGCCGACGACGGGGCGCGTCTCTTGTGGCTCGATTTTGGCGGCGACGATGGCGAAATTGTAAGTACCAATCAACAATCGTCCTCATTTTAACGTGCATCAACTTTACAGCAAATAATTTACGACAATTGTTGCGATGGCCATTTTTCGAGACACATAGAAGCACACCTGAGATTGTGGACGACAAAATAGAATTCACGAACAGAATAAAACAATTCGAATTTTAGCTTTACAAATTAATTTTCTTCATAATACAGTCGCCTAAACCGAACTTCTTTGGAAATTGCACAATCTGAAAGAGTTCACAAAGTAATGAATGTGTGAAAACATTTTAAGAATTGGAAGATACTGTCGAAAATGATCAATGAAACAAATAAACGTGAATGCAGCTCCTGTATCTGCGAACGACTCTGCAGACAGAGATTATTTTCCATAAAAATCCGCAGTCTAGCGATAATCTTGAACTCGGCAGTTTTCATTCTATCGACTTATTTGATTTTGTGGGATTTTTTGAAAGTGATTGCTCGTCAGTGAGAACGTGTGAATAATAACGTAGACGTGACTATTGCCAAATAAGAACAATTTCCGCTCACAAATTACCGGTGCGTCTGAACAGTATCAATACTTACAGACAACTGTTACCCACGTCCGCAAAAAAACTGTTTCAAGGTAACTATCCGGTGGACACACGGTTGGGCGCTAGCAATTTCCCTTGGTGAAAAATCCGTCGCTGAAAGTGACGCGCTTGATAATTGCTCGATAAATTAGAATCTCGATCGAAGGCGCGGCCTTAGCCGAGAAGAGAAAAGACGCTGTCCCTTTTATCGGGCGGAGGGCATTCAGAATTTTATTACAATCGACTCGAAGCATCGAGATTATTATCGTGAAAACGACGGCTGTGCACCGGGTAATCCCATTGTGTTCGTCACTGTCAAAGGACTGCCGCGCCGCGATACTACCCGGGGAAAATACGTATTTTACATCTTCCTTCCCCACTCTTTCCACCGTTCCTCTCTCCGCCATTTTTTTCCAACCCCTCGAACACTGTCGTCCGGTTCCGTTCAATGGCCATTCACGGACGAACGATGGAGGGTGGGGAACAGCGTTCGAGGGGAATCATCGACGGAGAAATCCGCACCCGCGACAGACGTCTCGATGGAAAAATTATTCCGGCTCTCGAGCAGCCTGAAACGAACCTGCAAATGGGGAATCCTCGGCGCACGGGATTCCTTGGAATTTTTATTAAACACGGCGACGGACTGCGAAATGGAACTGGGCTCGATACCGCGCCCTGCGAAAACAATAAGCGCGAGAAGCGGAACGGGAATACGTTGCTTGATTTTGATTAGCTTTGCAAATACGAAATTTCTGTAAGAATACCACTCACAGTATTCTTCTATTCTAATCATAGAATTGCCACTTGCTGGTCGACCTCAACGCGAGATTTCATTGCGAAAACACTAGTATTCTTATAGGAATTTGGTCCACTATATTTGCGAAACTAAAGAAATTCGCAACCAGATTTAGCAACATATTTCAGCAAAATCTCGTGTTGGTTACGACATGGAACGAACGAGGTAACTGACAGGCCGCGAATTTGGTTAGCTTTAGAAATACACTTTCTTCTTTCTAGGAAGAATTTTTGAGGATGAATGTATTAAGATTGACATAGGTAGCAACAAATTCTACTTTTGTTTCATTTTATTGGATGATCAATGGATCGAGTTGTCTAACAGATCGCTAAAAAATTGCAGGAGCTGGACCTCGAGAGCTGTCCGAAGCCGATCGTGTTCGTGCTGCACAACTTCCTATCTGCGAAGATCCACCGCCTCGGTCTGAGTGCATAGGGGTACGAGGGGGCCCCGACGGAGGCCCCCGACCTGCCGCCCCACACCACCAGGTCCGTGACCAGTGTCTTCCTCCACTGAGACCCAGAGATCGGTAGAACAAAGGAAGAAGCAGAAGCAGAAAAATCAGCAGAATTAGCAGACAAAGCAGCGGACGAAGAAGCGGAACGGTGGGCGTACAGGAAACAGTCTAGCAAAAGAGAAAAGGATTAAAAGAGAGAGAGAGAGACACATAAAACGGGGACTCTAACGGACCAGAAAGAGCCCGTTGAATTTTAGCCGGAAGTGACAGGTTCCCCGTCAGATCGACACTCTTCCATTGGTCCTTTAGACCTCCGGAGGACCTTCTGCAGGTCCTAAAGACCTTCTTCGAGGCTGTTGGTGAAGTGGGGCGATCGGGACGGTGTTAGCGCGACCAGAGAGCCGACAGAGAGACATAGAGACTCTTTCCGATCGCGTCGCGAGATGAAAATGATTCGTGTAGCTAATCGTTAAAAACAAACAAATATTAAAATCGATTCTTATCGAAAGAAAGTATACCCCGGGCGACGATCAACGTCGACGCGATCATGCCGTCGACTCGAAGCCATCCAATTTCGCGCGCGCGATTATCGAGAGCTGAAGCAGAACCCGGCTGGGACTCTCCTCTGTTCCAGATACAGGGGAGGGGAGGAGGGCAGGAGTCGTACACTAATCAACGCGCCTAAGTAACCAATTAAAACTATACTACCTAACGCTAAGTATGAGTAACAGGGGGTGGGGGGAGACCGAGAAGCCGGGGGTGAAGAAGATTGACCCGGTGATGATCGGTCGGAGGGCGGCTAGACGAAGCTAATCAGTTACTGTCCAAGCGTGCGCTGCCCGTTCGCTCTTTCAGGCCGCTCCGCAACTCTTGCGAGACCTAAACTACCCTTATGTTCGTCAGCAACCCCTCCTTTTCTTGGAGAAAAAGAGGAATGAGCTGTGAGTTGATCGTGAAAGAAAAAGGTAGGGTAGGTTCGGGGAAATTTTTGGGGATGGGGATGAGGGTTGATCGACACCCCTTGTGACACTACACTCACCCCTATGCCCCCATCTACTATCCCTTCCCTCAGCGAAAAAGGGGGATGAGCTTGGAGCTGATTGTAAAGAGAAAATGGAGCTAATTATTAAGGGTGGTTAAGTTCGCTATCGTGGAATTCGGAGGGATAGTGACGTTATTGGGGGTTGTTTAACACCTCTTGTTGGCACCTGTACCAATGCCTCTCTGCCCATCTACTACCCCGTTTCCTAGGTGAAGAACAGAAATAAGCTTCGAGCCGATTATAAAGAGAAACGAGAGGGATCGGTTAGCTATCATGAAATTATGGGGGATGATAAAATAGTTGGAGATTATTTGGCACCCCTTTGGGACACTTATACAACCCCTCTGTCAGTCAACAACTCTCTTTCTTGCATGAAGAACAGGAATAAGCTTCGAGCTGAATATAAAGCGAAGAGAGGGGATTCGGTTAGCTATCAAGGAATTAATATTCATTTTGGGGGATGATGCGGAAAACAGGGGTTGTTCAGCGCGTCCCATAAAACCCCTTTCCTAGACGAAGAAATGAAATAAAATAGGGTTGAAGCTGAGTAGGAAGGGAAAGGATGGGATGGGCGTTGTTGAGCACTCTCTAAGACATTCAACACACCCTTAACTGTATCAGCAAGCCCCTTATCTATGCTACAAAAGAGAAATACGTTAGCTTCAAATTAACTTACCCCTCGTTCAATCAACAATCTTGTTTCCTAGACAATGAAAAAATATAATCCAGCGTCGAGTTAATTATACAGATGAAAGAAAGGGTTCAGTCAGCTCCTGCGTTCATGGTGAACCACAAAGGGTGTAGAGGTAGTTCCACACTCTCTGAAATAAAACTCACCTCTCATCCACCGCCAACTGCGCTCCCTATTCGAAGAAACGAGATAAGTCAGCTCCGAGCCACCCATAAATAGAAAAGATGAGCCCCGGGTTGGCTACGCCATGAAGTCTGGTGTTTCGCAAGGGGATGGGGGTTGTTCCGCGAGGCCTGCGAAGAAGTTTCCGATCGGTGGGGTCTCCTGGCGAAACTCCAGGTCCAGGATCACGCGTTTCTCGTCGATGTTTACGCCGTCGGGGATCAGAATGTCGTGAATTATTTCCGATCCGATCGTTATCGATGATCCCCGGCGAAGTGATTACGTCGTCGCGAGCTCTCCAGGATCCTCGAGTTTTAACGGGTCCTCGGTGGGGTCGAGGATCAGGCTGAATCGCACGCAAGGAAAAGTTCCACGGACCGAACTCGATCGGACCGATAATGATCGTTGGAGTTTTCGTATCGAGACGTTCTCCGGGCTCGTCCATCCGCGGAGCGGTTCCAAGATGCTGGAAAGGGGGTCGTAACCTCCTTACGGATTTCTCTGTACTGCCCCTAAAGAGGAAGAGCGACGGGCGGACGTTCATAGTTGTTTTATACGATTCGTATTCTTAACGCGAGTAAGTGTAAGTTGCCAAGAAACGTCGATGTGTATACTGGTAGCTGGCTACGGCTCGACCACCGTTTTCTCTTGCGATAACTCGCGGTGAGAGGATGATTCTGGATGATCAGCTTCCGTGCCTAACTTCCATTATGCTTGGGACTTTGTCCCGAGTCCCTTAATCCAGTTCGTCTTTAGCGTTGCTCCCTTTTAAGAAAAAAAGTTCCTGTGTCTGATCAAAATTGAAAGGGAAAATCGTTTTATTTTTAGAGCGTAAATTTTATGGTGTGTGTATACTAAAAGATACTTAATGTATCTTATCGATTCGTTTAGTTTTATTTGGTTGTGGTAGCCATCGATTTTTCGTTCGTAATTAGGAAATGATTTTTGGATTGGATTTTTTAAGAATGTTAGCTCTGTTGTTAGAGTGTATCAGTGTCATCATATTGTGTGTCAGAACGTATCACATTCGTCATTTAATTTTATATTGTTCATGCTCATCTATTTAATTTATGAATCTTACTTAAACATTAGAATAGCAGCATTAGAATTCTTCCATTAATTGTTGAACAATATCCTACCACAATGTTATTACTTCATTCTACGATTCTGTCTAAATTTATAGTGGATGTGTAATACTATTCCTACAGAAAACCAGTTGGAAACAACATATCTTATTCACGAGGTATCGAGCCATTTCACTCATAACATACTTGTAAATAAAACACAATCTTCCTATAGCTTCACTGTAATAACACTAATTCCAGAGGTGGGCAACATCGCTAAATGATGATTCACAAGTTTTTATGTGAGACGAGACAATATTGCACTTTGGGTGAACGAAATGTTAACGTATAGACGGTTGCAGGAATCTCCACGAAAGAGCTATTTAAAAAATAACATCTGGAAATCTGTTGCTCTTTCGTGGCGAAAAATGGAGTTGCTCTTTCATGAAGGTAACGAGCGTGGCTCTTTTTACACAGAACAAATAGAGTTGTTCTTTTCTCCCCTGAGAGAAATACATTGGTTTTAGAGAAACAGATTGATTCATAAGAAAAAATAAAATGGCTTTTTCGAGAGAAGAATCTTCCTGACTGACCAAAAAATGAAAGAGAACAACCCTCGTACTGAACCAAAAAAGAGTAATCCTCTCCAACAGCAAACCGCCAAACCACTCCTACAAATCTCTGTTGCTCCATCCCCTCCATCTTCCCCTTAGGCGAACCGACTGCCTGTCATACGTAAAGCTCGCGAAAAGGAAATCGAGAATCCAATCTCGCCGCGAGTTAGCTTAGCAAATAGAGAAAGAGAGCTAAAGAGAAAGAGGGAGAGAAACGAGAGCAAGGGAGAAGGGGGACAAGTCGAGTCGAGCCGAAGATTTATTCGCATTACGAGGCTACTCGCTGCAGCCCGGAGCCACGAAGAAGTTATATCAAAGCGATGATTGTCTGTGTAAGAGTGGGAATTTCCTTTCATCATCTGTATAAATCCGAGGAGAGGAGAGGGGGCAGAGGGGAATCATCCTCTAGATTCCCCGAAAAACCCCTCTGCGAATTGTTGAGTGTTACCAGAGCGGCCGTACAATAATAAGATTTCGACATTAAGTAGAACATATCAACGAAGCCACGTGTACCATGTTCATTGTGTCCATCGGTCGCCTCTCGGCCCCATTCCTTTCGCGGGGTTCCTTGCGTGAGTGCATCAACGAGCCTCGATTTCGTCGAATTTTACAGGGTGTTTTCAGATAGAAAAATTACTAAAAAAATATCTGGATGCACAAATCAGTCGGGAACGTGAAACGAAATCTTGTTGTCCGAGGGCTTGTTCACGAGGAAATGAAATTTGAAGATTCCTCGAGTAAGCGTGCCATTCAATAGAAATCATTTGACACGTCTGATCACGAGTGGCTGATCTACTTCTTGTAAATACTACACAAAGCACGATAGCCTGATGAATTCTCGTATTGAATTTTCTCGACAGCGAAGTACTGCTCGACAACAAATTTTGTTCTACATTTTTCAGGGACTGAAACATTTAGAAGATTTTTTGAATAGTTCCACACGTTAACTTCTTAAACGAAATATAAATCGAACACACACACACAGGACTTTATTTCAGAATGATGGTTAATCATTTATTTCGATCCCTGGTAGAATCATCCACGTTCTGACCGAACCACCACCACTACCGGACACCCTGTATTTCTGTACATAGATCGTTCCGCTCCCAGAAATTCTGCGAACAACCTCAGGATTGTTCCTATTGTTCGACAACGGCGAAACGACTCTCCTCGATGCCACCGATGTGCTCGCGCGAGCCCTCTCAAGGATCCTTCAGGGCTCAACGAGACTCCTTCGAGTTGATTTCTACAGGATTTTTTCGGAGATCCGATTTACCGATCCGTGGCCGAACTAAAACGACGAACTTCCTTCTCCGAGTCGAATCGAGATTTCCGAGGCCGCCGGAAAAAAGTAGAAGTACTGAAAATATTTAACGAAGTGTCGGTATCGGCTGTGGATTATCGATTGTGCTGGCCAATCAGTAATATCCTACTTTTCTATCGGACGTTGTTTCTAACGTTTCTAAAATGAACAATTATTTCGAGTTCTAAAATACGTGCATGTAGTCTGAGAATTGAAATTGAAACCTTGGAACAGAAGAATTTTCGAAACTGTTCAAAATCACTTTCCTGGAAGAAAGAAATTGTCATTGAATTGATTCAATCATTTGTTGGCGATTTGTCTAGGTTTTCAAGTCGGTTCAAATGTGTTCAAAAGGGTGTACTACTTGTTCTAATAATTTTTGAACTCTTCGAATTTTTGAATTCTTTCTGCCGAAACTGCGGACGATATTGATTGACCGAAAAGTTGATTGCAATGCGAAAATCTTCGGAAGTATCGCGAAAACGATGAACCGCGGATCGAGTATCGGTTTCGCTCGCGAGTCGAATTTTCGCCAAAGGAAATAATGAATGAAGGTGGGTCGAGGGAAATTGGCAGGGGTTGGTTGACGCGTTAATCGAAAATTAAACCAACAGCGAGCGGTGGTGTGTGCGAGAGTGTGAGAATGAAAGAGAAAGAGAGATAGACGAGGCAAGCATGAAACAGAAAAAGGAGGAGAGAGAGAGAGAAAGATGTCCATCCAAAGCTAACCGAGAGTGGAAGCTCGATTCGGAGCAAAGCTTTCGGGCCGGCGTTTTCGGCGCTGAAATCGCAAAGTAGAAAAACCTGTAAATGAGCGAACACGTCGGGACGAATTAATTTAACGCTTCCGCACGATTTAATCGACAGAGAGCGGCCGCGAAAGGAACGCGGTGCCGAACGTCACGCGCATTTCACGCACACATACTCTGACACACATATACACAGGTATACGCCGGATATGTACATGCATCACATATATAAATATATACAGATAAAGAGATACACATGGACAAATTATACAGACATACAGATACACACACACACATGCCTAGGGGAACGAAGAGCAACGTCATTAAGCGCGAGATAAGTTCGGAACATCGACGATTCAGTTGAAAGGATTTGCGCGTAAGCTGTGTATTTTTCTAATGATTTAGGACGTTCGCGGCTCGGCGAACGCGCCCGTTTTTTGCCCGGGTTTACGGGACACGCAGTCCTCTTACGTTTCCATTTTCTCTAGGTTTAAGAGACGTTAACGTGTATATCTATGAGTTACCAAATAAATGAGAGCGGTTAGAAAATGTTTTTCGACTCGTTACTACGTCCCCTTCCTTCCATTTCTTTTGCTTTGCAGATTTTTCGTTAGCGAGAAGTTTTCCAAACCAGGTTCGTAGACAAAGAAATTGTTTCGATGTCCTATTGAATCATACAAATAAAGAATTTTCTTGCGATCTTTTAAGCATGTTTCTACATTTATTCCCTGAAAGGTGAAATATCAGTACCATTTAATCTTGCCCTCAGATCAATTCTATGCAATGAATCATATGCAATGGATTCTCGAGAAATTGTTGAAATTCAATCTCTGATCATTTTGTAAAACGAAAATAGTATATCATTAAATCTGGACTCATTTTAAAACTCCTCTACGTTCTCATCCCATGATGAATTTTTTCAGAGAATTTGCACGATATAGCAGATGAAAAACTGACGGCACGGTTTCCCTAAGAAAAAATGCTCCAACTTCAAATGTGTGCAAAAACATTAAACAATTTTTCCGTGAATAAATCTACTACAGATTGGTCGATTGAAACGTGGTCGTTATACAGTACATTATATTACAATACAAAGTTTACAATACTTTACAAAGTGGGCAGAACAATTTTAATTCGACAATGGTAAGAAGCTTGACCATAAAAAGCTCATACATACAGGTTCAGGTCTTGTTACTAAATTATTTCAATCTTTTTCAGTACACGGGTCCGTCCCACTCCCACTGCAGATATTCCACAAAAACCTGTGGAATGTAAAACTAGTTCTGTACCGTCCAATTAAAGAATTGATTTAGAAGAAAGCAAAATAAAGTGAAATTAAAGGAAATTGAATGAAAACGCCAATGAAAAAATTGAACAAACTTTTTCTATTTTATTTTTAGTCGGACTAAATTGCTTCAATACTGAAGAGAAATCTGCAGAGATCAAAATTCTAGCAATTCGCACGTGTGTATCAAGCTTTTTATCCTTCTTTTTTCCCTAACGTTTTTGAAAACAGAGAAAACAGTAAAAATGTTCTCCGGTTTGCCTAGAAAAATTTCTCTCTGGAAAATGCTTCGCTTCCGAAGTTGCAAACAAATCTGAAATAAACAAGAAATATTCTCCACCGATAAGATTATACTGGAAAATGGTAAGTACTCGTCTAGAGTTGATTTCTAATATTCACAAAATTAATGTTTTATATTCTTCCGAGGTTTTATCCCAGAATCCCGTGGCACGTGAGCAAGGTATAAATACTTTTCACTTGCGTTGTCTCGGGGAATAAGATTTTCATTTATACTTTTGATTTATATACGAAGGAGGAACATCAATCTTATTTTTAAAAATAAAGTAACACTAGGTATTTCATGTTATTTCTATTAATTTCTAAAAAGTTTATTTGCGTCTGATAACCGGCTAGGGCACGGTAAGTGGTACCTTTACCCTATATTCCCGTACTAACCGTGTTTGATTCGCAGCGGCGTTTTAATGAAAGTGCCGCTTACAAGTGGCTCCGCCCCATAAAGGGTAGAAAGAGTCTGATTTTTCAAAGATATTAAAAGTACACAGAGCGCGCCGCCGTCCCGAAGAAACGAAGAAAGCGATCGTTCTAACGGGTGTTCCGAAACAGATCGCTTGATATAGATGCAACGAGGAAAAAGGGGGTGAAAGAAGGTGAACTGGGTGGAGGTGGAACGATTCCGAAGGCAGACGGAAGACAGATCAGAAAAGTTTCGCGAGCCAATCACCAGACGTGGATATCGGGTCTGCCGATAAAAATGACAAAGTCTCCGAAGTTTTCTGTTCCGATCCCATCCCCTTTCCTTCGATTTCACCACCCACCGCCCACGTTCGCAGATTCCTTTTGAATTCGCAGACGTATTTCTAGCCGAGCGATCGCGAATTTATCGATTGCCGGGTCAACACACGGACGGACAACTTTCCGCCAGTCCACCCGATACCGTCGATGAATATTCGATGGACGGTTATTTGAGTTGGACACCCGCTGCATTAGCCCCGTAGGGGGTGGGAAATTAGTCGGCCGGCGTATGTGTATCTTTCATGAGACGCCGATGAACCCAGCCCGCCTCCTAGTTCGCGCATACCTCGACTGCGAAACGGTATCCGAATTTCTAGCACATCCCCCAAGCTGATTTTCTGAGGGTTGCTCCTACAGTTGATAGATTTTTAACCCTTAGCTCTCGAGCGGTGACTCAGAGTCAAAATATTGTTTACATTATTAAATATATTGGTATCTAAACAATTACTAAACATTTAAGTATGAGATATTATATCAATTTCATATTCACACAAAGTCAAAAGAAATGTTCAATTTTCGAGTTAAAGTAGCTCCGAGTGCAAAGGGTTAATTGAACGTTTTAAAAAATTTTAGAAACACGCCGAGAGTATATCGATTTTCTTCAGAAGAATATTCAATTGAAACGAGTGTTCTGAATTTTGCGAGAAGGGAACAAAGTTGCAGTTGGATATTGAATTGAAGGATGTGTACGGAGGGCGATAATGGGTTTTCACGGGTGCACGGATTTCAGGCGACGCATATTGTCCTTCATGCGACGAAACGAGCCGAAAGCCAGAAGCACACTCGGAATTTTTGTTTGATGCAGTCGGCGCACGTGCATGTGCATCGGCAGAGGAACAGGTCAGTCAACGCGGTGCATTGTTCCTCCGGGAACTCCATTATCCATCATTAAACTCGTTCACCTGTGTTCGTTATTTTACTCTCGATCGTGCACGCCTCTGTTCACCGAGTTGTACATCTATATTGTACTTGTAACGAGCAGCACACCGTCACGGTCTGTGTGGAATATTTTCGGTAGCAATTTGGAGCATTGCGCGCGGCCACGAATTTCAAATAAAATTGAGTAGCCGACTCGTTGAAATTAGCCGGTCATTTTCGCGGTCGAATTAAGTGGGGTCCAGAGATTTTCGGGTTCGAATCATTGATGCTTTCGCGGCTTATCTTTGGCCACCTGGCGAACGATAAATCTATGCCTTGGTTGCTCTTGGATCAGAGGATAATTTTTTCTGTTCATTCAAAAGAGTAGAAAAATTATAAAACAGTTTTCACGTCTGTCAAAAAATAGTAGAAAAATAACACGATAACTTTGATGTCTGTCTCACAAAGGGTAGGAGAAAAGAGAGCAATTTATTCTGTCCATTAAAAAGAGTAAGGAAATAAGAGAACAATTTTTTGTGCATAAGAACAAGTGGATAAATTAAGGAACAATTTTTACGCTCGCTAAGAAAGTAAAATGATAAGAGAATCATTTTTATGCTCGTTAAAGAGATAGGAAAATGAAAACATAATTCTTTTTATTACTAAAGAAGTAGGAAAACAATGAACCGATCTTTGTGCACGTTAAGGAGAAAGAAAAAAGGAAAAATAACTTTTTGTTACTAAAAAGATAGAAAAACAATGGACCAATTTGAGGAAATAGAAAAGTAGGAGAACATTATTAATGCTTACCAAAAAAAATAAAATACGTGTAGTAGGGAACGAATTTCCATGCTTATTAAAATAATAGGAGAATAATTTCCACGTTAAAGAAATCAAAAAATGAGGGAACCATTTTTGTGCTAATTAAAGAGACAGAAAAATGGCAGAACAGTTTGATTGCTTGTTTTATTGCTTCGAATAAAATGATATGAATAAAGGAGAATTCAATAGGTTTTAATACCGTCGTGTGTTAATGAAGTCCAGAAAATTCCCAACGACATATCACACCGATTATGTGATCATCGATACACTCTTTCACAATCATCCGATCGATCAAAATCGAAACGATCGAAGCTCGCGTGACAGGAGATATGGTATTCGCAGCGGGAGATTGAAGACTGCTTGACGTTTAATACTAATTCGGGGGCTGAAATTAATTAGCCGTGGCCTAATTTATCGTAACGCACGATTTCGAGCAATTTACGCGATAGTTAATGCGAAACCCGGTGCAGGTGAGAATTTGTAATTTCATGTTAATGTAATTTCAATAAGAGAGATTATCGGGTTTCGCGATTGTGTCATCGCGAATTGTCGGCTTGAATTAAATGATCCGTGAACATATCGATATAATCGAGATCGGGGGCTCTGGTGTAGCATAATCTTAAGCAACACGGTTTGTCACTCCGTTTCTCCCTGCAGCCGTGCTACAAGCTACAAGCTCGCAAGCTGCAAGAGCGCAACATGTTGCATGGCAATTACCAGTTCGTTTAACGAGTCACGGGACAATTTTCTTGCGCGGGTCTTTTACGCGGCCTCGATTAAAATTTCGCTTTCGTTGCTATTAATTTATTCGATTCTGACACGGAACCTCGCATGCGGTATCCTCGTATCTTTAGAGATTAAGTAATGACTTTCATAATTTCGGGACCAAGAGCTTACGAAGGAATTAGTTGGGTGAAATATAAAACAATAATAGATTAGAACAATTCAAGAATATTATAATGTTGTTCTCAACGTAACAAAGTCGTTAAGGGATGAAATCCTGCTTCCCGCAATCGATGCAGAATATTTTTATTTTCCATAAAGATCCGCAGTCTACCGATTAGGCTCGCGAATTAGCATCGATTTCGAGTTTAAAGTGCATGGGTGTGTTCGCGCGGCCCGAGGCAATAGATCAGCTTCGATAAAGAGGAATTTCGTGAAATCAAAATTACGTGCGACCCGGCCGAAATAACCGGTCGAATTTGCATTCCGATAGAGAAGGTTTCTTGTCGGGCTTCGTGCAACTGACCGGCAAAAAGCGCGGAATTATCGCGACGGTGCAGCCCGTCGTATTGTGCGGCAATCGAGCTTTAAGCTACCATCGCGTCGATCGATCACCTCCTCTGAAAAGCCTTCTTCCTCTCCTCGTTTTCGGACCTCATCCACCGGTCTAATTGGACAGGTTTGCCGCCCGTTAATTTTCCACCTTTTTTCCCGGGATGAATCGATCAAATCAGGAATGAATACCGCTCCATAGATTCGCAATTCTTCCAATTTTATACTCCCTGCTCCCGTCGAGTTTGAAATGTTTGAAGTAGATCTGCGTAAGGCCGTCTGCCTCATCGAGTCTTCGTTAGCCCGAAAATTTCGGTCGTTCCAATTACCGATTAATTCTCGTTTGAAATTAATTACCAATTATACACTCGGATCAATCACGATTTCAACGAATCTTAAGCGAGTTTAATTCTGGGTTACACTCGGCTGTCATTAATCAAAGTATTCAATTATTCTAATGATCCTATATTCCGTATAATGTATGATAAATCTCTGAAAAAGAAAGGGAAACAATTTTGTCCACTCCTTTTTCTATAAATCTGCTCCGAAAAATTTTTATTCGCGCACAAACATGCAGTTCAATAACGAATTCGATAAAAGAATAACAATCATAGCGGACTCGTTGGCGTATCAATTAAAAATATCAATAAAACGCGCCACGCCAATAAAAATGTTACAAAAATGTAACTACTTTTCTACAAGCACCGTTAAATCCCTGAAAATAGTCGAAGATACAACGTGCATTTCAGCTTTTACAAAACTGGAACCGCTAAAACTGATCCGCCATTAATTGCACAAAATTCCAGTGTCAAATTTCGGCATTTGCCAGCTCTCGCAACCTCCTTTACTAATTCACTGTTCCAGTGGCTTAAACCGCGTCGCTAATCGGGGGTGGTTTTGCCAGCGAAATTCTATAGACTGAACGTATCGTTACGAGTTTCCGTGATGCGGGATAACAAACGTGAATTATACGCGCGCGCGCGTGTGTGTTGGTGTCGGGTCCACTTTTATAATCTTTGAAACATTCCCAGAGAACGGTTCAGGGGTGGAAAGGGGAGTAAATAGAGCGGGGTAAACACAACTATGAAACGAAAGGGATAATGTTATCGCGGGCGGCACGTTGTAAACATCCAGGCACGCGTAAACTTCGCCAAGTTATCGTCCGATAGAAAGGAGCTCGATGAACCGAGCTCGATTTTCAATTAAAGTCGAGAGATTTCCGTGGACACGCCCGTGGAGAACGAGGACTAGGTGTGCTGCCTTCAACCACCTGGCCCCTTTCTTTATCCTTGGAAATGTATTATAATAAAGAAACTATTTTATTCGCGAAGCTCAACGAAGCAACACCCGCATCGCGATAAGTAAAAGTAGAGAGCGTGGATACATTCTTGAATTAAACTAGAACTACGGTATACCCCTCGATGGCTTGCAAATAAAAGCTACTTTATGTCAAGTTTCATCCTCCCAGCCGGACCAGAGAGGTAGCTACAATCAAAAAATTCAAATTATCAATTTTTCCTCGACATTTTTCCTCGAAAAAAATCAAGATCGCTACAGCACTCGAAGCACGTATCAGGTGTCGTATGGGCGTATTGTTGTCCATTATTTCAAGCGAAAAAAAATAATAAAAAAAGAATCAAGAGTGATTTTATGATTTTTCACAAACGAAGTTTTCGAGTGTTCTTGAATCTAATCAAGAAGGTAATGTTCATACGAGAAAATGTGAGAGGATGATCATGAGCTACGGTACACGGACGCAAATTTTTCCGAGAGAGTGGGGATCGAGCGAAACGTTAGAGCGGCCGATTGAAATGCAAATCGAAGCGGCCGAAGGTTATTTCGTTGTACACGGGGCCGTGACGCAGCTCCAAATTCGATCGAATTCCCAGTCTCTCTCTCTCTCCCGTGGGTGTCCCGTGCCGCAAACAACCGAACTCGTTGGGGGAAAAAAATCTCGCTGTCAAACCGACCACCGTCGACATCCATGTCGCGGCAACTGGACCGACACGTCTGCGGTCGCTGTGCGAGCCACGTCTATGCCGGTACCCTGATTTGCGGCCGATTCTTCTGAGGATTTATGACGCCTAGTTCGCCGTTGATCCTTTGCGGTGAACTGTGACGATGATTGTCTTCGGATCAGAGAGTTTATTCGCGCTGCAGTCGCGTTACCAACCATGGTGGCGTCGTTTAACGTCCGCCGTTTGATCTCTGACGCTCTAATTTCGCTTCAAAGCGCGTCACGCCTGGATTTCTGACGATTTTCCGCATCCCTCCGGTCCTCAGTCGATTTACGAAGTGGCGCAAAGTGACAGAAAATGATTTCTAGCAAGTCCAACATTTTCGAAGCAGGGGAAAATCTTTTTGCAATGTGTTCTAACATGATTCAGCATTGTACTGAAATTTTTATAATATGCTGTGCGTTTGTAATGGTGCTTATTCTAAATATGGGACATATTGGCGAATCTCTGAGAAATCTTTAATTGTGTTTGCTTTAAAGGGCTCCAATCGAAAACTGCAGGTTCTCCAAAGAATATAAAACAGACAAACCTAGTTATATTAAAAATCTGGAAACATCTAGCACAATGTGGGTCGGATATCCCTTGTTTCCTCGTTTAATTAAAAGCTCGCATTAAATTCCGACGGCACACGTTTCTCCGGCAGTGTGTGGCGTTTCGTTCGACAATTTTTAATCCCGGTGCCCAGGGACCGCGGAAACAAAGTTGACGTAAACGAGTATTTATCTGGGCTCCTTTTCGCGAAATCTGCGCGGTGGACGCGCGATACTCATTTTTCAGGACAGCGCCGCGGAGATTTTCCTTATCGTGCCGCGGCAGACTTTCGTAACGGAGACGGGGTCCACAGCTCGCGGAATCCGCTTCGCGATTATCGACGATATCTCGCGGGAACGTGTGAAACGACCGTCATAAACCGTTCCTATGAATTTTTTAACGCTCGAAATAACTGGCTTGCCCTGGTGTGTCTTATGAAAACCACTAGAACACCTTTTCCAGTTCAACCCTGTGCCATTTTTATCACTGCGTCCTCGCAACCCGACAAATTCCTTTTGAACGCAACAATTTGCCTCTTGAACGCTTACACAAATGTCACGCACAAAAAAAGTATTAATATTCAGTTAAAAATACAAATATGTTCTCGCTATAACGATTTACTTGAAACTCGTTGCAAATTGTACGTATGTATCTGTGATTAAATTGAAGCCACTAATAATCAACGATTTTCTACATTGTCATTAACATTTTTATTATACGTTAAATCCAAAGAAGATCGAAGCACATTATCATGATTACAAAATTGACCGAATATCTGCTATTTTGCCATTTTCTACAGACTTGCCTTCCCTACAAAGATACATACAACTATTTCTTCGAATCACAAATGCTCCAGCATTCAAACTGAAACATTTTGTAAACAGAGAATGACCAGTTTGAACGTAATTTCATAATCACAAATACTTCAATCCGCAGACTTGAATTTATTTGTAAAATAGAATGATGATTGCCAAAGACGCTAGGACAAGTTTGAACGTTCGGCAGACTATGGATTTACCTCCGTCAGTTTAGCGAATCTTCCGTCGAGGGACATCCGGGCACGTCAAGGGATCTCGAAACAAGGGAACATCTCGCATATTGACGCATACCTCGCGCTCGAACGACTCGTTTCCGGCGTGCGACTGACACCAAGGAATTCTTATTCCCGGTTCCCGGCGCGATGAACATTCTTCCGCGGCGGCGAACGTCCCGGAAACGAGGAACATCCGTGTGCCAGGACGTCCTCTGCTCTCTCATGTGCGCGAGTGTCACGATGAAACACGGCCTTTAACTCGCTCAGACATCGTCTCGTCGAAGGAAAGACAATGGGACAGGAGACGAGCCTCGCTCGTCGAAATAGAAATCTGACGAAGGGGAAAACAACGATGGCAAGAAGATAAAATACAGAAAGAATGGATGGTCATCAAGCTTAATTGACTAATCATTCACTGCAGTTGTGTGAACAATTAAACACAGAATTAGATACTAACAATCATCTAAGAAAGAGAATTCATTGCTCATTTCCCTCATTCCTGTTCAGGTTTAATTAATGTTTAGATAAAAATACTGCTACATTCGCTGCGACATTCTTAGTTTCAAATTCATTGAATCTCTTCCATTTGAATCATTTCTCGCTGCCTCGGAATTTATTAATCCTTTGCACTCGAATGGTGACTCTGAGGCGCCAGTGAAAATTGCCATATCATTATTCAAAACAGTTTGAATAGTATTAAATTCGTCTGTATTCTATAAATTGTATGAAGCTCAACTGTTGTATGAGAAGACAGGTTCAATTCGATGTGCAAAATGTAAAAAAGATTACATAGAATAAAAATGATCTGGATTAAAACTGGACTGACGATCACTAAAGACAATATACAACCTTCCGTTGCGGAGTTATCATCGATTCGCGATATCGCATGGCGGCCGCTAAACAATTAACCGAAACGCAGTCGTCGAGGTGGAAACTAGTCGGCCGGGTTGCGTAATCGGCCCCCGATTTTAATTAAAAGCTAATTATCGCCGGATTCATAGAGTCGTCGCTCGTTAAAACGGCTGGCACACGAACGGAAATCGGCCGACGGACTACGACGAATCGCGTTATTATGAACTTGCCGGGCGACATAATTTCGCGTGGCGCGGTGCAGCGGTGCAACGACGCGTGCACCTGCAACGTGCACTCGAGTCACGTGTGCGCGTGGCGCGTGCAACCAGCCGCGTGTTAATCGGCTGCCGGCGACGAGCTCTCACACTCTTTGACACGAAAACCGTCTTGGGAACCCTGGCGAATAGAATTCGCGACCAACTTCTTGTAAACATCACTCTACCCGGTCTCATAAACGCAGATCTGCCGCCTAACTTTCATAGGATTTCGAGGATGGACATAAATTTGTGCTTTAGCGTCATCGTTCCCTTCTTTTCATTCGATCAACGTTAACTCTATTTGATTAATATCTTGTTAGTGTCTAGGCACCTTAACTTGGGAAATCAGAATTATTTGTGTGAACCGCAACGCACAGGAATCAAACAGTAAGTCATTTTTCTGCTTAACAGTTTTATTAAGCTGCAAGTAATGCATCGATATTCTGAAATTCTTTCATTCTTTTCTTGAAATTCTTTCAATTATATTATATGTACAGGAAAAAGTTGTTTAGAACGATGATCTTGACAACATATTTCAATTTCATCAAAATCCGAGAGGAAGTCACGTTTCGACAAATTCACAAGTGCATTTTTACTGAAACGCTGTACACGAGGAGGATTAAGATTGACGGAAGAAAATGAAAGATACTTACTGTTAATATTACAGGAGTACTCGGCCCGAGGAGTGCTATAATCTTGAGCAAAGTGGTCCTGAAAATTCAAGCTTAGAGCTACACTCTTGATTGAAGGAAGTCTTGTTGGCGAGAAACAAAGGCAATCATTTCGGAGAGAACGTTAATAAAGGGCGAGGCCGATGGAAGGACAGATGGATCATTATTCAGAGAAACGCAGGGAACGCCGACAATCATTTCCAAAGACGCTTACATTTTATTCGAAAAGTTCTCAACGCGGTTACAGCTACCTATACGCCTTCAACTTCCGGTATTCGTAAGCGGCGTAACATCGGCATACATACTCGTATGTACAGTCCTCGAGACGCTGCTCTCGAGAGTTTCTAGGGCGAGCAAGTTCTCTCTTTCTCTTTCTCTCTAGACGGACGCTTATCGTTCCACGAACTGAACGAGTTCCGTGTGTATCTACAAAGCGGTCGTATGTCTACCTCACCCCGAGTTTCACTCCTAGAACTGTTGCGTTACGATTATCGCGGATAGAATGATAGCATAATGTCGATTATGGCGACTATCCTCTAGAGCTACTGTCGACGCTGCTTCACGTTACCTAATATAATACACGTTGGTGCACGGTGGAATAACCGATCGACCCCTTTTCGCGGAAATATAATATCTCTCTGGAATACAATATCTATAATGCCACCCGGAAACTGTCCGTCACTTCTTCCGACACTTTGACTGCCATATCTGGGACCAGGCCTTAATCTTCTAACCCTTCGCCGCCATTACTGTACACTCACGACTGTGACAGATCGATCGTTTCATTTAAATTCTGCTGAATTTAAATTGTTGGAACTAGTTCTACTGTATTTGAACGATTGAGCAGATTTATTTGTGATTTTGAAGTGAAGCGACTGATCGGGGTTGAAATATTTGAGAAATATTTTATTTGATGCTCGTGATTGACTTCTTGTGCTTCGAGAAATTTGGAGAAATGAATTTTCTAATAACCCTTCGATGACTGAAAATATAACTTTTCTGATGGAAGTTTAGGTTTGTGAATTTGAAAGCAATTATTACAATTTAATTTGAATTGAAGCAATCGATAATGGTTGAAGTTAGATTTTAGTTAATTTCACTCAGAACTACTTTCAGAACCCTTTCAGTCTAAACTATCTTTAATACGAATCTCTGATTGTGTAGAAAATATTTTTTAATATCTTGCGAAAGTTGAGAATTTAATTTTGCTAATAAAAGTTTAAATTTATAATATCATAAGTAGAACTTCGTGTGTAAGGGGTTGAATATTTAGGTTAACGTCCACGGTTCGCATTCATGAATCTACAAATAATTATATCGATCCATTCTAATTTTTACATTACAGCAACCGATAAGGGTTGGAGCCAATGTTTAAATAAATTTTTATTCAAGTCCATGAGGCTTAGAACTACCCTCCGGCATCCTAAGAAATTTTTTAGCACCCTGCAATCATAGAAAATTTAATTTTTCTAATAAAACTTCCCAAATGGTTTAATTATCGTTTGTAAAATTGAGCTTATAGTATCATAAGAAAATATTGAACTATAAAGAGTTGAATCTGGTTCTCAAATAAAATTTCATTCGAGTACACGAGGCTCAGAACAACCCTCCAGCACTTTAAGCAAATTTTTTAGCACCCTGCAGAGATTGAAACTTTAATTCTCTCAATAAAAGTTCACAGAAGGTATAATATTCGTTACTATACCTGTCTTTTTGGTGCAACAAGTAACTTTTGCAGTGAAGGGTGGAAGATGTTAACAGTATCCTTTATTTGGAAGTTGACAGAGTTTTTAGTAGGCAGGTAGGAATCGTCCCGTTATTAAACCGTGCAGTAGCGACAGATTTCATTCTAGAAATTGGCACTAAGAATTCAAAGATAGACGAAGGAATACTGTTGGTAAATATCGTTTAACCCTTCCGAGCTGTCCTCCTCCTCTTCCTCGCGAGGAGGACGATCTTCGAAACGCTTCCCAGGGGACGTTCGAGCCCATCTCTCAATCTCATTCCTGACAACTTTCTTCTTAGACGCAATAAAGTTATCCTTTAAAGTCTCTCCTCGGAGAGCATCGGCAAATATTGTTTATACACTGCGAGACTTTATCAGACAAGGACCGAAGTCCCTGGATCTCTATAATTAAGAGCCGGCCCTGGACCACAGTCAAATTTATACATTATTAGGTCGTTCAGAATGTCATTTCGTTTCCTCAAGAGAAAATCAAAGCCAATTTTGTACCATTTAGAGTAAGTATTATGACATTTTCTTCTACGATCTTTTGCGATTTTTCAGGTAACTTAAAAATTGAGTTATATGACTTTTCACGACATTATTGGAAATGAAAATTGTGTTTTGAAAAATACTTGAAGGTACTATAAGGCAGGAAATCGCGTCCAAAATGTCAGCTGTCCAGATATACCAGGACTTTGCGATTTAAAATAAGGTTAAGTAATAACAAATTGGAGAAATGCCGTCTCTACACGAAAAACGAAATTACTTTGCCGAACGACCTAATAGTTCACAGCGTTCGAGGCTTCTACCTCTGACTTCTAAATTGTAGAAATAGATTAGCCATAAACAGATTGTG
Organism: Lasioglossum marginatum; assembly: GCA_028455795.1. NCBI lineage: Eukaryota > Metazoa > Arthropoda > Insecta > Hymenoptera > Halictidae > Lasioglossum > Lasioglossum marginatum. Next base: position 8,102,714 of record CM052245.1, read on the forward strand.
GATTCAGTGATAGACTTCATACAAAAAAAAATAAAAATTACATAAATTGCGAGAAATGGGAGTCACATCAAAATTGATTTTTATCACCTACGCGTGTTTGCCATAAATGCATAAAATCCGCAGTCCAGTAATTGAAATGATTGTTCGATAGAAAAAATTAAAAAATGGAAGACCTTTTAATAAAATTGTACTTTCGAAAGCTTTATACGTTTTTGTCATTATAGCCGATTATTTGGTGGGAGAATTGAAGAATTTCCAAATCCTAGACTCATCTAATTGTCACAGACCAAAGTCTCCAATGCAAAAAATGAATACTGCCAATAATTTCAATAGCAACTAATCAAAGATTCAGGTGGTATGAAAGGTGAAGAGAGTCGATGAATGGGTTGATTTTTCATTGAATTAGAAGATAGGGGGAGTCTCGAACGCTGTCAACAGTGGCCGGGCCCGTTGGCTGTCGTTTATCAGCTAACATGCTTACTAATTCGAAAACGCAGGTTGCTGCGTGCACTTATCTATGTACATGGAAGAGGAACGTGACTCTCGCAGAGGGTGGTAGGTAGACGAGCGTCTCAAACGAGCGGCGTAGTGACTTCCGCGTTAAACTCGCTTAACGGCCGGTGTAATTAATTAAAGGACGAAGTTCAGTGTCCTGTGGAGCAGCCCACCTTAATCCCACCTCTGCTTTTTGTTTCCCGTTTAATCGCCGACCATCCCCCTCTAGATGTATCTTGCGCCGAACTTTATTTCCCGGGATTTTCCCCGGTGTTATTCCCATTGTCAGACTTCATTCGGACTAATTAGCGACGATGAACGCTTGATTCTTCGTTCTTTCTTTTCTATCACCGACCCTTCAGTGAGTAGCGACAGAAGTACATGTATAATCAGACACGGAATAAATAACGCGATCAAACGTTGATATTACAGGGCTTCAGCTCCATGAACTGATAGGGCACATGTAAGGTAGTGTTGTTGTGCTCCACCAGCAGGTGACCTCGTCTTGGGGACGCACCAACCACCAGAACTGTCTCGCCTTTCAACAGCACCACCTCACCCTCGCCCTCTTCTGAAAACAAATTGTCTTTCTTGTCCAATGGAAATTATGGTGTCTTGGATTGGTCTGTAGGAAATTTCTTTGGACGCTACTAAAGCCAAGCAATAATCAAACTGCAATCAAAGTTGAAATAGAATAAGAACAGTCAAAATGAAAGTAGCGGTTTAAAAATTTTTCATCATTCCAACAAGCAACGTAGAGTTCCACGATAGTCAACTATGATCAAACTCGAGCAGAAAATAGCGATCATCCTCGCAATCAGAATCACCCACTGCCTAAAGTACGCAGACGAAAAAAATCTGAAAACAAAGCAGAAACACTGGCGCCAAAAGAAAATCTCTCGGAGTCGTCTAGAAAACAAAACGGGCGCGGCAGCTCAGTGGTTTGCAAGAATACTCGAAAGGCCCAAGCAGATCCGCGCAAGCGGGAAGAGCAAGTTTAGAAAGCTTTTCATCAGCGATCCAAGTTTTATCGCGACGATTCCGAACAATAGTGGATTCGTCGACCAACAAGACCGCATCAGCAAACTTTCGCGAGGAGGACGTCAGATGCATCGCACATAGAGAACGCAACGACAAAGAAACGAGAACAAAAGAGGAATAAGAAGAAGAAGAAGCGTGTCGCCCAAGTCTTTCAGATGGAGAAGATGCAACCGGCTCTTACCTGGGAATGGCATCTTCATGATCCTCGTCTGCGGATAGCCCAATTTCGTGTTACCTGTCACTGTGTAGCTCCTGCTCGGTGGCACTGGGGGCGGTCGTTCCTGAAACAAAGTTTCTGCACACTCAAAACATGCATTGACGAACGGCTTCAAATCAAATATTATAATTAGACCACGAATTTTTATGTGGAATAAAATTATTCTTCATAAATATTTTTATCAGACCCACCTCTTCCAAGTGTGTTAGTTAGAACTGTGTCTTCAAAGGGTTTTAAACAGTACAGTCCCTTTCAAGTGCTTTAATCAGAATTGTCCCTTCCAAGTAATTTAATCAGAACCATCCCTTTTAAGTGTTTTAATTAGAATCCCCCTATCGAGCGTTTTAATCAGAACCGTTCTCCATAATTGTCTTAATCAGATCCATTTTCCACAAATGTTTTAACAAGGATTGTTCTTCAAAAATATTTGAATCAGAATCGTTCTCCACAATTGTCTTAATCAGTTCCATTTTCCATACATGTTTTAACAAGGATTGTTCTCCGAATATATTTGAATCAGAATCATTCTCCATGAGTGTTTTAGTCAGACTATACGCGACAGGCTTGAACAGTTTTCGAAGTGTTCTTACCAGGTCCAGACCGAATAGGGTGCACGTTTGTTGGATCATCTTCTGGTCCGCACACTTCTCCGACGGATCCGGGGGTGGTGTGCCAGCGATCGGCTGTGGCCTTGGTCTAGTTCCGGTTCCAGTGCCACCGGAAGTCGTTACGTTCCTCTGAACGGTTCCGGTGGCCGTGGACGTCGGCTGCTGAGGCTTCTTCTGACCCAAACCGGAAGTCACGCCTAGCGTCGACTTCCTCAGCGGCCATCTTCTTCGCACCCTCCAACCCCTCCACGTCGCCTGGTGATAGACAGAATGATAGTCAAGCGGTAGATTTATTGCAAAAACAATAGTTCAGTTGTTTCGAAACCATCAACTGAACAATGACGACAGTCAAATCTTGTTGAGCATGACTATTCTTAAGTCTGTCTCAAAAATTGTACGGCAAACATAAGCACAACGTCCAACATCTATTTTTAACAATGATTGATAATAAACGTATATATGGTTACCATCCCTTAAATTGTACAAACGAGAATACTGTCTTTGTGTAGGACTAAAACTGCTTTCGCAATGTCTTGCAATATGATTCAGTATTGTAGACAAATTTTTTTAGGATTCTATCATCAATGGAGCTTATTTTGGGCGATGTTGACTAACACGCTGATGGCCAGAAAATATAAGAAAATGGTAAAATTGAATTTATAAATTTGTGACATACCGTGACTCGGTGAATGAAATTTCATTACAAACAACATTAAAAAATTGTTTAAGGGATGCTTTACCTGTATCGCAGTGGCAGCTTTCCGCCTGGTCTCCGACCTGAGATTCTCGAGCTGCTGCCTAATACCCTCGCTGAGAAATATGTGCCTCTTGCCTAACGCCCAGCTGGTACTAGCGCCGAATTTGCTCTTCAACTGTTGAGCATTCTGAAGGATGAGCTTGGTGTCCTCGACGGCCTGCTCCTCCGCCCGGCGTAGTTGCTTGAAAGGCGCAATCAGTCTGTACCTGGCGTTGAACGCCTTGAAACGCATTCGATGGGGGTATCCTGCGATAATAAAATCATTCGAATGACGCCAGCCTTGCCTGGAATTAGTAATCTCTCATCGACATTCAGTCTGAACCCGGCTGGACTCAATGCACTTAATCCTGGCTAGTTGGAGACCCTGGACGACTGCGTCGCAAACAATCCAAAGCCACTGTCATCTTAACATTTTCTCTATTCTTTGAACGAATCATACTGGGATTTTGTCAAGAAATTGATTTCATCTCTTAAATTCTCAATCCTCTAAACCTACGTTCATTACTAAACTGAAGAATTGTGTGAACGCAACACAGAATCAGAATGTTGTTATATCAATGTTTCCACTTATTCAAATCAATAAAAAGAAGAATTTCCCGTTTCTTGCGTCTGAAGGAGACAATTTTTCTTTCTTTTTCTTTTTTCGATTGTAATAGCTTCACCTGTTTCATTCTTTAAAAATGTGTGAAAATAGAAATAAATAAATATCTATCCAAAGAAAAATATGAAAATTTCACAGGAAGCTAGTGAATTGTCCAGAGAATAGGATAATGTAAGGAAATTTTCTGGAGTAGGATAACCGAAGCTAATTTAATATGGCGAGTCAAACAGCTGTTCGACAAGAAACGCAGCCAGGTGAACGTCTGACGTCGTCGTCGGGCGACGAGCGAGCATGCAAATTGAACGTCGGGAGTAGTTTCAAGACGTACCGCCGGCCATTAGATTTACTGTCTCGAGAACTTGAAGGGATCGTATCTGACGCATAGTCACGCCTCTGTCTAGGTGCAGCGGGGTTTCTGTGCCGTTGCTTCTAATGCACCTGACAAAGTGGGGCCTGGCGTGGACGAGAGTTCTCAGGAGATTATCCAGCCGCGTGTGGAAGTCCTGAGTCAACGTGGAGATTGGCTCGTCCCCGTTCAAACTGAAACCAGAGACAGTCGACGACGATTCCTGTGATTTTCGTTTCGCCCTGTTACGGTTGACAGAGAGCATCATACATACAGACAGAGAGAAATATGGGTAGATAGACAGAAATAGGGGTAGAAAGAGAGAGAGCAAGATATAGGGATAAATAGAGGAGGACATGGCTAGAGAGGAAACAGGAGATAGGGGTAGAAAGGGAGCAAGACATAAGGAAAGATAAAGAGAGATAAATAGGGGTGGAGAATAAAGGTAAGCCACGGTACTGGACTTAGACTTTCCAGAGATTTTTAGTTTTTGTTAATAGATCTCGTTTCAATCATTATAATTTCGACCAATAGAATTTCAAGACTTAAACCATGTTATATGGCAATGGCCAGACCGAACGTAGTACATTAGAAACGAAACTTCTCAAAGGCAAGTACTGTTTTCCTTCTTATGTAAACCTGATATAGAAGGCCTGAAAATAATTGATAATTTTCTCAAACAATGTTCCGTAAGGATATAAAAACAATGTAACACTTATGTAATGTAAGCTACATGTAACAATACTGTACTTACTAAATAAATCAATTGGGGTTTAAAGCAATAATAAATAAATAAATAAGATAGATTGAGAGAAATATACATAGAGAGATATATAGAGGGTCCATTCGGACCGGATACAACGTGATGCCTTACAGGTCGGTGTGGGAGGTCGGCGATATCCGGAAGCTGACGCCTCTGGGCACCGTGTCACTCGCGTACAACGCTTTCAGCTCGCTGCCGAACAAGTGGGTCGCGAAACCGAAGCTGCAGGTGTGCTTGTAGAACACTGCCACCAGGTCGTCCGGCACCACGTCCTTGTTCGTATCTTTTGCACACCAACAAACCCACCGTTCAATTAGATTCACGATCTCATACTAATTGCTTGCTGCAAACATCCTCTTGCACTTTATTCAGTGAATTTTGGAAGCGTTTTAAGTAAGGCTTTTGTGGTCGACGATTTTTTTTCAAATATATTCGTAAAAGAGATATTTCACATTTCAGGATTTCACGGTCGATTTCAGGAAGCTAGAAGGATCAGTACCCGCTAAATACGCACCAAGGAAATCGGAGGCGTCGTAAGTCACTCTCCCCGCAAAGTGTTGGATCCCGAAGGATCTACAGTCGACGATCCTAGGCTCGAAAAGCCGGGGATTCTGTTTGTGTTGAACCTTCACTTTGGCGACGTAGCTCTCGGCTGTACCTCGGATAGAACACTCGACGTCCAGCATGCTCAACAATCCGGTGCGCTGTGCAACGAAACAACAATCCTAATAGAGAATACCATTTCACACATGGTGTCTCATCTCCGGTTTGAAACGAACCATTGGTGAGCTTTGTATACTGTTTTCTGAGAGATCAACTTACCAAGGAGGAAATGAGATCGATACATGGCACGTTGTCAACGTAGTCGACCTCCACGTCGCACCGGATACCTTCGTCGCGACAACTCTCGATCGAGCTCTTGAAGATATGCGTGTTGTAGAAGTGTTGCATCGTTTCCGCGCAGAGATTGATGCACAGGTGCTCCAGCTGGCTTGGCTTAGGATCTTCGAATCCAAACATGTCCAGAATTCCGATGAACCCGTCCGTGGCGTGTCTCACTGCGTTGTTTAACGCTGTCATGCTCCTGGAACCCGTGCCACCTGGTTGCGGACATAAATCGGATTTCATTCACTGTAAAACCTCAACTCCTCTTGTCTTCATTTTTATTTCTACGCATCCCAAAAAATCGCTTAGCTCTATCTCCTTCGGTTCTCCTGTAATCAATTCTTAAGGGGGTAGACTCGTTTTTCCAGGATTGCTAGGGTGCGGGATGCGCCTTCTCGTTTCTCGATAATGCAAAGAAGGGGTTTTGCAGTAGTCAAAAGCGCTAGATAAATTATCAATCTAGGCAGCGTATTTGCATTATTCGGAATCATGCAGCTGCGCATGTAGCTATCTTTATAAAGCTGCGACAACTACATGATGGCGAATAATGCAAATTGCGCCTCGTAAACGTCAAAATAGGACTTTTGAGGAACGCAGAACTTTTAAACGCAGGAAACGAGTCAACCCCCTTAAAGATAACCAATATTTGATGTCACTTCGTACGATTCGGGATTGAAATTTTCGCTATCAAATTAATTAATGAGTTGATTATTGTACCTGCCGAGCTGCCAATGGTCGAAGCATGTTGGCTGGTGACCTCGGCCTGGTTGTGCACGGACTCGTTCGAGTCTGAAGACAAGGTGCCAAGGGTTGAGCCTAATCTCTTCAGACTGTTGGCTCTCCGGACGATGGTGGCCACGGTGCGACAGTAGAGTGCTTTCGCCAGCGAGTCCCTGGTCATGTTAGACTGCGTAAACAAAGACCCTTCAACATTGTTCGACACCGACAGGGGGGCAGCAATTACAGCTCGCATAATCGCGGACAATCAATTACACAGTACCATATTCGCGTCGCAGACCGACTTGACCAGTTGTCCGCGAGCATTGTGTGTCCTGGAGGTCAGACCTCTTAGCAAAGCTGGCGGAGGGACTCCTAGGAGTGCTGCTACAGAGGCTAGTTCATTTTCACCTATCACACCAACCTCCACACCTGGACGATCCGTGAAGCCAACGTTGCCAAGGATCAACACTGCTGCTAGGACTCTGACTACGTCCAGAAATGGTATCCCTAACACCCCTGTAACAATTTTTTAATCTAATTCATTGCTCTGTGATGATGTGTGTTTCACTTCGATCAATTTAATTGCAATGTCAATCATGCAGATTATGCGTGAGAATGAGAGGAAAGTTAAAATTTAAAACGTCCTCGGAGAATTTCTCAATTTTGCACTGTGTTTTGTGATGGAACTTCATTATGACTAGATTTTAACCATTTATAGTGAAAATGAGTAGGTGCGATTTAGAGCTTCAATATATTTGTTCCAACTTATTGAAATTATTAAAGTAAGGCAGAAATTTCTGTTTGGCTCCTGTTCATCAATAGAATTACTAATTACGTTCAAAGAAAATGAATGTTATAGATAGGAGATTAAAGCAAACTAACAGAAGCTATTTAGTAAGAAGCAGGTATAGAACGACGAGTTTAATAAATTAATAAATACATAAGATATGAGTTAATGTAACATTTTATTCTAGGAAATGCACAATCTATTTAGTTTAAAATCTTTCTGAAAATGTGAATCTAATCTATTATGAATTTGAAATTTTCTGTTGTTTAATAGTGTACGATATAAACTTTTCAGCATACCCAAACATGCCTTCCAAGCTTGAAACCTGATGGCATCCTCGGCTTCATCCTGCCTAGTGTCGCCATGTTGTAGATACCTCAGATTCTTCAAGTTGTAACCTTCCAAGTTAAGTTTCACTAGAACATCGTGCAATGAGGATCACTGTGGATGCTCTGTAGTTAAATAACTACATCAAACAACGACATTAATAAGACCTATTAATTCGAAAATGTCACAATTAAAATCAAGAACGAGTCCACAATTTCATCAACATTTTAGGTTCACGGATTTTTCATTTGTAAAAGTAACAAGAATATATCGATCCAAATGTTTAGCCACTTCTTTAGAATATAGTCCCAAAGAAATAAATTTATCGAATAATTTCTAATGGATACATTTTTAGGATCTTAATAATCGTAAATTAAAAATATTACAATCCGTCAATTTGGACGGTCTCCGTAAACCTGTTAACAAAACCCACAATATTCAACAAAACTAACTCCTGAGTTCAGAAATCAACAGCATCTTCAAACTCTTCTTCAATCGAAAACAACAAAAATGAACCTGGACAATCTCAAATAAGACAAAATTACTAAAACAAATGATAAATAAAACTTCATTGGTCCAAATGTTTTTAACAAATATACCTAACAGTGACAATCAATTAGAACGTTCTCCAACAAACTCGGAAATGTTTAACAATCTACCTCGTTCCTCGTGGGAGAGTCCAGCCAGCATCTGATAGAAAATATGATAGTTCTTCTCATCAGGCAGTGGCCTAATGACTCTCGTCTGGTCCAAAAAGTAACAATGGATCTTGGTTCTGTACAAAGCGCCGTCCGTCACCTGGACCTCGATGAAGTGACCCTGAAGAGAACATACGTCGTCAACATACATCATTAGACTGCGGATTTTATGCATCTATGATTATGAAGAATAAATGGGATTTAAAATAATAGGAAAATGGAATTCATTTTATTAAAATTATTATTAGAGTATCATCATTTCCCAACAAACCAGCAAAACTATCGACAAAACTTCAAATCCCAAAACAAACAAAATTCCAAATACATACTATCCTAGAGCTCTCCGAATTGGTAGCAGTCTTCGCCGATCCCAGGGACCTGAGGACAGTGAAGGCAGCAGCTAGGTGTTTGAATGCATCGGTCTCAGGTCCACCCCCAGCAACGTCGAACAACTGTCTCAGCAACAGCATGGAGGCATAAGTTTTCCCCGAACCACTAGTCCCTAAAGAAATCGCGAAAAGTCTTGGCTTGTTGCTTTGTAATCGTCTTGCAAAAGGTGAAAGGTATTCGTTTACCGGAAAGAATAATGGCTTGAGGATAGCCGGTCTCCGATTGCTGGCGAACAGCTTCCTGGACGACTTTGTTCAGCTGAGGCGCCAGCGGTACGGCCCTGGTGCTCGTTAAGGTCAATGGATTCCCGACGTCCGTATAAGGATTGATACAGACCAGAATGGGGCCCACGTTCGTCTGAAATGCGTTCCCATTATCCACTCTTGCGATTATCAATTTCGCGCTCGGACCCTCTCGCGGGCTGATGAAGACATAGCAGCCAATCAAATTGCTATATCTTCTACATACAATGTTTTTTTCACGGTGTTTAGGCTTCCTTTCTAACACTAGATCGAAATGGAACTGAATTGAATCAGAGTCACCGTTTCATTGTTCTGTATAATCGGATCGAAAATTCTTCAAAATTATTTTAATGTTTCTAATTTACGATTATTGATTCAACAAATTTATTTCTTTGGCTACGTGGATAATATGAAAAGTATGGCTAGAAATTTGAATAGACACATTCTTCTTATTTTTACAAAAGTAGTCTACAATAGTTTTAACTGAAATACTTAACCGAATTGTGAAGAGTGATTAAAATTGAGGAAGGAATCTGAACGATAAGTCGCAGTATATTATTACGGTTATTGTAATACGTGCGACTAGAAACAAACTCCGGTTTCCCAAGGAATGTCGTTCGTCAACTATTCGACAAGAGCCGATTCGATTTCGGCGTCCGCACAAGCGATAGAAAATGTTTGAGAATATTAGTCATGAATCGTTGTTATCATGTTAATGGTGCCAAGCCGACAGACGTGTATCCGTAGAGTAGAGCTTGAGATCGTCTGCGAGAGCGAACAAGATCCTTTGAGTCGAGAACGGGGCGATAGTTGAGAGACTGTAGTATGTTTCATTATTACAAGCTCTTTGAAGTAGGAGAGGAGAATATCAATTAGCTCTCTCCTCTTATTCTCCTGCATCTCCTCTTATTTAGGATTAGTTTGCACAACGAGTTAAATTACGATCAAAAATTAGCCCCACGTTCGTCCCTAGTATTCTACATTTTTGCTCGTTATTTTTACGAACACGTAAAATCGCTTTAATCGCGTAAAAACACTTAATCTAAGCTGGATCCATTTCAATTTATTTCATTGTAGTTCTATGTAGAGAGGATTGGAAAATCCTTTACGATAAAAATAAACTGACAAACAGTGTTAATATTCATTAATTCTACAGTTCTCAAAATCCACAGTCTATAGAATCAATTCCAGAAAGGCAGAGGCGTGTAGATCACCGTAGATCGAGGGATAAACGATCCTTCTTCGGGATCGATAGATGAGTCTTCAGTCTTCCTCGAATAATATCCTCGGAGGAGGATGAAAGGAAGCCTCGGACCTTGCGAGCGTCGTAGAGACTTAGAAATCGGGACAGTTAGGGCGGAGAAGGTACAGAAGGTAGAAGGCAGTTGAACGGAGAAGGGGGAAGGAGGCAGGAGGAAGGGGCAAGGGGGAATGGGGGCGCAGATGAAGGAGAGAAGACGAAGGAGACAAAGAGCGCAGGGTGGTGCAACAGGCTACGGAGCGGCGAGGCTTTGGCGGGCCTTGGTACCTATTAGAAGCCCACCTAGAGAAAGCAACACGCCGGAGGACGAACAAAAAGGTGAAAAACGGCCGCACGACCACGGGGAGGGAGAGAACCGGTCCCGCGACGGGCCCAGTACCTAGTGATGGGCACAGAAGACTCGCTGATCCGAGCTTTTGAACAACTGGGTCGTGTGGGACCCATGATTGCCTCTGATCGCGATGCCATCCTCGAGAAAGATTTTACTTGTTGTCGAGCTATGCATTTATTAAACAAAATGTGCAGGTGATATTTAAAATAATGGACAGATTAAAAAACTATTATTTTTGACTCAATAGAAAGAAATTTTTGAAATATATTGTCGGTCTGTGTATATAAACATTATAAAAAGGTACAACTTCTTGGTACAACAATTAAATCGAAAATAATGGATTCTATCGGTAGAATTAAACCGTGAACATTAAACTGTTGAATTTATTTCTTGTTTATTATTGAAATGCAGTTTGCCTGATTATCAGTTTACAAACATTAAAAACAGCCATGAAATTTTTAAAAATATACACAGTTGCGCTGGTATTGTTCCTGCTCGAATTCAACGAAGGCAACACTTGCACAGCTTTTTCAAAGAGCATCTCATATGATAGCAAAAGAGAAAGAGAGAGACAGAGAAGAAGAGAGGGGAATAGGTCAGAACGGAAAGAAACAAAAGAACAAAGAACACAGAGGAGACGCAGAAGAAGAAGAAGGAGAAAGAAACAGGAATAAACTGGACAGAAGAAAAACCTGGTGGACAGAAGATCGAGAACATGATCTACGCCGTTCAGCGGTATCTAAAGATCAGGCCAGGGATCGGACTTCTATACCCGGAAGGTGGTCGTAACTCGATCGAGAAAGTGCGAGGATCCAATTAAACCAGGAATTACGATTTCTCGTATGAACCTCTCGGCAGCCCACGCTTAATCGTCCCGCGGGTTGAATAATAAAGCGATCGGATCTAATCGATATCCTGGAGACACTCCACTTTCCACTAGTGCGCATTTTTTCCTTGCTGGTGCTCATTAACGATTGATTCACCATGCACTAAAACTAGACCATTCTATATCACTTAGCTAAAACAACGAAAATATATTTCCTTTGATTTTTAGTGATTTCTAGTAATTTTTATCGCGTGACCGCAGAAATAAATTCATTGAAGCACTCGTTACAAACGCATTTTAACGATCTTAAACTCAGAACTCCAATTTGTTTAGAGCTAGAGCAAATCCAACCTCAGAGAGAGAGAGAGAGAGTGAGAGAGAGAGAGAGAGAGAGAGAGAGTAAACAAAATCCAATGATGCTGTTGAAAAATTTTTTGGGTACGTTGTTGAGGCGTGAAATATTTTTGACCATTTTCTGTAATACTTCGGCCGACGTGGATTTAACGGTAAACAAGTTAGGACTCGTTAATGAATTTTTCTATGGAGAAAGCAATTTCAATCGCGACCCGACACGACTCGTGTTCCGAGTAACATAATAATTTCTTTTGGGATTGCTGCTCAAAAGAAAATTATTAAGCTTCTTTTTGACACGGCGTAGTCATTAAAAAGCCTATTAACCCTTCGTGTCCTGAAAGAACAGCGGCGCTAAAGAACCGCTTTCATTAAAATACCGCCACGCATCAAATGCGCCCAGATTTTTCGCTGCAGTTTGCAGTGGCAGCACTCTGTGCATCTCTTTCCTAACGATTTTGAAAAAAGTTTACTTACAGACGTGTAAGTATAATTACGGCCGTATAAGAACCGTAAATAACCTAAAGTGTCACAAACAAGTGCCAACAAGAAAGATCCGACACAACCTGATACAACCTGAAAACCATGGACTTTCGAAAAATCTTTTCTACACAGTAAAATGGCCAGACAATTTTTAGCTGTTTCGACTGATGCGGACCCCCCATACATCAGAAAAGGAACAAGCAAAATACGACTTGATCGACAAAATATAAATACAATTGTTGATGACTAGACAGCGGATTTTATGCATTTATAGCAAAAATGAGTAGGTGTAACTTAAAACAGTAAGAACATTGGAAGAATTTAAAAATACTGTTATATTATGTTTAACCTATTAAACATCTCAAAATAGAACATAAATTTCTATTTCACTCCAGTTTGTTGCAATACAGGTAGAAAATTTGTGTTTTGCATAAAGATCCGCTGTCTATTGATCACTTTTCAGATCAGCAGGTTTTCATAAAGAGTCCAAATTAAAACTGGTATAATGTAACCAAGATCAAAAATATCTAGCAATGAAAAATTGAAGAGAGACATGACTATAATCAGAGTGTCGATTTTATGCATTTATAAGAGGAATAAAAATATCAGAGAAGTCTAACACGTAGTGGTACATGATTTTACGACATACTTGTATCTTGCAGCAGGAGCGTGTAGCAATCGGGGGAGCAAGATTCTAATTTTGCGAAAGATCTCCGGTCTAATTGTAATTAATTAGGAGTAGATTAGCGGGTGGAAGATGTTCGAAAGTTCTTTGGGTTTAATCCGGACGGAAACGAGCGTTTCATAGGTGACAAGCTAATATAATTCCTCGGGTGTTCTCTGTCTCGTTGCGCCGACGATATCTTCTTCGAGCGCTTCTTCCCATTAGGAATTCACCCTTGTCTCAGGCGTTGGCTCAGCTTGGCTCAGCTTGGCCCCATGCTTGGCTGGTCGCAGAGCAGCACGCGCAGCTGGCACGCTCGCATTCCATTATCGTGCTCCGCGTTTTAATTTCTCCCCGGCATTCCTTAACGCGTGCCCCCCTTTTTTTCTGATTACGGCCCCCCCGGGAACACTTCATCAGACACTTCCCAGACGATTCGGGGATGGAGAATCTGAACTTCGTTCACGACCTCTGCGCACCCCGATGAGGAATCATTTAGCACGTTCCTGGGGCTGAGTGTCTGCGTAGTTGAAGATTGTACGGAGCCACGAAGACGTTCCAAGATATTCAGAAAATTTTATGAACAGATGTAGATGCACTATGGACCTATTATGCTAAATAAAAAAATGGTCGGCATCAGTTGCAACAAACAGGAACCAAGCAGAGATCGAACTTATTTCAGTTCGAGTTTGAGGTTTACAGTTTTGGTTTTAGAGAAGAACAAGTATGCTCTTTGTAGGAATTTATTATAGGCCAACTAAGATCCTTGTTTGAAAAAAAGTTCCACTTCTTTTTCCAGACAAAATTCCCAAAGATCGCATTTTCGCGGACGGCGTCCAGCCAGACCCGTTTATGCCTGCTTAAAAGCAAAATAGCGCAACTTCCGGCAGTCTAGGTATCGTATAACAGTATCTGGCATCGTTAACCGGGCCATAGCATCTAGTTTCGCGAATAAATCGCAACTCTCGCGACTGGCTTTATTGGTAGAGGTGATATTTCGGCGAGAAGCACTGCGGAGGTGCAATTAGGCGTCGAGTATCGAGGAAGACGCTTGGAAATCGGCTCCAGGGGACCAGGAAACGCTTTCAGGCTCGGTCGAAACGATTTGCCAACGAAATTCGCAGCTTGTGCTTTCCCTCCCCCCGTCTCTCTCTCTCTCTCTTTCTCTCTCTCTCTCTCTCTCTCTCTCTCTCTCTCTCTCTCTCTCCCTCTTCTGGAGAAAATCGCAACGCGCATCGATCACTCTGTGCCTCGATAGCGAAGCGTGTAGCTCGTCCGCGGACACGATAAGTTCGCGGGCCTTCTAATTGAGATGAATGCTTCGATTCGCCACGGACCAATCGAGATTCCCCGGTTCAGATATGCTCTGCGAACGTTTAGCGAAGACTTCTCCTGTCCCGACATTTCGCTCAGTTTTTCGTACCCGGAGCTATTGATGTACGTTCGTGGAAACTGTGCTGTTGCGTTCGTTCAAGTGGTGGAAATGTCGATGGTCACACGAAAATTTGCAATATTTAATATGTCACAGTCGGATCAATTTCCTTCATCTAAATAAAATAAACTGCAGAGATGGCTATTGTGCAAGTAGCAGAAATATAACATTTATAAAATCATCTCCTACCGTGTGTTTTCTTGTAATTTTTATCTGCAATTGCATGTGCATACGTAACTAAACCGAGTTCTACATTTTCAGCATTTAATGTGTCACAATTTAATATATATACAAATTGAATAAATCAAATTCAGCATAAATAACCATTACAGAAAGTATAGCGCAAACTCCACATTATTCTTTGTTGTAAGGTTCGTCAGCTTACGTTAGGTAGCGAACATAATTTCCACGCGGTTCCGATTGATCTCAATAGAGATATTAATAAGATTCATGCGAAAATCCTCGTTGCTAGAATAATCAGAACAGGAAACACTGGTCAGCAATCCTGCTTTCCTTCGGCAGGGAATTATTGATGAACCAAAACTGCATCGAGCGCATCAATAATTCCGCTTGCGATTAAACATTAATGACAAATCCCAACGATCCAAAACTATACCCGTGCATGAACACTTTGTACCGGGCTACTGAAAGTAGTTGCGTAAACGCATCAGGAATATTCCGCAAACTGAACCGAAAACTCCAAATGGTGCATTTACGAGCACTTTACGATTTATTACGTTCCTGTAATAAACGTTCGACCATTTATACATCAGCATTTGGAAGAGTTACTTAGAATATTTCGAAATTAAATGCACGGACATACTGACTTCCACTACTTCTCTATTTAACCGTGCACTTAACACTTTGACTGCCTTATTAGCCTTAGTTTGTAAAAATTATTTTCCCAATTAAAAGTACATGTCCTAAACGAGGAGATTGAAAGTGAACTTTGAAAAATTCATTTTCATATTCGAGGGAATTGAAATTTATTCGGATTTTTGTACTGCAAAAAGTTTAATTCCATTTCATTACATGTTTCCCGTTGAATATGAATAGTACAATCATCTTCGTATGAAAACAATGAAAAAATTGACGTTGCCATCTCTAACTATCCAGGGTTGAATTAATCGCCTTATGGGATTTTTGAGCTTGCCAAGGGATGGCAGTCCAAGTTTCGATGAAATGCATCAAGTAAATAAAGATTGTGTTGGCTTACGTGGTACTGCTTCGCGCAGAATCGGGCCTGAAGACACTTGAGGACCGCGTCCTCCGTTAGGGGGCCCGGCAGGTGAATGAGGTCGTCCAAGGCCGTGGAGGTCGCGGGCCCCGATGAGCTTGTGGTCCCCTTCGGTAGACATCGATGCTGACCCTGGTTGGTTTTCGCGTTCTTCACGTCTGCGATGATGCTCGAGATCGGGGGCGATCGCAAACAGCCCAGGGCCGTCACGCAGGACACTATACCATCGTCTGGGATCCCATTATGGCGTTTCGGGGAGTCCAAATCTACAAACAACAGAGACGAATCATAACTTCTTCAACTTTTCCTTCAGAGACGCATTTTTACATTTTAATTAACCTTCGATTACTCGCACTCAATTTTCTACATAACTGGTTACATGGAACTTTATATGACTCCATCACAAATAAACAAAATAGATAGTTGACACAACACATAAGTACTATATGCGAGTAATTAAAAGTTGAACTACGAGTTCTAATATTTTTCAAATTGTTAGAAGAAGAAACAAGTTTCTATGTGGAGTTGTTCTTTTACAGAAAACTGCACAGTCTAGTGTTCATCGAATTCAAAGTGGAATATGTTCGAAATACCTAAGTGCCAAAACACAAAGCTAACAGTGTATTACAAGCGAACCGCATGCGTACTAATATCGTTAACTAGACTCCAAGGACAGTCAGCATTTTTTTCTTTCAATTCTACCGGCTTTCTCGGGGGAACTGACCACAGCGAGGCCGCGCCGCTCGAAATGAACGCAGGGTGGATTAAACGGCGAATCGACCGGCGAATTTTATTCACCAGTATTTATTTTAACAGTGGGTGGCCGTGGTCCGCGTCAAAAAATGGTAAATAAATCATGAAACGGAATCTGGGCCGAGATAGCCGTTGTGTAAACAGCCGTGTTTACCGTTTCGATGATTTTGCAGAGAAATCGCTCGCCGCTCGCGGCTATTTAAAATATCAACCCTCGTTTCAGGCTGCGAGAAAGGCAGAGAGATAGTGAGGAAGGGAGAGACAAATTGTAGATATGTAGCGATGACCAGTTCCAGAATCGCGGAGCGTATCGCGAATTAACGCGGCAATGACGATATTACGCTCCGTTTACATATTAACGAACCCGATCGACGCAGGATGGACGTCATGAGCATCCACGAGCATCCACGTGGACGTACACACGCTCCTGTTTCAACTACTATGTACTGGGTGGTTCGGTTTAATTCGCGGTGATCGGATCGAATCACGATGAAAACCCTTGCCGACGAGGTAACTAGCCATTTCCGGCCGAACATCGGGCATGGTAGTGGCGGAGTTAAATAGACGACGCGATGATGTTGATCTGATATAGACAGCGGATTTTTTATGCACCTACTAGCATAATTCCCGTTGAAAAATCAACGGCTGGCTTATCTCTGGAATTCGTTGTTTGTCTTAATTGCGAACTAAACACATGTGTTGAACTATTAAAAAATGTTCATGCAGATAATAATCTGAAAACAGGAAAATTGATACGGTAGGAATCGAATAGAGTATTTTCTGTGTGTGTATTCACTGCAGTTGTAAAATTGCTGAAGATTGAACAGTGAATGGAGTGTGGTCCCCGGCTTCAGAAATGATCAAGAAAGCATTTATTATCCTGTAGACGCTGTAGGCAAACGAGAATTCAGGCGAAACTTCTGAAAATCTAAGTTATTAAACCCATTATTAAACGCTGCCTCGCTATTCAACGGTTTAAAGCTGCTTAGCCAAACTTGGATGAAGCGTTCGCTAACCTATGGGGTCTTCGAGCCTCTCCGCAGGGGCTTTAGAAATGTTCAGTGATCTATTTTCACAATTAACCAGAGATTCCCTATTGGAACAGTGTTGTGGAAATAAACAATGCAATTAGAAAATATACCATTGCATTGGGAGGGTCTACAGAAACAGTTACAGAAGGAAAAGTTGTCAAAGTTTAGAATCTTACTTTTGTTTCTTTATCCCACCTTCTCCTCGAGCACCCCCCATAGGATACATTACTACGACATTTCTACCAGAGGGTGATCAGTATTCAGATCGACTCCCGGCTATTGAAATATTATTGTTTATCATTATTTACACTCATTCTTCTATCCCGTATTTCCATTCATTCATCCACTACCATCCCATTTTTCCTCAGCTGTTACCTCTTGTCCACACAACTATGTCTAAATACGTCATAAAATATGTCAATGGGTAAAATTAATCAATTGGGGTCGGTAAATAAATAAATAAATAAAATTAGTGTTACAAAATGGAATCTATCTATCGCAACACACAGCGTTACACCAGGAAAGAATAAAACTCTTCGTGTCTCTTGAAGAAGAGTGTCAGAATGTTAAGGAAGAAGGTGACAGTTGACTTCACCGAAGAGATGCTAATTCAGACCTAGCACAGCCCTATCGAACAGGTAGTAAATCGGGTTGAATTATTGACGTGTTCGCAATTGTACCGGAGGCTAGGAAAGCCAGAGAATCAAGGGATATGATGATCGTATATACTGACCAGATATTAAATTATTCGCTGCGGTGGCGTTGTGGCCGAGAGTGTTCGCGGCGGCGTGATTCGCGTGCGGATGAACGATCGCGGAGGCCGTCAGCGTGTGCCCCGAAGAAGGATGTCCCAAACCGTGGGGCAAGGTAGCGGCTAATGGCAATGTGGTCCTGGGGGGTACGGCAGGGGCGGGGGAAGACGGCACACATCCTTTTTCCGGGCTTTTGGAATGGGGGGCCGCTGTGCCCTGGTTCGGCCCTGAATTGTTGTTCGGCGGCTGGCTCACGTGCAGCCGGTTCCTCAGGGTCACCAGTTCCGTACTCAGGCTCCTCAGACGCTGCTGTAGGTGCACCGCTTCGTTCGAGGACGAGGCATCTGTAAAAGGCAAACCGATATTCCGTGAGCTGCTGCTCTGCCACACTGTTACATACACGGTTTATCCGGAATGTTCCCGGAATGTGTGTAGAAATATTAGATGATTGCATTGCATTGTGTCCGATTCGAAAATAGAATTCAATGGTTAAATTTTCAACAGTTTTATCCCAATTACATTAATATATTTATTAAGTACTGTTTTATTAATCATTTTCTACAATTAGAAAAAAATGATGACTATATATAATTTTTTTTCTGCAATCCGCCGTGCAGTACAGTTTGCAACATCTATGACAATCGGGCACGAACTTGTGCGATCATCTGATAGTATTGTGTTCTAGAAATCTAGATCAATGAAATGGTTTATGTACAGGGTATACCAAATTATACGTTGCGACCGCTGTAGAGTGATTCTGCACCTCTAGATAGGTGAAGATCTGTTAAAAGGATGGACCGAAAAATTGACCTTGACTCTTTGTTCAAGGTGAAAAGTTTCTTGTCCCATCCTACGGTACTCGTCGCGAAGAACAAAAGTCTGAAAGGAACTATAGGTCTCGACTCAACCGTTCTCTTAAAAAAAAACTTTAAAGTTTCGTAAACTATTTTATTTTATATGTCTTTTATTTTATATGTCTATATAAACGAAATTACCGAAAATGAGATCATTGATTTTGTAAATCGGGATGAGTACCATACGATGCAATAAAAAAAAGAACAAGTTTGACCTCGAGATTCAAGGTTGAGGTCAATTTTGCGGTCGATTCTTTTAACAGATCTCTACCGATCCAGAGGTGCAGAATCACGCTACAGTGGTCACGACAATATAATTTTGAAGGAGCCTGTGCAAAACCAGTGAAATTATCAAATATTATAGTATACACGCACTATACGAGAGAGTCGAATAATCTGTGGACCTACTCGAATGAGGCCTTGGCGGGGATCGGTGACCTTGAACGGCCGATATTCCCTGTTACTCGAGTTGAGAGCTGGCTGTGTTCCCGTGGCGGGAAGCTTTGGTGGGTTTTATGGTTGTCGGGACTCGTAAAAGTATTTTTGGTTGGGGAGACAGATATTATGGATTTAGGAGATGGTAGATGGAGAGTGTTGAGAGTGGGTGGGATTTGGAGGATGGTTACAGGTGGACCAAACAGGTTGAATGTTGAATACATTTCTCAGAAGATAACCATGGAGTAGTTTGTTTAACCTTCAATTACTTGCACTCCAGTTTCCACGTAACTGGTTACGTATGAAATTTCGATTCAATGAAATAACTACTTGAACGCAAAATAGATATTTGCTAGCGTGGTCGACGCCTTTGTTTATGCTCGAAACACGAAATTTAAAGTTTTCAGATTGTAAATACTATATGTGAGTAATTAAAAGTTAATAAATCCTTCGATCGCATACGTGAGAAACATTTGCATTGCATTTCTATGCAACAAACGGCACAGTTTAATACAGGGTGATTCTGGGAACTGGTACGAGTTACTGCTCTTTTTTAACCGAACCGATCGGCCGTGTCGCACATTTAACGGGCCGGCATCCGCTAAACGGGCGAATCGCGTGTTCAAAGGAGGGAAATTCGATGCACCTTTCCAGTGACCTCCTCGACAGTTTCGCAATCCTGCGCCCCTTTCACCCTGCCCGCTGCCGCCCCCGCAGTACCCTGACAGCCGTCGAAATAATTCATTTAGAAAACGAGGGGCCCCGGTCCGAATTTGCGATACGCTGTTTGCGCTGGCTCGCGAAACGCGCAACAACCCTTTTATCGCGCGCCCGCCGGAGTTCGTTTGCCCGGCGAGGACCGTGCCTCGAATTGCAAACATCTGTGGACGTGAATTTTTAGGGAATAACACGTTCGACCGGTGCAAACACCGTAGCCGAGGGGAAGGGGGCAGAGGGAAGCTGCCGAGGAGAGAGAAACGGTGTTTTCCTCGTTAAACGTTTTCCCGCGTTTAATCTGTTGCGTTATGGTGAAAACACGGACGGACCCGGCTGATGAATTTAAATAACCGCCCAAACTGAGAGAGGAACAGAGAGACAAGGTGACGGAGAGAGAAAGAGACGGATTCGTCGGCTGTTTGCAGAATTTTAAATAATATTTCGTTTTCATACTGGGGACGGGAGAAGGGGCGGGGGCTCCGTAAGCGTACGCGACCGAGCCTTCCGGAGATTTGCGCGGTGTATTATTGATGCTCGTTATTTTGTTATTTCGATATTGATTGGTCACGCGAGACTTCCGCTGTAATTGTTCTCTTTTGGCAGGTGATTGTTGTGCGCGGGTGCTGAGCAAGCCTGAATGGGAATTCGGAACTTCCCATGGGGTGGTTGGAAGTTGATAAGGTTGTTGGAACTCTTGAAAATTGTGTCAGAGCTATCGTAGCACATGAAAACAATTTGAACGTTTGATAGAGCTGTCAGGACTGTTGAAAAGAATGTTGGATTTTGATGGGGCCAGCAGAGCTTCTTCACAAGAACTCGGAGCTTGACAGAGCTGCCAGAGCTCTTGAGAACAAACTCCTAAACAAGTCCTGAACCAGGTGGACCAACAAAAGGAAACAATCAAAAACAGAAGGAGGTAGAGGGGAAAGTAAAACAAGTATGCATGTCTCTCTTCATTGTTCTAAGACGCTGCATTCAGTCGACTGGCTAAAAAACCACAGAAATTCAACGAAAAAATGCTCGGATGGAAAACAAGGCCGGAAGCAGCGCCGGTTTCTCGTCTTCCTGTTTTCCTTACAGCGTGTACACTGACGACTGCTCTCTTTCCTGAGCACCTGGAGAGCCAACAGAGCGAACAGAGTGAACAGAGCCTCGAGTGCTCCTCGAGTGTCCATTGTCGCGGCCGTTAATCCAAGGACACAGGTGACACTGCGAGAACCAGCTCGGGGATTCTTCTCCGGTCAGGAACCAGCTGACTGACTGACTGACTGACTGACAGCTGCGCCCTTCTCTTCCGACGCTAAATCGACAGGTATTTTGCAGACGCGACGCGAAGAGATCGCCGGGACTTGGGGATCTGCGAGTCGAAAGCTGACACCCACTGTCACAAGATTGACAACCGAGTGCCATTTAAATTGCCAGCAGGAGACACCCATCGCTCCGAATTGTCGGTATATCCAGAACGATATATGAAAATCATGGAAATGCGGTCTTCGACTGGATGCTTCGTTTTTCTTTGGCAAACATGCAAATAATGGTTCTTATAATATGTGACACCGTGACCGGCGTGTGTTTGTTAAATTGATCGATTGGTCAGCGGGTGACATGGTTTAATCGTTAATTTAATTTGTCGATGGTCAGAGGAATTTTCTGATTTTAGGAGAGTCGCTTCTGTGGCATTGTATTCTTGTACACACCATCAAGAATTAATTTATACACAGTTCACACAATTGACAATTACATTATCAGCGCCTACACTGCAAAAATTATTATACAAGCTGCAACTGCTCGAAAAAACTAAAGAAAAAACATTCACTGTCAAGAACTTTAAAAAATTCAAAATAAATCTCGAACAACTGTTAAGAGCAACATTTTGCAATACCCAAAGGATTCTTGGTTGATATAAATGCCATGTAAAATAGAAACTCGCACGAACAATCTCGTATTCAATTCCTCGGGACACCTCGTCAACGATAGTGATCGTTTCAGGTCCGATATCGATCGCAACATTGTCTCGAGGCGCTATCCAAGTTTCAGGTTCGCGGATCTCGAGCTATAGTATCACAGCTCTATCAGACTGTTCCATCTAACAGGCGGACAACTCGTCCAGATTAGCCACCGAGTGCCGTTTCTCCGCGGAACGGGGCATACTGGTTTTCTAATCGGCGCATTTAAAAAACGAACACGTCCGTTCCATGCGACAAACCTATCCGCCACGCCGCGTATACTATACGTATATCTGCGTACCGTGAACCGCGGAACAGGCCGTTCCCTCATGTCCCATATTCGTGAAACCAGTCGAACTGGTGATCGTTGTTGAAAAGCGCGTTTCACCATGGTCAAAACTCGTCGATTTTCTCTCTCGGAGCTTCTTCTTTCGCGAAGATTCCTCTATGTATATAATCCTCCGAAAAGCAGATATCTTTGACATGTTCCATTGTTCTCGATCACTTCTCAATTTTCGATTTATTCGTTTATTTTTATTCGAACGAACGAGTTTCTCGTTCGAACCAACAATAAATCCAGTCTGCTTTATTCGTAATAAGTGAATGATGAATATACTGCGGACGTTTATGCAAATTTTTAATTTTTCCAGGCAAATATCAAGAAAGTTGGAATAAATAGAATCTTATTTTCAGTGACAGTAGCCTTTATAGATCTGAAATAAATCAAACTCGTATTAAATTCTGCGGAATTCTATGTTCTAGCATTTTTTGAAAATTTTTAGAAGCCATAAATAAATTATATTCTCAGTTCATGTTCTTCCACACTTTCAGTATCAAAAATGTGAATCAAACCTTCTATAAATTTCACTTCAACAAACACACTTAAGCAATTGTAACGAATGCAAGTAGATTCTACGAATTTGCACACACACACACACGAAGATATGCACATTCCGATAGCAAGTTTCAATTAATTTCATTTTAATTGGCACACTTGCTCTCATTCTGGAATGTCAACACGAAGGTGCACAGTCTGATATCAAGTCTGTTTTAAAACTACTACTCGCGAGCACAAAAAGAAAGAAGAATTTATTTACATTTACATTATTAAGCTTCTCCAACAAGGCTCATTCTCCTGGATTTTCTTTTTCAGAGAATCTTCTTTTCTCCGATCTACCTCTCGTGTTCTCGATTTTCTTTCTCTTTTTCGATCGTTCCTTTTCGTGTTGCCTTGGAGTCTCTCTCTCCCTTTTCTCGGTGTGGTTACAACGCGCGTGTACAACGAACTTCCGGATATGAGATTAGTTACACAACAGGTTCTGGGACTCGGGAATAAGTTATTTAACGCGGATTGTGTACGCCGTATTGTTTGCTCGTTGTCTCTGCGTTACTGGCTCCCAAACCTGGGATATTTTCGATAATATCGCCTATATGATAATGGAGATTTGCTAACATGAATAAATAGTCCTGAAATTAGCGTAATCAATTTCTTGATCATCTACAATCCACAACGTCTCTGATTCACTGACATTCTCTTAAATCCTTGCTTATGTTGTAAAATAGTAGAGAAACTTAATGAAGGTTACGAACAAATTGGAGATTTAACAAAAATAATAATTTTCTACTGCAAATAATTCTTCGTTTCTTTAATCGTTTTAATATTCTTTTTAGTCTTTCTACTAATTTAAAATACAAACATTATAACTACACAGGGGATTTTATGCATTTATGACAAAAATTAGGAGATTTAATTTAAAACGGTAAAAACGTAAGAAAAACTTTAAAACACATATTATTTAAAAAGAAAAGGATATCAACTAATTGTATTCCATATAATGTTGAAATAACAAGCACTATCTAACGGTTTATTTTTCACAATATCGTAAAAATTACATTGCATTAATTTAGTTTAAAATAATGTGATGCGAAGTAACTGATAAACTCATTTTTTTTCAATTTTGACTCGGACCACTTTCATAATTATGGGCACACAATAAAAAATCTAATCAATTGCCATTTAGGTATTGTATGAGGTATTATACCAATTTCGAGTTAAAATAGCTCCGAGTTCAAAGGGCTAAGAAAGAAAATAAATTTTAAATATTTCGCTGACAGATTGTTGCGATAAAATAAAATAAAAGAGATAAACAGAAAGTCAAACGGAAAAGTCGCCTAAGAAGCTTTCTAAGGTGCATAACGTCGAGTCACCGAATAAACGAAGTGACTGCACGCGGAGAGGCTAAAGTCCGAAGACTAAAAGACGCCGCGCCGCGCCGTGAAGCCGAGTCCACAGCGACTAAAGCGCCCGAGTGAGTAAAGATAATCAGCGGGTCAATTCAAAGAACAGTTCTAGCTGGCGTAAAGATCAAAAGGTGAAAGAAAAATAAAATTGGGAGCGACGAAAATGATTTTCAAAGACGGAGTAGAAGCTATTCGGAGGATCTGAAGATCAATGGGACAGAAAGAGAGGGTTCGGGGAGAAGGGAAGGAGGGCAGGGGATGAAAAGCGGGGTGAAACAAAGCCGAAACTTCGTCGGGAATGGGGAAAGAGACGTGTAACAAGGGAAAACGAAGGGGCAGGAAGGGGGGCGTTGTTGGTAGGGAGTCGTTTATCACAATGAGGGAAAAGTTTAGTGGCCCATTCTGCGGCGGCAAATGCATCGCGATTCATGAAACCCGATTGAAAGGGGTAAGGGAGGCGAACACTTTCAATTGCACGCAGCCAATCGAAGCCCGGTCGAGCCTGAAAGCGATACGAAGCGGTCTTTATTCGAGAACGATGTATTGTTTACTTTCCGAAGCGAGCTCACGATTTTAAGTGTCGCAGGAAAAATTGTTTACGTTACCCCTGCGCACACCTAACTTCGCAGAGCTCGATACTTCGCGGGCGATGCGCGTTAATTAAAGCGGTTACGCCGGTCGAACGGTTTTCAACGTGGATTCGAGAGTGTAGTTCGATGCTAGTTCTCGCGAAAAATTGCCCCGATTTCGACCGCAAAATAAAAATTCTCTGCATCGATTGCAAGACTCGTTCACTTTCTCACAAACTTTTAAATCGATCATTGAAATGAGTTCACTTTCTCGCAAATTTTTAATTCGATCGTTGAAATGGAATTTTAGATTCTTAATTTTATCCAGAAACATTTGAGACTTAATTTCCTGAGTGGTAGCTATTTTCCTACTTGTTCGAACATAGGAAACTTTGATTGTTTCAGCGTTTCCACCCCGCAACAATTAATAGTCATCCCGAAATTCGATGCAGAGCGAGTCCCATCGAGTCCCCAGCACGGATTCAGCTTTTCCCAGGCAGACCGAGGCGAGGCGAGGCGATGGCCCACGGCCAGCCCCAGTCGATGATTAATCATCCTCGGCACTTTCGATGGGCTGTCCCGAGCCATGCACCATGAACACCATGCGAGAAAGAGGACCAACGAGAGACAAACGAAAAGGACGCGGGTCCTGGCAGATAAAGCAGGTATAGCAGGTCCTGCCGCGGCGGAATTAAAGCGAACAGGTACCCTCTTTCGGGCCTGCAGGGCCTCCTTCGGAGAAACCAGGTTCTTTTTCGTCTTCTTCTTCCCACGGGACCCAGTGCGCCCCTACACCGTGGTCAAGTTAACTCTGAGAAATGCGTACCGACACCTGTACACATATTTAGCTTGTGTTAATTAAACCCCTGCACATGCAAACATTATTTAACTTCTATTCGTGCACCACCGTTTTTATATGCGAGTCAAAGCTGATTTATAAATTAATTTAAATTGTTCTCAGACAAAGAGAAATGTTATTTTTACTGTTATTTTTAATTCTGTTACATTTCATTTTACGACCATTTTTGAATGCGAGACAAAATTGATTTGCAAATCAGTTTTTATCCGGTTATTATCGGTCAGCGGAGTTTTAGGCAGATTAAACATTTTGTGTGCTGTCCCAACCAGGATTAAAACTGTCTTTATATAAAAAAGAACAGAGAGGGAAGAGAAAGGAGTGCAATGAGCGAAACAAATTAGTGAAGTGAACACGTAAAAAAAACCGTTTCAGCACGAGCCAATGTAAATGCGAATTGTTCCGGCCACCGCAAAAATTCGAACGATAAATTCGGTGGAATTATTCGTTCGAGGAAATATTCAGCCATACATAAAAATCGATTTAAACATATGCGAATAATTCATCCCCTTCCGAACCACTTTTTTGCACAACCACGTCCGTATATTATTTCTAAATGTACAGAGAATGTGTATTTATTCAGTAGATCGTCACGTAGTGCATTAATAAATGTCGGAAAGAAGAAATCAAAAATTCTTTGTATAGAACAAACATTTTGTTCAAGATATAAGAAGCGAGCACACACACTCCTTTCTTTTACGATTTCTCTTAAATTCTTTTAATTTGCTGTTTTAAACATCACCTATTTGTTTCTGTCATTAATGCGTAAAATATACAGTGCGATAATGACTTTTTGGGTCCGTTGCGGGAAGAATACAGAATTTTCTTTTTAAAATAGTCTGTATGAATTACAACAAATTGGAGCCAAATTGTTCCATTGTCCTTCCTCTGACAATTTTAATAGCTTCGAAATAATCAATACTCTTAGAATCTTTTAACCGCTCTCAAATCTTAAACACGCCCCGCGCAACGTCGATAACCATAAAAGCGTAACATCCTGAATCCGGTAATGACTTTTCGGCTAAAGAACTCTATCCCATCTGAAGCACTGTTCTCAAAGAGCGATTAACATTAACACGGAGCAGGCTGATCCCAGAAGCGCTCGCTAGCATCGTTTTGTTAAACAAGAAAAAGTTATAGCGAGAAAACGACAGCTCGTTGAAAAATGTTTTTAGGAGTTGGTCTTCTCGTGGCATATTCTTTGTGCTTTCGTTTCTCGTCTGGCCGTGTCTTTAACGATACAAGCTGAAGAATGGGGTCGTTCAATTACTCGAAACTTTGCCACAGATACACACACACACAAGTGTTCTCTCTCCCTCTCTCTCTTTCTCTCAAGATAAAAAGACAGAAAAAGAGAAACATAGAGAAGGAGAGCGAGAACGAGCGGAGGACAGGGACATTCAAGTTTTCATTAAGATCGCGCCACCATGACAGGCCCGGGTTGCTTCGAATGCCTCCACCGATGTCAGTCGAAACTCCCAACTCTTTATAATGAATAAAATTATGCACGGTTACTTGAGTCTGTTTGTTGAACGAGTTTCGCCGGGCGATCGTAAAGTTCCACCCGGCGCGGCGCGGCGCGGCGGTCTACACGATAGAAAACTTGTTCGGCATTAAATTCGCCTCCGAAGATTCGTCGGGGCCAGCGCCAGGGAATTATTTAAATTCGATTCGATCGTCCCCGCGCGGTTTCGTAGAACGGAAATAAATTAAAGAGCCCAGACGAACAAATAGCTTCGCAACGCGCTGTATAGCGGAGAACAGAAGCGGAACAGAACCGCGAGAGAATAGGCCACCGAGAACAATAACGAGGAACGTTAGCGGCAATTACTTGGATCGTGAGATAATTGATACAAAATACTACCCGCCGGCTTAATCGCGGACTCAATTATTGTTTGTTTTAATAACAATGCGCCGCGCGAATCTCCGCATCGCGCGGTTAAGCTAATAACCGAAACCGGAAGGAGTGTCTTCGCCCGAAAAACGTGCAGTGATATTGATTGCTGTGAATGGAAACAGTTTTCTGTTATTTCCGCAATCATGACTGTGTTGCATCTGCAAAAGAGGTGCAACGACAACTGGCTTCAAAAATTTACGAAAATTGCAGTTCCAAGAAAATTTATTGGGGTTTCACATTTTTTTATTAGAGATTCTTATTATAGATTCAGTGACGATAAAATATTTTACCAAAGTTTATAGAGACGTTTCAGTCTGTGGCATTTTTTGAGAAAGTTTTTTAACAAAATTTTTTAGGCGAAAATGAATACTGCGAGTTGAAAGTAGAAGCTTCAAGCTTTAAAATAAGTGTAGGTTCATTGCTGTGCGATTGTTTTTAAAGAGGCTGTAACATTTTGAATATTAGGTATTGATGTCGCAGTGATGGTCAACAGTTCGATGACGAGAGACTCGGAAGATAAATTGCTGGCTATCAAAGCATCCAGAAATAAGGTGGCCAAAGTGTCGAGAAAAGGGGAGAAGCAGCCAGAGACTATCTTAAGCACGCCTGTTCGGCACAAGTGGCCAGATAAGGAAGAAGACGAATCGATCGGGCAAGATCTTTTGCATTCCTTTATGCGGATCGTAATTACCGAATACCGTAGAAATTTGCGACTACTTCGCGATTCCACTTAACAAATTTAGTAAATGAAATTCACATTTCAGCTCGTTTGCTTTGGAAATAAATACACAAAAGATATTTCTACTGTGTAGAATGATATATCGCTGTGGAATGTATTCTTCCGTCCATTTCTACTGTGAAACGAATATGACCAATCCTGTTCCGTTCTTTTTTTTCATATTTGAACATGTAAAAAAATTGCATAGAACGAAAAGAATCTGAAACAGTTGAAAAATTCTGTGAAATGGACAGGAACCGGAAAGCTAGAATTATTTACAGCGAGTAGTCCCTCTACTCTTCCATGATCAAAAATTAATTTCTGAACGTGATAAAGAATAGTGTCACTGAAATTCATCAAAGAGTAACGCAATCAGAGAAATATCAAATGATTTATAACTAGACTGCAGATGTTTATGCAATTTTCAATTTATGTAGTCAAACTTTAGGAAAGTGGAATCAAATAATCCAGAGTAAATAAAAATTTTCTTAAATGCACAAAGATCCGCAGTCAATTTATAACATTCAGAGACGATAATTGAACGAGTCATAACTTGAAAGCTGAATAAGCATTAAATACATTCTCTGTGACATTCAGAGACAAAAATTGAACGAATTGTCGGTTGGAAACGGTGGAAAAGTTAACCAAATTGTCTGAATATAAAATTGTCCAGTGAAAAGCCGTAGATTAGAAACGAAAGTGCACGACTCAACGTTCAAAAGACTGTGAACTCGGCTGTCGCAGAAAGTTCCGCCGCCGCGCCGCACCGTCCAGTTATCAATATTTCACGTTAAGGGTAAACGCAGACTAACAACGGGGCGCAAGTTCCTTTTTCTCGAGCGAATTATCAACGATGAAGTTAGTTCCGCGAAGTTATCGCAAAGTTTTCAAGTTCTGTCCGAGGTGGGTACAATAGCCGAGGTAATTCATGCGTTTTATTTTCTGCGAAAGTTCACCGTCCCGTAGTTCTGCCGTGAAATGTGACTCGCATCTTTTCCCAATCTCGTCGTCTTGCGAGCATGGATTAAGGCGAATACACACTTCCTCTCAGATATACATCCCGAATGATTCATCCGCGACGAACGTGCAAAATGAAAGCCGGTGTACTCATACTTATTCAACGATTGAATCCAATGCCCTGATTCTCGAAATGAGAAAGACATTTTCGAACTTCGCTGATGTACAAATATGTACAATACAACAGAACGGAGCATTGTAACTGTTGAAAATGAATACCGTTCATTTGTTTAAACAGAATTAGACTTGTTCCATTGTGGATGAATCAGTCGGGATCGAAATTCAAGAAGTGTGAACTCGCTTTCCGTTTCTAATTTTGATGAATTCACTGGATAATTTAGTTGAAACAACTGAACAATGTCCGTTTTCATCGTTTCGATGTGCCCAGTGAGTTGAATTCGATCATTCAAGAAGTATAAATATGTGTACTCCAGTTTTGAGGAAGTGTAAACTCGCCTTTAGTTTGTCGAGGGTATTCGATGAACAGGTTGACGAGGATGAAGGTGGAATATGAATTTTTGTTTTGGGCCAAAGGGGAATCGTTTACCCGTCTATTATCTCACGCGAAACGATGACGTAGGACCAGGGGAATGCGTGTACACCTTCCGAGTAGTGGAAGAAAGTCGATGGCTACCTTTTTCACGACCTTTCAGGCGAAACCGAAATTCGCGGGTATACAAAAGCCGTCTCACGGAAAAGAGAGCGGCGAGAAACTCACCTCGACCTCGGGGTCTAATCAGATGCGGATTAATCCCGGCTGTTTCTCTGCCCTTAAGGGCCATACACACGTGGGAAGAGAGCTGGCACGGTCGCTAGCCTCGGATCCTACGAGGATCCTACGGCGAGCGATTACCTCGGTTAGGGGACCTCGGGCTAAGAAACCTGATGTTAGAACCGGAGACGTCTGATCTGAGTGATGGATCTTTTTTTTATCATAGAAAGTCTCATAAGAGATTTATTTCAACATAATACAGAATTCACTATAAAAATGACAATGAAGAGAAATATTTACAAAATAAATATATACAAGTATATAAACATTAAGGGGGTCTTGTTTCCAGGATTGCAAAGGTGCGGGAAGCACCTTCTCATTTCTCGATAATGCAAAGATGGGCTTTTTCAGTAGTCTAGGTCCTCCCAGAGGATCTACTAAAACTTCGTAACGAATGAACAATTTTTAAACAGAATACGCCCTTTCAAACCCAGAAAGATTTCTTGAAAAACCTCTTGCAGCCTCCGAGAACAAACATTCCGGAAGATCACTAATTCCCAGTTCGCCGACACGTCTGTTCATTAGCGCGAATTCGGTTGATACGATCCGCGAAAGCGCGAGTAAAATTGGCCAATCGCGAGCCGGGGATTTTGCTAAAGCAGCTTAATTGCGTGGCAGACTGCTCGCCCGAAAAAATGCCGGTTGCGTGTAAAGGAAACAAAATAGGTAAAAAAGACAAGGAGACAGGGAGAGGGAGAGAGAGAGAGAGAGAGAGAGGAGGGGCCAGGTTAATCGCGAGATAAAAACTATTAATTAATCGCGGAGAAATAAATTGCTGGATAACGCGCCGATGGAACGATACCTCGAAGGATCTCGCGCGCACGGGCTACAATTATGCGTGCTCTCCCGCAAGAAACGTAATTACGAAGCCCCAGGGCCCCGTATCCGTTTCCTATCCTCCCCTCCACCCCCCTATTCGCGAACCCCTCTTTTTCGCAATTGAATCCGCGCACTCGTTCCTTTTGTCCCCGTAATTGCGACACGCAGTCCGGCTGCGACGATATCAGGACCCCTGGCAGAGACCGTGTTTCGCGCTCACGGATCGATCCACCTGGCCTCTCTTTCTCTTTCTCTTAGCTCGCACCGACGCCTACAATTACTTTCCTTTAACCGCGACTAATCAAATTACGCTTCCTTAATTGTAACGCGAACCCGACACGATTTTTCTTCGCGTTTATCAACCGGCGGTCGAGCATTTGCCTCTTTAGATTTTTTGGTTCGGTGGAATGTTTGGATACGATGGTGTGTAGTTCGTTTAATGTCCGAGTGAAATAATTTCTTGGTTCATCTGTGAAGCAAGATTTTTCGTTGATTTGAATGATGTGATTGAATGATGCAGTTTAATCCCTTACCTTGTATCAATTTCTTTACAGCTACAGTGATTCACAGTATTTACCCGAAAAATGTCGTAGAAGAGCAAATTTACATTTTAATGCTTAAATATTGATTACAAACGAATCAAATTTTATTTCATTTAGAATGAAAGGTGTAATATTCATATTTGTTAGACTTTCTTGAAAATCTTCATGACGAGTCTGACTCGTTAAAATACAGCAAGGGGTTAATTGTGATTTTTGGACACTATATATTTTTAGGGCAGGATCAATTCTTTCTTATCTCGGATTGCTTATTGCGCTCAACATATTCAGTAAAAAACGCCGAAGAGAGAACAACTGTTACGCAAGGATTCCGAGCAATCAAACAATTGAACGCCAACGAGGCTAAAAATTTCCAGTCGCTAGATTGGCGAAAAAAAAACGGAATAATGGATGTTGATCGTTATTTTTCTCGCAGAAACGAGATAAACGTCTCGATTGCGAGTCATCGGGATCGCCGCAGCCATAAATCTCATCGTTCCGGATCGCGCACGTGTTCGAACGCGGCTCGTCGAGCCTCGATTGGCCAATCGTTGCGATACTTAACAGCGGAAATCGGTTTCGCGCGTCGTTTTCGCGAACCAGACGGAAAACGCAACGGTCGAACTCTGTGGGAATTGCGTGGGCGTGAGAACGAGCGAGGCGAATCGAGCGTGGTTGGATTCGGCAACCAGTTGCAAGAGACAGAAAGAGGTAGAGAGAAAGAGAGAGAGAGAGAGAAAACGAGAGAATACCGAATCGCAGCGAAACAGAGTTCTCTTACGATTCAGAATCCGCCGTTTTTAATTTTGTTCGCCGGCAGTTTCCCCGTTTAGTCGGTTCCCTTTTCCTTTTTACGCGGAGGTGTATAGCGCAAGAAACGACGGGTGAAACGATGATAAAGCACTTAATGTTTCAGCACGTGGTTTATGAGAGGAAACAATATGCCTCCGGGGATTAATGTATAAAGTAAGAATTACGATTGCTATCGCGGGGAGGGAAGGAAAATAAACTGTGATGAGATAATAAATTTCGCTAACTGCGCTCGCGCGTCCACGCCATGTTGCGTCGGACTGTGGAATCACAACTACGGTTTCGTTGCCAGGAAAAAAGCACACGCACGCCGGAAAGAAGGAAACAGAGGCAGCAAGAAAAAGAAGAGTGTGGAAGAGAGAGAGGGAGAGAGAGAAAGTGGGACAAGAGAAGAAGGAGGTGAAAAGCTGCGAAATAAAGTGTGCGGCATGGAAAATGCTCGAAATTTTAATCTCTGTCGCGTCAACGAGATTACGGGAAACGCGTACGTGACGGGAATCGTCCGGGCCTCGGTATAAATCGGAGAAAAATAGAGGAAGCGAAAGAGGATGCGAATGCAAGAAGGATATCCGCAGTCGCAGAATCTGCGGATGTGTCCCTACTACACCATCGAATATGCATCCGGCGGTGCGGCTTCGCGAAACGAGCGGATAAGGTGCACGAAATTCGAAAAGTTGCCCACGAATCCGACGCGAAATCCCGGATGGAAATCGAAAAAATCACTTGAGACGCTACGGGAGGTGGTGAAGGAGCCCAGTTGCGAAAATCGTGCCGCGAATTTCCCGCGATTTTCACCGGGGCGCGAAATTCCAGCAGAAAGCAGAAGAAAATACGATAGGTAAGTCGAGTACGGTCGCGTGAAGTTTAGTTGAGAATCTCTCGTACTATGATAATTAAAATGTAAATTTATATTTTCATGGGAGCCGTGGTTGGTTAAGCATTTATCATGTTGGTGCGGTACACATGTTTATGTGTATTTTAAGTTGATTTATTTTGAGTTTGAGTGCGTAAAATCCGCTGTCTGTTCATTAATTAGTGTGCGTAACGATGTTTAACTAGGAAATGTTCATCGTATCGAATTAATAAATCTAACAACATTCTTGTATAAATATTAACTGTGCTATAGCATCGTTGCAACAATAGCCTAGCGGAATTTTTTCCGCAGATAGTGTCTCTCGCGGGAGGAGAGTCGTCTTCTAGAAAATTCATAAAAAAGCCGTGCATCTTTCGGCTGAATAATTCGCTGGCCCAGTTAACTGGCACGAGCGTCGGCCCGGCATAAAATAAACCGAACTGTTTACGAGCCTGGACGAAGACGAACGCGGTGTCCAGATAACTCAACCGCGGCCATATAAATGTGAAACGCGGCGCGGTGGTGTCGGCGAGAGGAAAATCTCCGTGGCTTTCCCCCCTGAAAACCTTAACCCGTCCGTCCGGTGGCAAGAATGCAGCCGGGGGTAATCAGCGTGGAGAAACCGCGAGGACTGTTTTAACTGTAAAACGCAGGTAACATCTCTTCCCCGGGACACGAGGCTGTTCGTTTTCAGCTGGGCTTTCAGGAGCGTAACCTGCGTCCTCTTGTGCCCTTTCCTTATCCCCACCGCTACCAGCTCAGAACTGGAGTCCTACTCTCCCCGCTCAGTTTGCCTCGTTAAAGAACCGGCAATTTCGAAATACTGTAGCCTTCCTCCTCCTCCTCCTCACCCTCCCCCCTCTCCCGTAAAAGAGGAGCCACTTGTAACTTGATTACAGTTCGGACTCTTGAATCGAGTCCCGCGCGACGAATAAAACCGGGACGGTTTTGATGGCCGCGTAAAAAGAAACAGGCCGGGAGGGCCAAGAATGAAATGCAAAGGAGGAACGACCCGGGACTCTGGACTTTCCCAACGACCATTACAAAAATTCACCCTTAATCCCGCTCCGCTTCCGAGACGCTCTTCTCAGCGCGGAGAAGTTCTTCGCTCGGTTCTGGGAAACTGAGAGTGCGCGTCTTCGGGTCAACGGTTTAGGTGAAACTTTCCGGAGTTAGACTTATAGGGTTTCCGGGTTGGGTAAGTCTACCGTTGTAAAGACAGGCTCTTGATGTTGTTCGAGATATTTGTAATTAAAGTCATCGTTGGCGAGCAAAGTATAACTTCAGGAATGTTAGTGATTTCCTTCCAGAGGAGATTTTAAAGGAGACTCTTTCGACTGATCGTAATTGAACATTTCTTTACAAGGTTCTTTACAGCAGAGTGTGCTAGTGAACCAATCCTTCTGATGTCTCGAAGAAAATCAAGACATTCGAACTCATTCTAAAAATGTTGTTCAGTTATTCTTGTCGAAAGAATGTTCGGAGACTTCTTCGTGCGACCGTGGTATAAAACATCTTTATCAAATTCTCTACAGCAGTGATTCTGTAAAGATTCGAAAGTCGAGTAAAGATAGAAAATCAAGTAAAGATTCTCTGCACCCGATTCAGGGTCCAAAATCGACATTAAAGCATCGTTCGATCCCAGTTCCGTGGTCCCCAAGCAGAGATGCATCCCTTCCCCAGCCTGGTCGCATTTAAATCGTGCAGCGTAGGTATCGACGCGAGGGAGAGAAGGAGAAGGATCCTTGAGAGAGCGAAGAGGAAGCTAGAGCGAGAGCGAGAGCGAGAGAGAGAGAGAGAAGACGCTCGACCAATGGCGTACCTTGTAGCTTCTTCTCGGTCTCCCAGAACTTCTGCAGCTCCGTGAAGTACTTGTCCAGTATGAAGACCTTGGAGAGGCCGAGGGTGGCCATCTCAGGCGCTCGAGGCTTGTTATCGGCCAGAATTTTCCTCCGTTCACACGGCTGGCCTCGCGCGAGCGAGCTGCTTTCTTTTCGGCGCGCACAATCACCAAATGACTATAGACTAGTTACCACGGCCGAAAAACAAGAAGAAGAAGAAAAACAGACACAAGGTAGGGGTTTCCGACGATGCTCACAGACAGCAACGTCCCGCGAGCCTCATCGTGTCCTCGGCGCACTCGTCACCGCACTCGCACATCTTCGTTCACCTGATCATCTACCTGTCACTAGCCGTCGCACCGAAAACACGCGATGGTTTCACATAGCACTCGCTGCAAACTGAATAAATCCTTCTCAAACCGAGAGACACTATTCGACAAGATCCCGATCAATAATCCTCTTCGATATCCTCTTCGGGGTCGAAGGACGCTTTTTACTCGAAATGTCGCGAACCAGGAACCTTTGATAATGTTTCGCTTCTCTGCAACTCCCGCAAGTTCTTTTCGGGACTCCCCGATGATCTATCAAGCTTTTTCCGAGGACGAAGAATAATCCACGAACGACGGGACGATGTTTATGGTATAGATGACACCTGTTTCGCAAGCTCAGAAGTTTCGGGTCGTAGCCAGACGGACCCGCGTCCGCAAGAGAGCACGAAGAGTGGCGACTCGCCGAGTTGAACTGGGCGTCATTGTTGGCTGGAACCCACCTCCGTGGCCTGGCCTGGCCGGGCCCTATCTCTTCTAAGGCCGCTTCGGGATAACTCCGGGAGCACCGACAGGCGAGTTAGGCGAAACGAAGCACGGCCAGGGCCCAGCGTGTCTGCCCGAGCAACAGGGCTCCGATCACGAAGAGTGGGGGAACACGGTCCCCCCATACACATACACATACACCGAACCGGATCGTTGCTCGTGGATGCTGCGAGCGGAAAAAGCTGCTTGGATCCTAGACCTCGAACTCCTACGAGAGCTGACCGACTATTCCAATCCTCTTTCGTCCTGATACACTCCATCCTGAACCTTTGGACGAATCGTTCGATGAACTGTTCCTGTGTTTACGTATGCGCGCGATGCGCACGCTGGGAGATTGATGTTTTGATGGCTGAGACCTTGGGTCCGTCGTTGTTGCCATTCAGCAGATCTGGATTGGCTTTGCTTTATTTTGGGTTAACAAAGTTTCAGGCTTCAGAAGGTTGCGGATGAAGCAGATTGTGTTTTATGTACGATATTTTTAATGGTTCTATTAGCTACTTCATTTTCTAAAACAGTCTTTGTTTGTTTGTGATCATTCATAGGAAGCTCTGGATTGATTTCAGTTCGTGTTGGATCGTCGGAATGAGATTTTTGCTGTTTTTAAGAACGAACTATCCTGCTCCCGAGCACTTCGAAGCCGTCGACAAACGATTGACCAATGAGTAATCGATTTCAGCCAATTAACGAATATGAGAGCTGCAAACGTTCCCGGGCCGGTCGCTCCACAGTGAAAAAGAAGTATACCTCGCGTTCTAAACATTCCTTCTTTCTCGGACCGTTAATTGAACGACCACTGCGGCAGAGTTTCATATTTTCCCGTCAATTACTGACAATCTTACAACGACAGGACGTGAACATGTGCTCTTCTTGGTTTCTACGTTCTATTCACAAGCATTTTGTTTTTCTAATCGTTCAGAATATTCGAAGTTCCAAACTTCTTTTTCTAGAATGTAGTATTATAATTTATTCAACTAATAAATAATTATGAGAAATATTTTCTTATGTTCCTAAGAGTAGAGTGAACTTGTCTTGATGGTATCCACCGATAATACTGACAGTTGTTAGCAGACTTAGCCTAATAAATCAATTATACGACGATGGTGCAATTTAAGTGACTCATTCACCTCTGGTAATGGCTTTCCCATACTTATCCGCTGTTTGAGGCATGGTGGATTCTGTAGGGCACTATCCTACCCTAAATCAGAATAACTGTTCTCCGTCTTTCAACCCTTCGCTGGGACATTCGTCAATTTATGCAAATTGTCGTGCTCGTGGTAAGTGCTCAACGAAATTAATTCTCGACAATGTAATAGTAGTCCAACATAAAAATACGATTTCTCTCAGATCCACTCATCTTCCAGGAAATAAAAAAGAAATATTCATAAAATCCTTGGTCCATTTACTAGTCAAAATCATTTAATTTTTTAGAAAATAGCGTCCGAAAAAAATGCTGTCACTGCAAGAACTACAACATATGTATGTATGTATTGTGCTTTCAAACAATGTGCTCGTTCTGCAAAATGGACGCAGCAATTTTCCCAGAAAAATTCGCAAAAGTCACGTTCGCTTCAGAGACCTTAACGATTTCGAAAGTTGAAAATCGTGGATACAACGTGGAGCAACTACCTACAAAGGTAGGGGGAGAGAAAGCAGACGAACCTAATTGCAGCGTGTCCGCGCAGTCGTCGCTTGTTTTCGGCGTCCGAAAGTTTGTCGGTGCGTAGAGATAATTGCCGGCTAGGTCGGCTCATTGCTAATTGCTCGTTACCGAGTAGTATCTAGCGGCGGCGTCCCTTGCCCCGTGATTTATGCGGAGCCGAGGCTCTGGCGAGCATGGTCAACGTTAATGGACGAGCAACTCGAATGGCGTTTCGTAAAAACTGAGCCGAGGTTCCACCAAATAGCCCACTTTGCCAATGTCTCACGACGAACGGGGACAGCCGTCTTCTTGGACAAGAAATGGCTCGTCAAAGGGTCACCGGAGACTCGGACACAGTCTCGGACGTCCCGGACGTCGCTTCCGTATCGCGACCGCTGTCCCTCCCTTCGGAAGTCGCTAAAACCGCAACTTGAACAGGGATGAAAGCAATATCGTGTACTGGGACGCTGCTATTAGACCCTTGACGAGTTCCTAATTATCATAATCCCTTCTCTATAGTCTGAGATAGATGTTAATAGGCCTTGCAATTCTTTTCTTTTTAACCCTTTGCACTCGGAGCTATTTTAACTCGAAAATTAAACATTTCTCCCGACCTAAAATAATTTCATTCTATGCGATTTCGATTTACTTTATAGATATGAAATTGATATAACACCTCATACAATACTTAAATGTATAGCATTTGATTAGATACCAACTTGTTTAATAATGTAAACAATATTTTGAATAATGGTACAGGCACTTTGTCATGATCCAATTGAAAAAATGTTGTACGAGTGTTTTCAGCCATGAAATTTTTGTAAATAACATTTTTTAAGTAACATTTTACGCAAGTAACAGTTTACGAAAACACGAATCGGAAGCGAGCTGCCTCAACAAACGCCGTTCCCAGGCAGACGGGAATATTAAGTCCGCTAGCAATTACTGGATCCAATTTGTTATAAACGCATAAAATTCTGCTGTCTGTGTGTAACTATCGTCTATGATAATGAGGATAATGATGACGCGAATGAGCGGGATTCAACGCGCTTTTAGAAGCACGGTTATTACAGTCTTCATATGGCTGTTTATAATACAGTTTTATGGTGCCAGGGCTTTACCTAAATTTGAATGTTTGCGAAACATTGTAAATGGCAAATTACAGTGCATAAAACAGCAGAGAATTAACATGAAGCCCTTTACACGGTGCTACCAAATAAAAATCAAATAGTTAACACCTCCGCAAGCCTGACAACTTTCCATTTGTTTAAATGTTTTAATTTTCTTTACGTTTAACATATGTGCAGTGCCATTCACCTAGGTCAACTTAAATTATAAGCTATTTGTTGTTGAATAATTGTTATAATATTTAGTTCTTATCTACCTTACAGATCGCACCGATTATAAAACAATTTTATTCATTAAATTATAAGCTATTTGTTGTTGAATAATTGTTATAATATTAAGTTCTTATCTATCTTACAGATCGCATCGATTATAAAACAATTTTATTAAATAATTTCAGTGAATTAAAACTGGGAATTCGCGCTTGATACATATATTGAAACCCATTTCCATGGCGAATATCGTCTTTCGGGTCCTTTTTCAGTGTAGTTCCACACGATGACTAGACTCGACGGGAGCAAGGAGGTTTCAACTATTATTACATACAAGTCTACAGTTTCCCCGTGATATTGACTGCCTCTGCAACGAGTACAGCTACTCTCGGATACAACAAGAGAGAGAGGGAGAGAGAGAAACAGAGCGCGAGAGAGAAAGACAGAGAAGGTAGCAGATTATTACCCGACGCACTTCCCCGGGAGCGTGTCGAGTGACTTTATCATTCCGCGAAGTATCCGATTTCTTGAGAGCCGTTCACAATACACCCCCGCGTGTACGCGCACACGCTCAGTCACTCATTTAGCGGCGACGATCGTCCCATGGAAACTTTCTTGCGCGAACTTCCTCCTCCCCCTCCGTGGTAGTATATGAGCGCGAGCTTAAAGTGCCGTATTTACAGGTAGTTGTCGCTAGAACGTTTCCTGCTCGTCGCGACCGCTGTTTAAAAATCGAGCCTGGCTCTCGTAATCTGGCTGCTGGAATCCCGATCGACGTATGAAACTTTCTGAGTGCCTTCTTTTTGGAACGGTACGCTGGATGCTTTTCCATACTTCCGTCAGCCAGAGAAAAAAGAATATCTGCATACTTGAATGGTTCCTGACTATTCTCTACTATGAATGTAATGCTTGATAGTCTTTTGTACATGCCAAGTTCAGGATTAGGTAGTACACTAATCTCATTTTACCGAAACAATCACAGATTCAAATGGAAAAGTTAAATGAAAATGGAAAGGTTTAAAGAATGAGACGAAAATTAGCAGAATTTTGTCGGAAAGCTAGAAATGTTAGAAAATGAATAAAATTGTATCAGAAAAGTTTTGAAAGTTCGAGAAGCAGCAGAAAAATCGAACACTTGCACCACACTTACACCAATTATGGGTACGTATGTTCATTAGGAATATTATTTTATGGTTAGAATGTGTTAACAATTGAGTGACTTGTGAACATGTCGCGACGGACCTATAATCTACCATTTGTCTTTCAAAAAAGTCAAATGAAAATCATGATAACTATATCCAGTCTAGTCTACTGCTTCAAACCAGCAGCACAACAATCCAGTAACTAATTACCATGATTTGATAACATCCTCTTTCTAACAACACGCAACAATATTATTTTAATAACATTATTACATCTAAGGCCTGGAACCGGTTCCCAACAAAATCAAAACCTCGCTTACAAAACCACCTTTCCACCATGCTCGCTGTTGCAATTTTCCAGCACTGTGCAACCGCTGCGAGGCAACACCACCGTAACGAAAGGGTAGCTGAAAGAGATCAGCACGCGCTGATTAAAACATTGCAGCATTCCTCGGCTACTTTGTTAGATGTTTTTGCCCGTTGCCGTAGCGGCGGTGCATAGTTTCGATGCGAGTCTGCTAGCTACGGGGCCGAGGAGAATCGTGATCGATGCGAGCCTTGTAAAAACCATGGCAGCAGTCCCTTCGATCGATCCCTCGATCGACAAAGTAGTGGAAACTGGCGCGGTGACACGCGATACGCGTCACCGGAGCTTCGGGAGCCAATGAATGGTTTCCACGAGGCCCACGACTGCTAACCAGCAGCCGGATGCCTGCCGAAAACGGGATCGACGGTGGTCTCGTTTCGTTCTAAGGCCATGCTAGCCATTAGTGGTCACAGTGGACATCGATTTACGAGAAATAAAGACATTTCAGAGGATCTCAGAAGATTTTTGTCAATTATATGTCTTGCAGACTTCATTTCCTTGAAATCTACGGCCGATCTAGACTAGTGATCATTGAATTCGAGAATCTATCTTGACGATTCTCAACACGCAACAATGTAGAGCTTTACCCAATCCTCTAAAGAAACGTTACAACTGCTCTGGAGCCTATGTTTAATCTCTTCGAGTACGAGAAGACTTTACCAACTGGTACCAGAAGGTTCTCCTCTACCTCAATTCGTAACAACCAAGAACTATGCTTCATCATCAGAGAACTCAGCGCAAAGGACTGCCATTGCTACCTCTAGCTGGCTCCCGTCCTCTCCCTTCACCTCCACGCCGCATGTTCCTCCGAGGCAACTGAGGTCCCACTCCACACGGGCCTCCTACGACCCTCCACGTGAGTAAGACCAGGCTGGGAAGAAGAGGAAAGGTAGGTCTCACCAGGGGCCGACGACCACTACCGGACCCAACTCTCTGGGCCGTTTCTCCCACTCCTGGGCTACCTGCTCGGCCTCTTCCAGGCACGATTATGCGGAGATTAAACTTGCCTCGTTGCTGCACCGTCGTCGTCATCGTCGTCGTCGTCGTCAAGAGAGAGAGAGAGAGAGACAGAGGGTTTTGGCGTCGAGGGTGCGAGAGGAGCTACTCGGTTAACTCCTCGAGGTTACAGGAGCCATGGTTCCGAACTTTGTTCCATAAGCTACTTCCATTTTCAAACCGACACAGCCAGCCGGCCCCTGTGTTTTGCGTTCCACGATAGCTCCAAGTCCGATAGCTTCGGATAATGAGGAATATTGTTGCGGT
Source organism: Lasioglossum marginatum (assembly GCA_028455795.1). Taxonomy (NCBI): domain Eukaryota; kingdom Metazoa; phylum Arthropoda; class Insecta; order Hymenoptera; family Halictidae; genus Lasioglossum; species Lasioglossum marginatum. The sequence goes on from CM052245.1 coordinate 8,144,156, forward strand.
TCTGTTTTGTTAGCGTGCACCCAGCGATGGGATTCCCATACAAATTGCTAATCCATTTTCGAGGAAACTGTGCCCAGCGTTTGTTCGCAGCAAACAGAAATCCTGAACAAGTTTGCTATCTTCGAAAATGTGATCCTGATGAATTTCGATGAATTTTGTTCTCGAAAAATTCATCAAGATTTTGTACAATTTTATGTGTTCGGCTAAAAGTTTTAACACACTTTATTCAGGCCACAATTTTACAACTTTACGAAGAAATTAAACGATGAATTCTTCAAAATTTTCGCTTTGTGTTTCGAAAATTTGTAGCACACTCTTTGAACGAGTTTTAAGGCAATGGTAAATTGTCTGTAGAATGATAATCTTCCGGCAGAACAGAAGACGACTAGTTAAACCTGTAAAATCCTTCTTTAGGACTGGAAAGCTGTGGATAAACCCAGTAAACCTGGATCATTCGAAACGCTACAAGTCGAACGAACGAATCCGACGAAGATCCCATCGTCTTGCAAACCAACCGAAAAGACTCGACATTCCGTTCCAGCGAGTGCTATCGCCTATTGAAAGAGGGACAAAAAGATAGATTAATTATAGGCATACTTGATACGCGGTTCATCAGGTTGGAAAGACACGGAAGATCATATGGTTGACATGTGGTCCACGGATTGATCGAAGCAGTGGCTCGAATCGCCGAGACACAGAGACGACGACGACCGTTTAAGTAAGTAGGTTCTCGTCGCAGGATCAGCTGCAAGGAGGTTACCCGAAGGGCCGCACGGTTGATTAACGAGCGCATGCTCGAAACGTGTGAGAACCCGAATTTCGAGGACGCGTCGGCCCTCCCAGCGTGGCCGTCGGAGCACCTGTCGCGTGTGAGATTTTAAGAACGTGTCTGTTGCATCGAGCCACAACCTGAAACCCTTCTTCACTGCAGAATCTCTGTTCTGCTGCATACCCGATGTATCAACGATTCCACGGTGTATCAACATCCTACTCCGAAAATTAACCCTTTGGTACTCGAAGCATTTTAATTCGAAAATGGAGACATCTCTTTCACAACCCAGATCATTTTCTTTCTATGTAATCTTTTTTACATTGTGCACATCGAATCGAACTTGTTTCCTCATTCAACAGTTGAGCTTTTTACAATTTATAGAATACATACAAAATCGAAATTTTCCATCGGAATTGCAAGAAACTGCAGCGACATTTATTTTCTTTCTTAACATGTTCAACAGGTTGAACATAATATAACGGTATTTTGAAATGATTCTAATACTTTTTCTTTATATTTTACAAAAATGTATTCCGTATACAAAAAGACGTTGTCCAGTCGACGAAAACTGAAAGTGCTGCAAATACTCGTCAGAATACATGTTTTCTACCGATCTCCGAACACGGGCATACTATAAATGACAAAAGATACGCGGTCTATAGATCCAGACAAAAATCCGGGACCATCGTCAGCATACGTATAGAAACGCATGAATGCAACAGTGCATGAGTGCAACGCGTCGCACCAAAGGCCGAAGAGCAGCTCGTTTCAGCAACGAGGACTCGTCCCGGCGAAAAAATCGTCAAGAGTACAGTTAACTGCCTGGCTCTGTTGCGCCAAGGAAATTATATCTCGCACGCGGAGCCCGATTATAATAAATCCCCGAAGAGATAGAGTCTTCACAGGTCAGGGCCCGTCAGAAAATCCCCCGGTCGAGGACCGTGTAATCGTTCGGAGACGCGTAAAACCGCGGCGAATACGAACGAAAACACAGGAGGGCCCGGTGTGGTTGTTCGTTCGAGGAAGCCACCGGGGCCTACCCTCTCGCCTTTCCTCGGGCCCGCAGCCTTCTCCTGAACCCGATGGAGAAAGGCCCAGTGAAGAAAGAAGAGGATCCGCTGTTTGCGGTGAAATTCAAATCTCCGCCGAGAGATCTGTGCACGCCCGCCGCAAAACCGGTTTCCCGGCTGGTCCCGAGCTCCCTGGGCCCGGTTATACTTCGTTCGAGCTAACTACGGGCCGATAAGGCAGAGAGTGATCGGGGACTCACGGGGCCCCGTGGACCTGCAGCACGATCTGGTGAGAGGAAAAGATATTGAAAGGCTTGGGAACGGAGGATAGGTTACCGATCATCGGTTACCCCCTACGAGGGGCCTTATGCTTGTCAGATCGGTTACCGATTGTTTTATAGACGATTGGTATCGAAGATTCCCTTTGGTAAGTAAGTGCTCCATCGTTGAATACTGTGGGTAATTAAAAAATCGTATGATACTCTATCTGGACTCATTTTAGAGTCGTTTCAATATTAAACTTGCTCTGCTAAATTAACAACAATTCACCAACAATTCTGATAATTCTACCATTCTTGGGACATATTGTACGTCTTCTTACCAAAAAGGGTCTGTCTTGCTTGCAGACTAAATTCTGAACCGTAACTCGAACGCTAGGTATAACATCCTTAACAACCTCGGTGAAAAAAATTGGAATAAAACGGTATTGTCCGCCTGTCGAGGATCACCAGCACCGAGGGAAGTCAGCAAACAGCAATTAGAGGATCGGATCGAGGAGAGTTTGATATTTATGGCAGCGCGATAAATCTCCGGGAATCGTCAAGACGCGATAGAAAATACCACAGGACGATCTATAATCCTTCGCGAAGCAATAATCGCTGATGACACGGACCGGAATCGTTCTTGCACGTGATCAGCAGCTCCTTCTCTCATCTTGGAGAACACATATTGGACGTTGATAGAATAAAATCTTTAAAACACCTTCGATATCCAAACCTGCCTTAATGATTCTTTTCAATCTTAGCAACCTGAAGATTCAGCGGAGCTTGTTGTGGACAATTTAAATTGTTCCGAAAGAAGCTGGGACTCGATGAATCTCCGATCTTGGTAACCTGGGAACTCGGTAGAGCTCCCACAGAGCCAGTAAAATTGCTCTAGAAAGATCCGAGAGCTGTTATCTATTGTCCGCAGGCTCTCTAGCCCACACGATCATCTCGCATGGAGGCGCACGCATACTCTTCGGCTCTCTTCTTTCTCTCGCCTCGAACAGCGCTCACGGAGTGTTAATAAAATACAGACATCGGGCGGTCGAGCCATGCGGCACGATTTAACCTTCGATTAAGGGAGTCAAGCTAGTCGTGACTCACCGTAATGAGTCGGGGCCCGGGTGCACACACAGATAAATCGGCCCACGGACAGATAAATCGAAGACGCGAGATGATTCCCTACTGATGCGCCAATGTGAATTCTAATGTCCCGTATTAGGCCCAGAATTGTTCAGATTACTTCAGCCCTCTGCCATCTGTCTCGATCTCTTCCCTATCTTGTTTTACGGCAAGTCATTATATACTTCTTTCGTTTCCAATTCACATCTATATTATTATCAATCTTCTGTTGGTTTCATACTTTCGATCTATACGACACGATCTATGCGATTTTCAATCAGATTCCGTCCAAGGGTGGTTTAGCAGCGAAGCCGCCACTTCAGCAACCGGGAACCAAATTTTAATAATCATGCACAGCGATTTCATGGCCGAGCAGCAGATTAATGAATGCTCGCTCTTCGTCGAGCGTGCGCGCTCATTAAATATTTGAACTGCAGCAATTTATCACAGAAATCGTTCACGGGGTGCAGGTCCGCGCGCGCATTCGCCACGACACTCAACGCTTTGTGACACGATATCGAGAAATCGCGACCACCTCGTGCACCTAATTACCAACAACTAATTGAAATATCCGGCGCCGCGGCACACGGTTTTATCCGGTTCCTTGTATTTTTCTTTTTGCCGCCGTTAGTTTCTTGTTTCGAGCGTAATCGACGAGAGAAAAAGACAGAGAGATTTCGCTAACAGTGTGTAGCCGGTTCGTCTCGCCCCTCTCTCGCGAGCGTAATCGCCGACGATTACGGTAATCGTATCACGCCTATTCCGCGGGGCCACGGAACGGGCAATTTCTGTCATCGTCGGGACACCTAATCGGAGGCGTGACTAATTAACGTGCCAGCAACTTTGTCGCCTCGATTATCTCCGGCCGGTTATCCGGCTTGTAACAAGGTTGATAATCGAGAAATTCTTGCTCGACCTCGATACCTATCGACTCCCTTCGCAAACACGATCTTCTCGTGCGACCGTTTATTAAATGCTGCTCTCGCCGATTATCGAGGTGATTTTCCGTTTTTTATTTCTCTCTCTCTCTCTCGCATGGATGAATAGCGTTGCTCGTCTACCGTCTTCGTACAGCACGCGAAGAGAAAGCAACATACAGAGAAAGTGTCGTAAATTAACCAGGTTTTGCTACCAGAGTCGTATTATTGTGACTGTCATCGGTCCCAGAAGAAGACGTTCGAATTTTATGGTCGGATTTACAAGCCGCTGCGTTTACGAGTCGGATGTGCTTATGCAAAATAGACAGCGAGCTTTACGAATGCCACGGTCGATTTTATGGATGTTTCGACACTCGTGTTGTTTTGTAAAAGATTGCCGGATACTTCGTGAAACTAAAGAGTCGCTTCATTATGCTTCTTTGAGGACGTTTCTCATTTTGGACGAAGTTATAGAGCTTGGAAATTTGTCCCTCGGTGTCAAATTGACACAGTGTAAAAGATCGATGAGACAATCAGGTAAACAGTTATCTTTCGATGAGTGTTTTTATTGAAATTGATGAGTTAATATTTACATCTTAGATTTTTGATTATGTGTTCCGCATTAAAATAATAAAAGTCACGAAGTTTCGGGCTTTACCTACAAATAATAGAACAGTAGAACTTATTTCGGGAAAACTGTGTGAAATTGACACGAGGAACGGATGTTCTTAACAGTTTGAACACCAAAAAAGAACAATGCGAATTTTTCAGTTTCCACTGTAGCGTGTAATATTTGTAATCTTAGGTATTCAACAGGTATTCTAAGTGACCAATGTCTCGGTTCTAATCATGGTCCGGTGAAGTCAGCGGCCACGGCCGAGGCTCCTGGCCTTCGGTGGTCATTAAGAATTCCCAAGATCCTCTCGAAGGACTAACATAAGGTCCTTCGAGAGTAATTAAGCGCTGGGAGCCAGTCAAGGGTTTCGCCGCGGATTAATGAGTGCAGATTTAACACCGGTGTTTGTCTAGTGCCTGCTCGCGATAAAATAATACCTATTGGCCACAGCCCGCCATTCATTTCCGCGGACTTTTACCCGGAAGCGGGTACAACAACGCAGGACTCGTTCATCTAGGCAACAACGATTCAAGGGACAGGAAACTTGGCGATTAAAACTCGATGGAAATTACTCTAACGCAATTACAGTACCTAGCAATGCGCCTTGCACTAAACTGCTTCTAAAAATTTCGTTACATCTAGTATGTGACAGAATTGACGCAGTGTACAAACATAATATATTTGAGGAAATACAATAACTCATTTCACTTATTACCATAAATTAATATAAGACGAGAATAATAATATAAAACGGGAAAAATAGGCTGAAAATCGTGAAAAACTGCAATTTTCGACCGTTTTAATCGTGTATTAACTCGTAAACCAATTGACTAATATCGACGAAATTTTTAACAGGTATACAACTTATATAAATCTACAAAGCACATTTTTTAAATTTTCGTTACAAGCCCAAACAAAAAGTTGTAAAAATCAACTTTTAATATATTTTTCGCAATTCAGTCTTCTTGGTAACTCTTGGTACGTACACCGTTATAATTGATGATCTTGGTACAAAAACGTGGCAAGTTCACAGTTTAGCAAAATTCTACTCGTCGAACTTGTACTCGTCACCATATATAAATTGGTGATCGTTCGCACCTTAAATCGAACTTTCGAAGGAGACTATTAGAAAATCCTGCAGAAGAATGAAGAGATGCGGTACCTCATCGTGTCACATAAAACGCAAGGACTTTACAGGGGCGAAAAATGACGGAACAAGAAGTGCATAGTGTTTAGTATAGTTCTCCGGCAGACGCAAAGTGGCCGCGTCATCGTTCGCGCTTGGCGGGCAACGTTGTTCGCCGATAATAGGAGCAGCCTCGAAAAGGATCGCAGGCCGACGCAAATGGGACGTCCCTGTTCCCCGACTTATCGGTTGATAAGCACCGCTCTGTGACAAAAACGAGAGAGAGAGAGAGAGAGAGAGAGAGAGAGAGAGAGAGAGAGAGAGAACGAGATTCTGGGCGGATGCTCGCTAATCCAGTTTTCTGCGTCCCTTGATTACCAGACGCGACGCGATGCGGCGATTCGATGCTCTCTCCGCGTATCGGCGATCTCAAAAGCCTGGCCTAATTAAAATACTCGCTGCCAGGGATCCCCTTGCAGCCTCGAATCCCTTTATCCGGAATATCCTACCGCTCCCCGCGCACCCCCTCCCCCACCCCTCTTCTACGTTCTACAAACCCTCTTTCGATTTCGTTATTTCGACTATCGCGCCGGCAGATTTCAATGCTCGATTGCACAAAGAGATTTTCAATGGAGAGATAATCGAACCACGTTACTTCCGTCTGCGCTATGCCACAGCGGAATGTGGTCTGCATTGTGCTGAAATATTGGTGAATGCGGTTGCAAAATCATTGGTAAGTTGTATGTTGTTTTGTGAAGCAATGTAGACCCCCGACTAGCGCGATTAAAACATTGTTCTTGTTTGGAAAATTCTCTTGTTTGGAGATTGTATATGTATATCTACCGGCACAGAAGATGCATATGTACAATTTTCTTTAATCGTGTTATACGGAGCTATTTATTGTAGAAGGTAAAGTGTTGTGAATTGAATTATTTTTTAAATTAGAATTTAAATTTAAATTAGAATCACCCCCTTTTCGGTTGTACCACCAGTTACCATCTCGTATATTCAAAGAAATAGATTTATTGAAGAATTTCAATTTTTATTAAAAATTTTGGAAGGTGCCTTTTGGACAGCTAGAAGAAGATAGAAATAGTGTTAAAATATATACAAGTTTAAGAATAATTATATTATCCCAAAACGTTGTTTACAAATCTTTTTACACAGGATATTATTATTCCTCACTGGGGATAAAATAGCAAAATGGAGGAAGTTCGTCAGGATTTCTTTGATAGAATTTTCCAATGCAACGAACAGTGCATGGACCGTGGAAGATATTCGAAATAAGGCCCCGCGAGTCGCCGAGGGGCCCGGTGACGCGTCTTTCGTGAGCGGTTCCGAATTTTTTCCGGCGGTTTCGTTGGCAGGCCCCGAGGGTCGGCGAATCAGAAGTCGGCGGGAGCGGGCTCCGAGAAGGGGGACAAAAACGCATCGGGTCCGGTGTCAGCGGGTGACGGATGGGCCCGTAAGCCCGTCCAAGGACTATCTGGGGCCCCACGAAATCACGTTGCTCCGTGGAGCTTGTGTTCATCCTAAGGTAAACGCTCGTCTCGACTCCATGTGATCGTTCCTGAAAACTTCCTCAGACCCAATACATTTCCTCAAATGTTTCTAACTTCCACATTTTTGTTCATCATCTCATATTCCACTTCTATATCCTCTAACCTACCCATGAAACGATATACTTCCTCATTGCTCTTTAAGACAATTTCGTAGACATTCTCGAAAAATGATTTTTAGAGATCGACCTGACTCGATGCATTTTTCCAAGTGTTTTTCATTTTTATGTTTCAATGCGATGTAACACTGAATTCGCGGATTTTTAACCAGTCTCTGAAAAAGAGGTACTTGCTTGTCATTCTTTAATGCAGCCTCCCAGAGCTCCCAGACAAGTAGCCTGATTTTAAGCAATTATGGCAACAATGGGTAGGTCCAATTTGAAGATGTACAAAGATTGAAATAATCTCAAAGTAGTGGTGTACTATATCCCATCTTGTTCCACTATGTTCCACCTTGTTGCCAATTGTTATTTCGCATAAAGATCCACAGTCTAACGATAAGTTTAAGTTAAGACATCTGTGCCTCGGCTAACGCAGCGAGGTCTTATCAAAACCCCTATGAAGAACGCTAATAATCAAAGAACCGATGAAAAGACTGAGGGGAACAGCGTTCCGCCTTCAAGGAATCGGGAAGCAAGGCGTGAGTTCTATCGGGGGGCGGGAGGGGGGTTGGGGCAGAAATTGCAGAAGAAATTCCAGCGTGCTTCTCCCGGCATGTCTGTTCTTGCCGCGTCTATCCGGCGAGCGTAATTGATTAGATAACGCTCGATCGGACAGGTGTTGCGAGAGGACTCGACGAATCGGGGACGTTTTTCTCCGCCTAGCATCTGTCGCGTTGAACACGCGGGAATCCAGGATCGCGAGGCAAATTGATCTATCCGTGGCGTTCCGGGCCAGTCCAGTCCAGCAGCCAACACTTTATAACTCGCGCTGGGAATAACACGTGTCAACCGGCGACAACAACGACGACGGTAGCCTAACCGAAGAAAGCGTCCATTCGAAAGGTAACAAGATACGAGGCTGGATTTCCAGGCGAACCGCAACGTTATTTCAGAATCGCGGTGTGCTCGATGCCGGCAACGGCCGCAGTTTTTGCTCCTGACCGCTGGATTCTGGAGGACACCGGGCCCAAAAGACCAACGGGCCACCAGATCGGGCCTCGAAAGACGAGAGAACGAACCGAAGAACAGATCTGGTGCTGGGGACATCTTCTGCGTGATGAATCCCTTCATCTCGCGCATCCTTGAATTCCTCGCTGCGCTGCATCTCTTGCATTCCTTTGCACTTGCATTTCTATATTCGTTGTTGGCTCAAATATCGAACTAATCGAAACGACTAAATTCTTCGTTTTACAATTCTCTGATAATAGAGTACAATTAAAAATGATTTGTTCAAACACGAATATCTACTAGCAACTTAGTCAAGGAGCAAGGTGTATTTAAGGGAGAAGAGTACATCCGATTCTCATTTACATCAAATTTGTAAAATACACATTATGTTTGATTTAGAAATATTCTTCTGTTATTGGACACGGAGATCTAGCGTAATACAAAAGTGAATAAAAATTGTTTCGTGCCGAACGCCTTTGCCGACGCAAACACGATATTCTTCGTCTTCCACAACGACGGTTGACTTCTCTTTCCAGGGCTGTTCTTTTGGAGAAGTTTAATTGGATGGATCGAAGAAGGCATCGACCCACGAAACCCATGCCCGTCGCCGCCGCGTAACAATGGTGGCCCGCCCAACTTTTTGCTGGGCTTCCGGTCGCGGTTACGGTAGACATGCGGTGTGGCCTGCGAATGTCTATGAAACGTGGCAGAGCCGGAAGCTGGATTGAACACTATTTTTTTATCGATCATATGGAGCCTCTCACAAGATATTTTCATTATATAAATGTTGCTATAAACATTGAGACGTTTGTAGTCTGGACATCTGAGCTGACATATGAAGAGTCACAGAAAGTCAGAAAGACACACTTATGGTGTGTCTTTGACAATGAAAATAAGCAGTCTTCCTTCTAAGAACGGTCTTTCTGTAGAAATAATCTTTTTTATTTTAAATGAACAGCATTATTTTGGTAGACTTTTAGCTTAATTTAATTTGTAGTACTTGTTGTTCTGAAATAATATATACACGCGACTCGTCGACTGTTTATTCAGCCATTTCAATGATTGCTATATTCACATCACTTCAGTAAAGCTCTGCATTTAGAGTAAAACCGTAATTGAAAAATGGATGTTCGTTTGAAATAATCCTCTGGAATTTGTGTAGCACGGGGATCGGAAATACCTGCTGAATTAATGGTTTTCAGCTTTCACTAGACTAAGTGGCTTAGTATGTTGTTAGAGGAGAATTATAAATAGACTGAATCGAGCAGTGCATCAAAATATGTATGGTGCAATTTAAAAGAGCATATCGGTCATTTATTGTAGAAGATTATAGACTGCATCGAACGGTATATCAAAAAATATAGTTAGAATAGAATTTAAAAGAACACACACACACTCTATAATTTTCGATTACACTGGTCGATACAGCAAACAATCCTGTACAACAGAGGTCAACCGTGTTTTTTATTAAATTGGATCCGTACATATTTTTAACGTACAAATCGATGCAATTTGTAATTCTCTGCAATAAAGACGTACCGTGTATTTTTTTCATTAAATTGGATCATATAGTTTTTAACTCGTAGATTAATGGAATTTGCAATGCTTTTCAATGCACATCGCTTCTGTTTTTTATTAAATTGAAACATGCATTTGTATACACATTCCAACAATTTATATAATAATTCTCCACAACGAAGATCAACAATTATTTCCTAAATTGAATTATACATTCATCGATGCGCCAGTCAATGTAGTGTATAATCTTCTACAATGAACGACAACCGTGTTCTTTTAAATTGCATCATATATTTGTCAAATGCAATGGTCGATGCAGTTTGCAATTGTCGGCATCTGTATTGTTTTTAATTGACTCATGCTCGATACAATCTGTAATTTTCTACAACGACTTGATTTTCTTAAATTACATCATACATTGATCCATATACTGACCAATGCAGTTTGCAGTTATCCACAATGAATGAAAATTATTTAAATTCGAACCACACATTTTTCACTGACTCGATTTAATTGTCTGCAATAAATGCAGACTGTGTTCTTTAAATTCTCCAGAGAAAATCACACATCTTGACATGTTCACTATCTATCTTCTCACCCATCAGTCATCGATCTTCACACAGATCCAAGTTAAACTCGCCACGCAAAAAAAATATTACACCACTCCAACAAAATCAGCATAAATGAAAGAACACAGGGATTCTAAATGCCCTAAAGGCCCCAATCACCGAAAACACGAACCAATCACCAGCTCAATTAAATCTGAAACGTTTACAAAACCCCTCTAACAATTTTTCTTGGAGACCAGATATGAAAAATGATCGATCTCCATGGAAACGAATCCGCTAAATAGGATCGCCGATAAGGATCGCCTGGGGGACGGTTTTAACTGGTTCTCTCATCGTTGATCAGAAGCCTGGTGCAAAAGTGGTGCACGCAGCGTGGCGCAGAAAATCAAATGCGACTTTTTCCGCTTGCAGGATGCACCCGCGAGTCGGTGCACGCGCCGGGAGGCTGATTATTTTATGGACACCTCGCGAGATGCAATCTCGAGGTATCGCGACGCGCCGTAGAGATTCTGCAGCTATCCTTTTCGTTCAGTGTACCAGCACGCGTGCCTTCTCAGCGTCTTTGTTGCTCTTTCTTGGACCAGACGGACCGGGTTTGCTGCTTTTCAATATCTAATCGAGCGAACAAATTATGCCGGTCCGTGGTACGCGGCTCGCAGACGACGCGGAATGATGGATCGCTCTCACCCGGTATCGTTTGCAATGTGCACACACATACACATAGTTATATGTACGAGAGTGTATGTATCTGTCCCGACGAAAGGAAAAGTCTCCTCCTTTTTACTTTCCCGCCCCAGGCTTCTTTTTGCCCTTCAGAGGATCTTGCCCGCTGGAGCTAGTCACTTTAGCGCGAGCGGGTATTTTAAATTCCCTCGGTGGTTCACCTCCACAGTGTAATTTATTCGACCGCTCGACGAGTGGATTATGATGTACGCTACAGGCTGGACCGATGATAATTCGGTGAATGTGTTGGGTATAGTGATGTTCGGAGTGCGCTCGAGGTGAGGCTTATTTTAACTCGAAAATGAAACATTTCCTCCGACCTAGAATATTTTCGTTCTCTATGATTTTTAAAAATTTGGTGGATACGAAAAATTGTTCGATACTTAAACGTTTAGTAATCGATTAGATACTAACATATCTAATAATGTAAACAATATTTTAAATAATCGTACAGCAATTTTTAGTGACGCCTCTATATAGACGTCCTCTGAACTTTATCAAAATTGTTATAACTAGACAGACCTTTATGCAGAATTAAAATTTTGTACCTGAATTCCAACAAACTGGAGTGAAATAGAAATTTATTTTCTATCTTAATACGTTTTATAGAAACATACCTTTAATAGAAATTCTTCATTTTTTGTCATAAATTCATAAAATCCGCTGTCTAGTTGTGACACTGGCCAACATCTTGCGGAGCAACTTAATTGCCTAGCGGGTAATCAACAAGTCGTTAACCGTCCAGGATGGTCCGAAAAAGGGGAGCACGACAGTATCAGAAGCACCGGTCAGAATTACGAGACAGCGGAATCCCCAAAAAGCTCGATTCGTTCCGATATTCTCAATAACCAATCTAGGTAGGCGAAATGTTCGCGGAGTATCGCCATCTTCGGCCTATCAAGGACCCGGGAGAGTGCTTTGATATTTACCGGCGGAGGTGTATCGCGGATTACGAAAATGTGTATATCGAGGGAAAAGAAAAAGAGAGTGGTGTAGAGGGGGAGAAACGGAGAGCCGCGGCCCGCTATTAATATTACGGGGCCGTTTCGACGAACGTGCCTTAGGATACCTCGAAACGATCCGGTCTTATCTTCGTTCCCTCTACTTACGGCGTTCGCGAAGAAGACTCACAGCCCCGCATCCTTAAGATTCAACGAGTACACGGCTTATCTCGGCCGGAGGAGAAGCTATGGCGGCTATAGGAGAAAATGAGATTCGTATAGCATTCGTGTGCTCGCGCTTCGCTCTCTTCTTTTTCTCTCTCTCTCTCTCACTCTCCCTCTCTCTCTCTCTTTCTCTTTTTCGCCGCGCGTCTATGCATAGTGGATGGGCTCTCTCCGCTGCGAGCCGGGACCAGTTCCTCTCGATGATTCCTCGAGATCCGTGATAGGAGATTAAACCGTCCCACGAATCGGTGCTGTACCTCGCGATTGTTCCTACCTTGCTATCTTTCTTCTTTTTTCTATATTTTTTTAATTCGCGCAAGTTTTCGAGCGAGCATGCACGCACGATATCAACGACGCTAGTGATTTATATGGAAAAGACCGGACACGGTCTTACCTGGCTGGACGCCAAATTCATTTTTTTGTTTCGACTTTATGTATGTATCACGCTACCCCTCTCTCTCCCTCTCTCTCTCTCTCTTTCTTTCTCCTTCTCTCTCTGTGTAGTGCTATTATAATGTTAACCGTGTACAGGAGCGTAATTGAACCCTGTACATTTTTCGAGGAAAATATCAACAAAAGATTTGTCTACATAACTAGACCTGTGAAATTTTATTGATTTTTAAAATATAAGTATACAACACCGAAAAAAATTTAGGACATATCGTTTAGAACATTCGTCGATTTTTTATTTCCGTTTTTGTTAATGCTACTATTAGATCGTTGCATAAGTTCGTGCCCGATTTCCATAGATGTCGCAAACTGTTCCGCACGGCAGAGTGTAAAAAAAAGAAAATTGATTAATACAGCTATATTCTTTAAAATTTAACCATTGAATTTTATTTTCAAATCGGACACGAACTTATGCAATCATCTGATGTTTCTCTCCGTGTCTTGAAATGAGAAAAGCATCATCCTAGGACTTTGGAAATTCGATGCTAGCCATTTCCGAAGAGAGATCATCTTCGAACAGCGAAGTGACCCTACACTTTTCAGCGCATTTCCCAGGTCGCATCGCGAGTGTGCCGAAGGCTTTTGGGGGATTTGTCGCGATCTAAGACCCGTCCAACGAGTATTAGCGACCGATATACATCGCCGGAGGGTTCGACAATCCCCGATTAGTCCTGGAGAACTGTTAATACCCTGAAATCGCAGTCCGGCACATCGATTTACCGTAGGCGACACCGTTGAAACAGCATATTTAGCGTCCGCTCATCCCGCTCGCGAAATATTAAACAAGCGAACCACCTAGTCGGGACGGGCTGTGCACAGTTTTTATCGACAGGCCTCGAGGTAATTAATTATCGTTCGATGGGTATTACACGTGCCGGTGTTTCTCTATATTTTTCCCGGTAGTATCCGATCCGTTGGGAGGCCGGTTTACAATGGAACAGAGTCCCGGTAGCGAACGGACTCGCCCGGAAATAAATCACGGATGTTTTCGCACGCCGGCCACGGGATCATGAGTCATTAGAGCCGCTTATTACGATTCCCCGGGCCAGATAAGGACCCGATAAATTCTAATTAGAACGAGAGACAAGAGGGCAGAGAGCAGGATAAGGTTTGAACCTCTCACTCGCTTCTTCGTCTCGCGAACTTCCGAGTGCATTACCGACACCGCGAGTGTCGGTCCGATATAAATCACTATAGCGATACACTACAATGCTACTGCACTGGCCACCGTGATGGCACTCCTGGACCATCGTCGCTTTTACACCGAGGACGATCTGCCACTATCTGATCGGTGCCGTGTCGTTACCTCGACGTTGCGCCGCTGCTTGTCATTTTATTTCGTTTTTTGATAACATGCGAACTCCTTGCACTAAAATCACGTCTTGGTGATACCTCTTGGTGATACACTTGACGCATCCTTAATCTTTCAACCAGTGTGCAATTTGATTGTTAAGGAGAGCAGTGATTTCCTAGTGATTTCTTCCTAAAACCTATCATTTAAGTTTCTTCAGTGAACAATTCAATTTTTGAATATTAAAAATAATAATATGTTACATTGGGGGCATAACTGTGAATTGGAAGAAATAAGAAATATAGATTGTTCAAAAAAATGTACGAAAGAAGACAAACCATCTATAAAAGGATAGGCTAACAAGACAGACTTGAGAATTTTCAGAAATGATTGTCTTGGTTTTCGCAATGATATCACCGGTGACCACCCTCGACCCAGTGACAATCGTAACAACAAACCCCAAACAGTATCGGACGCACCCGCGAGGACACAATTAGACATTATCAAGTATACATCGTACTGTTAACGCCGGCTACCAATCACACACCCGGGAGAACACAATTAAGCGTCGCCAAGAACGCATAGGTACTCAGGACATGATCAAGCTCGCAACATAGTTAAAGACGCAGCTATTATAATAGCTGCAAGCCCGGTTGATGACGAGCTAATCCGTGCTACGTTAGCCTCTCGATGAATCTACGGCGGAAACAAGGCGCATCCGGACAGCCTCTTAACCCGCCGAGCTACAGATGTTTCCGGCAAGCTTGCCCAAGATGATCCCTAGATCTTAGATCCTCGACTACTCCCCATCCAAGAAATTTTTCATCAAGCTCTTAAACCAGCTCTTCGTTAACGCTAAATCTACCATTGCCGGTCAAATGATCGGTTTCATATTTTTCATTTTGCAATTATTGAAATTATAAAGTTGTTCACATGGAAATTGATTCGACAAATTTTTTTATCCAACCATATATTGTGATACAAAATTGCACAGCCTCTAAATAAATAGAGCCTCGTCATTTTTATAAGCTAACACATTTCAATCGCACAATCTTGAAAAAGCTTAATTTTCTGTCAGAGCGAGACTCTTGAAGGATCTATTCGAAAGTCTTTGGAAATAGACTATAGACTTAAAAAAATTTATAGCTTAATAGATAGTATATTAGCATTGAACTTCAAGTACTATGGTCACGATCGACCCAATCAGTAATACTTAAGCTTCAAATCGTCTCAAGATATCGACACGTGTCCACAAAACAACGATTCCGAATTCGAATACGAAATATCTGGGTAAGATTTCGAATCCTCGCGGCCTATAAAGCGTTTCGAAGCGGATTCGGCGCACAGGCACGCGTCTTCTGGCGAGCCCGTGCAAAAAGCTGGCATCGTTTTCGCGAGCGAAGGGAAGAAGGTGGAAGTAGCTCTCACGCGGCGACCGAGAAAATCATTAGGCGGGCCGAAAGAGCCCGGGCTCTTCGACGGAAGCTTCTTGCAGCCGACATGGAGTCCGCCTGTATCGCCTCGCCCCTCGTCCCTTCTTTAATTAAATTCCCGTCTGACTCTCATCCCTTCCTCTTCTACCCTCTCTTCTCTCCCTGAGAGACCGCTTTTTCTTGTCGCGATGTTGTTCGAAGATCTCTTAGGCGTGAACGATCGCATGCACACGCGCTAACCGCCTAACCCGTGCCCGGCTGCTAATTGACGGATTAATTAATTAGTGAAAATGATCACGTGGTGAATGAAAACGTGGATCGTTCGAGTTAGTCGGAACCAGCAATGTTGAATCAGTTCCAGAAAATTTGGAATCTGCCATTTTGACAATCTCCTATAGTCAATTGTACTATCAGAGGAATTAATAGACTGCGGATCTTTATGCAAAATAAAAATGGTCTGCATTGATTGTGGAAAGCGGGAGTAGAATAAAAATTTATTTCATCCCTTAATGACTTGATTGCATTAAAGACAATATTACAATAATCTTCAATTTGTCTAATCTTCTACTGTTTTATATTTCACCGATCCAATTTCTTCATAAATCCATAAAAATCCGCAGTCTAGTTATTGAGTTAAACTATGGACCGAATAGGATCTATTATGTTCAATATTGTCAAGAAAAATTGTTTAAAATTAGTATCGATCAAGGAATTGTTTTTCTAAGAAACATTTTCAAAAGAAATTAGTGCTGCGATAGGTCAAGCTTGCAAAATTCCACATAGTAAGACAATGTCCGCAGCCTCGACTTCCGGTCGCATGCTCGTATAAGGTCGACGCGGAAGAGCAAGAGGAGCAAGAGATCCCGCCGATCAATCGCGGAGGATCGCGTGAGACACGTACCCGCGGAGTTTGGCACCGCATTAATTACCGGTCGCCAACAATGGCACAATAATTAACAATTACGCAGTTCGATAATTATATACCTGCCGGCTGAGTTATCGCTCGGGCCTCTGTGTTTCGTCTGCACGGACGGTTTCGGTCACGCACGCGCGAGCGCAGATACAGCACATACACAGATCCACACACACACAAAGATCGACATCATCTCCCAGCTAGCAGCAACAGCAGCAATAGCTCTCTCCCTCTGGCTCCGGGTACAGAGAAACCGATAAATATATGCGAATCCGGCGCAGCGAACGATCTAATTATGCTCGAACAATGGCCGCGCGCGTATCGGACGCCGGCTGAAAACCTGATAAAGCGGATAAAATGCGAGCCGAGTGTCCCTCCCGCTCTAGGTTCGACGAATTTCCGAGCCGGTCCGAGAGCGCTCACCGGAAACCCGGTGAGCCCGCCCAGGTGATTTATCTCCTGGCCAGGCCTCTTGCCAGCACAGTCTACTAGAGGGGCCAGACCCGTGAATCTGTCTTGATTTACTACGGAGCCGCGGCAACGCATCGATGCCTCATAATGCCTTGTAATTACCGGCGCTCCAGTCCGGGGAATCACGCTCTTCAACCGACGATAACAGCCCGGGACGAACAAACTCACTTCCTCAGACCTCTTTCTCAACACCGGAATGATTAACACGTCCACTCTGCCGCGTTGCTCGTGAACATCGGTATCGCGATTTGTCTTTCATCTTTAGAAATTCATTTTTCTCGCGATACTTGGTTCCGTTCAAAATATTTTGATTTGTTTCGCTTCGATTGAAACACGAAACTGATAGACTTGTTACTTTTCAGCTTAAGGGGGTAGACTCGTATCCAGGATTGCAAGGGTGCGGGATGCGCCTTCTTTCCATCGATAATGGAAAGATGGAGCTTTTAATTAGTCAAGCGCTAGATAAAAGATTAATCTAGGCCGCAATCACCTCCCTCAAAAGTCCTGCTTTTTACATTTACGAGGCTTAATTTGTATTATTCGGCAGCGTGATTTCCATTATTCGGAAGCATACAGCTGCGCATGTTTCTATCTTCATAAAGCTGCGACAGCTACATGCTGGGAAGCAAGAGTAAAATAAAAATTGATTTCATCCCTTAATCCCCTGCCTTCCGATTTATTTTACGATTTCAGTGATTAAAACTTTTTTTATAATTCTTCATTTCCTAAAAAAGGAGAAACGCTATTGTACGCCTGTATGTTTCCCAATAGCTATACATTAACAAAACCAAAATAGAATTTCATTTCGATTTAAAGGAAATTAATAACATATATATTTATTAGACTCTGTTAAGAATCTTCATCACGAGTCTGACACGATATTGTAAGGCAAGGGGTTAATGACTTTATTGCATTAAAGACAACATTACGATAATCTTGCCAATTTCTTCATAAATGCATAAAAATCCGCAGTTTGATAAGGAATAAAGTGTCGTAACTTCCTGGGACACGATCCTATTCTATGTAACAGAAAATATATTTTCCGTGACGGTATCTTGATTCCGGCAAGTGTATTCTTGAAATTGTAAATTTGGGCAAGAGCAACAGCGAATCAGCACGTTGTGGACTGCAAAATGCAAATTTATGATAACCCCGATAGAAAGTATCTCTTTCCTTCCTTTCTCTCTCTCTCTCTCTCTCTCTCTCTCTCTCTCTCTCGCCTTCTCTTTCCCGCTCCCGCAACTCAACCTCGTATATTTACTACACCGTCGTGAATAGGAAGCAGACGCTCGTCGCGTAAATAGGCTCGCCTGTGTAATACGTTCGCGGGTAGCTACTACCGCCGTTACGCGAGACGTTACACGAAAGAATTTACAGCTGGACGAAAGCCAGGTCGGTGAAAAAAAGAAGTGCCGAAGAATATGTACCATAGAGAGGCGAAAAATCGATCCACGTGGCTCGAGAACACGCGACACTCTTCAGTCCCCTTTCTTCAAACGGGAGAATTTTCAGAAAAATTTTCTGGATTATTTATCTCAATGATTTTTTATCCTCATGGTCCATGGCACTATGAGAAACAGAAGCCATTCGAAAATGTATTTCCTCTTTGAATAATTTCACTTAGTCAAAAACAATATAAAACTATCATTTAATTCATCTAACATCTTTCCAGTTTTGTATTTAATTGATCCATGTTTTGTCATAAATGCATCGAATTCGCAGTCCAATCATGAGAATTGCCAGAAACTAATTAAAGAAATCATTTCAATTTGAAGAAACAAGTAATCTCAGCATCCCAAGGTCACCGCCCCACCACTCAGTCCACCGGAATCGCTATCAGCTGTTAGGATCGACTTATCCGTTTCACTTCGGAGGGGAGAAACTCGGCCATCGTCGACGTGACGGTGGCATTACGCAACGACGGACGCATACTCGAGGAGCCCATAGTCCCCGGTGCAATCGTCAGCGAGAGATCTACACCCGGGATCCCTCTTGCTGCATGTTTTATTTATCGAGTGCATCGACGGGCTGCGATGCATCGCATCGCATCGCATCGCAACGCGTCACGACGAAGACCGAAGGAAGGTGGTACGTACATGACGTGATTTATGGGTGCAACACCTGACGGCATTTTGTTCGCTTTTGCGTCAGCGTTGTTACGTTGGCAGCCAGTTCCGCCCTTTTTTGTATCCCCCTCCTCTAGCGGCCCATTAGTAATGCCTTGGTCATTACCGAGGCCCTCAGTCGATTTCCCGTGGCTAATAAATCCCGATAAAATTTTCATCCTACCTCCCTCTCCCGCTCCTCCTTTCTCAACCCCTCTCTTTCAGACCCCCCGGAAACTTCCTCGAGGAAGATCGTCCAGAAGCTTGGATCTGCTCGGCTTCGATTGTTTCGCTGTTTCGTAAAACGAGAAAATGATACACGTAATGAAATAGGAGGAATATTTCCTCACGTAGAGGAAATATCTATGTTTTTTGTATGAATTACATTGATTCATATTGTATTCGAATCGCATTAATGACTTTCCTACTATATTTAATTTATGCTTATATTCTACTCGTATCCATTCTCTCTAGGTGGTCAAAAGGTTCACAGTGTTTGCGCGAAAATCACATTAATTGAGACTTGATAAGCGCAACAGATCTGTTTGCACGCGAACCTCCATTCAGCCGCCTCCGGAAGTGAATTTTTCCGAGTAAATTAAAGCCCGCGACCGGTTATAAATCAACCGGAGGCGAGAAACCGGGTAGAAACCACCCCCTCTGCACGCGGGTGGAGAGAGAGAGGGAGAGAGAGAAGAGGACTGGTAATCCGCGAGCAATTTAATCGCGTAATTACAGTTTCCCGTACTGCCGCTTTGAATCCCGTTCTGACGACGCGGCAGCTATCAAATTTGAAATAGAGAGGAAATGCTGCCAAATATTTTACGGCGAACCCAGCCCTTGTCTCTCGATCTAACCCAGATCTAGAAATAGATTTGACCTCGCGAAGAACAAGAAAAGAAATGCAAACAGTCTAATAATAAGAATGGAAAATGTAACTAAATAACCAGCAGCTCCAAACAAAAGCTCAATACCAATAACAGTGAAACAAAAAAACAGAAAATGAAAGGGCAGGTACGCGAGAGCAATGAAAACATTGAAATCATGTCACAATATTATACTTGCCGTTGCACCAAGTACTCCCGGCGATATTTCCGGACGATTAAGTTCCGTGATGATCCAGGGGGGGGGGGGGGGGGGGGGGAAATTTTTCGAAAAGGGTCCTGCAGGGGGCGAAGCAACTGCAGCCGGTTCGCGATTACGGACTATTAAAGCTCGCGGGAGGGTGGCCGGGTCGTTAAACGTGACCGGATATGAAATACTCCGTTGCAAGAACTACCCTCTCCTCCCCTTGCCCCGGAACTAACTTCGATTCCGGATTGTAATTAAAACCGTCTCTTATAACGCGACGTGGCTCGTAAAGGGTTTTAGGCCGGTAGCTCATTTATAATTTCGACGGTCGTTTCGGGGGCTCTCGGAGGGAGATTACAAAGAAAAACGTGTTTGCGGATCGCTCTGCCAGCGGGATCGCTGATCCTTTTGATCCCGGGCACGGAATTAATCGTTCCGTTGGAGCGCGGAACATGAAACGGATTCGCAACGAAATTTTACACGGTCCCGCTTTATCCGGTCCACTCTCTCTCTCTCTCTCTCTTGACTTTTCAAATCGATAACAACATCGGGCTGCAAAAAAGAAATCCCATAATAGAAGCGGGTACGATCCCGGCGCCCGGTGTCGCACGCAGTTAAAATAATTCACGATTCGGCCCCAAGTAATCCCCGTTTCGCGTGGCCGGAACGAGCGCACACTTCGTTCCGCGGGATAAACGCTCCAAATCGACGGGTTTCAATTTAACATCGGATTTAGCACGCCAGTTGTTTTTCATACACGCCCGGCGTTGGACACTCTAGCCATTGTCCGGTGCAGCTGGAGGAACCCCGTTAATTTCTCTGTCCCGGCTACTTTCAATTAATAGATTACTGCGTGTGCAACACGCTCGACGACGTTCCCTGGTGCCTGCTGCTTCGACAATAACAGGAGACCGACCGTCGAAATGGTCCAATTCTCTTGTTTATCTTCAAGATGCTGAAAATCATTTCTCGAATTTATTTAGTCGTGCGTGGCCAACAAGAAGTTAATTGCCACTGCAAATGGCTTTCCAGCTATGTATAATAGGAAAATGTTAAGAACATGGAATCAAGTGGAAATTGAAAACTGTATCCACAAATTGTAAGAGCACGTAGCTACTTACTAATTTCTATCAGCTAGGTTGAGCTTGACAAAGAAAAATCCCAGCAGTGTTATCGATAACAATAATTGATTTGAAGTTGTACTATAGCCGCCGATCCAGCAGCAGCGTAGTTATGTTGTTTTTTTATGAAGCTCTGCTTATATGTATATATACAAAAATTATCTTTTCTTTCTTTTTCTTTTCACGACCAAATTTCAATACAAGCGGGATGGGTCCGCGTACCTGTAGTAAATAGTTTTTATGTTTTGAGGATGAGAAGGTCGGTAAATACACGGCGAATTCTCCGTCTACGACTACCAGTTTCAGTGTATCATTCGACAAGAGAAGACGTGCCTTCCTTGAGCTGAAAATTAATAAAGTGAAAGAAAGTGAAATAGTGTTTGGTGAGTGTTTATTTAAAATGCCCTAAACCAATAAGGGGGAGATTACGATAACCGTGGCCCCTACTTTGAAGGTTAAATTTATGTTCCCTCCTCATTTTAACCGCATTTAATACAACAGATATTCAATGGGCCTGGTTTACCTGGTAAAGTAGATTTCTTTTTTTTTATAAAACTGCAAATATCTCGGAAACTATGCGAGATATGACAAAATATCAAGAGACCTTTTTTGTAGAAAATTAAATTTCCAACAATTTATGTCCTATGACATTTTTCTATCAGCTGCGCAGTTTCTGAGTATATTTATAAGTTGCAGAACAATTGCCTCTCCCCCGAAATAATGGTCGGGGAAACATAAAGGCTCCGTTCTGAAAAGACTAAATTCTGGATGACATCTACAATGGGAAGATTATGTGAACAGAGTGAGTTGTGATTAGGTTATGGGTAGGGGCGGAGAGGGCCGGCCGTCAGGCCGGCCCGACCACTCATACGAAAATCCAGGAGTAGTTTCGAATATCTCGAAAACTAAGAGATCTGCTCTTATCTGAAAAGGAAAAAGTTGTTCAAAATGTGTAGTTGCATAATATATTTAAATTTCATCAAAATCGGAGAGGATTTCTAAATAATTACTCTAGTTTTTTGGAAATATCTCGGGAACCGTTCATTTCCTCAAAGCAATTCTTTCAGTTTCATATTATACCCCGTTCCCCTTTCCCCCTACCACCCATCCCATCGGGTGTTGTCATTATACTGAACCGCTGTCAATAAAGTATTTAAAAATAATTGAAAAAAATTTCAAAAAAATTAAAATTCCAGTGAATATTTTTCGTGAAAAATGGAATTTTAACATCATTTTAATGTTTTTTATATAGGAAATTTAATTTCCTACAAAAAAGGTCTCTTGATATTTTGCCATATCTCGCATAGTTTCCGAGATATTTGCAGTTTTTATAAAAAACAAGAAATCTACTTTACCAGCTAAACCAGGCCCATTGGATACCTGTTATATATACATTTTTTTCTTAAAATGACCCCAGGAACACAAATTTAACCTTCAAAGTAGGGGCCACGGTTATCGTAATCGTGCCCCAATAAGTTACCCCATGATGAGTGTACAATAATAACGGAATTCAGAATAATTATGAGTACTCGTACGAAAATGCTCGTAGCCTTCTCCGAGAAGCGATCGGTACGACTAAAAATGATTTTGTTAACGATGAATCGAAACGAGGCCACCGCGACGGCGGCGACTCGATGAATGAAAACGCTTTCGGAGGCCGAACAAGAAAACAGGGATCTATCTCGTCCTCGATCGCGAACGAATAACAGCGTTTGGTAATTACATCGAAGGATATGAGCGATTGGAAGATAATTACGATCGAAAGCTCGATAAATTGCTGTGAAAGCGCATCGCAGCGATCAGGAGCTGACTCCGTGGTTCTTCTGAATTGACGTCACGCTGAATGGACCCGGGAATTGATTTCATTCGTCTCGGTTTCTCGCTGAATGCGCGCACGATCGTCAGACAAACCTCTCCTCCTCCTCCGCTCCCCTTGCCCGTGTTGCCCTGTCCACCATTTGCTCAAAATATCAATTTTCGTAATATATGTGTTCATAAATTTTCACCAAATAAATAACGGTATAAACGCGCGCGATGCTTAGCCGTAATTTAGAGAGACCGCGCGAAATGATTTATCGCTCGGTGAGTAAGTAAATTCGAGGCGGTCCGTTCGCGAACGAAAACGAATGACGTTTCCTCTCTCCCTTTCTCTCTTTTCCTCTTTTTCTTCTCTCTTTCTGGCGTCGTTGTGCTTGACCAATTTGCCGAAGATTTCTCACGTCCGCCATTCGCGCCCCATTGATATATCGGCGGTACTTTGTCAAGCGCAGTGTACTTCCGATAATACCCGTGACACGATCGATTTTTTTCACGAGAAACCAATTACTATTCCTCGCTGGTTGAATTTCGGACACGCAGTCCGACTTCCAGACCGAGTCGATTTAACTTGGCATTTTAACTTTCGTTTAACCACCTTCTATATGAATTTCTCAAATTCAGAGTTATTTCGTATTTGAAATTATTCTGAACTGCTAGACTTTCAATTCTGTTCGAACACACTTGGATCTTTCAATTTGAACCATTTTGACTTCCTATTTTTGAGTTTAATGCACATTCGAAATCAACTGTAACCCTATTTGAAAAAAATTCACCGCTCCGAATTTTCGTGTACAGTTCGAATTCGAATTCAATTGCGTAAGTGGTTCATCAGTCAGAAAGGGTGGGTTCACTGCGAACAAATAGCTGAAAAAAACTTTTTGATGTCACCGGGATTCGAGCCTAGGTATCGCGCGCGGTCATAGACAAGAGTTCTACTCATTACGCCACGAGCAGCGCGCCCGTTAATTGCCACTTTCCGTGTATTTCTACCGCTTCGATCCGGCCTCTCTACCCCAGAAATCAATTCAGAAGCCGTGCGGAACATCAAAACCAATTAGGACATCGGTTTCCAGGTCTGTTCCGGCTATTTCTCTATCCATCTAGTTCCTCGTTCACCCGTTCCCGTTCGCCGATCCAGGCGATTCGCGCCGGGCGTCAAAGAGCACGACCCCGTTGCCATTCAATTACAAGACAAATGACTCTTTTGTGTTTTCAACGGAACACCCGAAGGCGGAACAGGAGGCAGGCACCAGCAACAACCCACAGGAGAGACGCGTCCACGCGTCTCTAACGAACAGACACCTCACGATCGCAATAAATCAATGTGCAACCTAATTAACTGACGGCTTCGGCCTATAATGGAGGCTTCATTACCACCGGGCACGCTAATTACGCGAATCCAGACTCCGACACGAGCTTGGCCCTAAGTAGACACGGCAGTTTCACGGGCCCCGATTCCGTGTCGTTCTGTCTTTGACCGCTGATTGTTCCGACGAGTACTCCAATTAGCACGTTCGCATATTGCGTGCACGTTGACACCCTCTCCTGCACTAATCACCGCAAATTTCGTTCGTTTCCCTCATCGATACCTCGAGTCCCCATCAATTTTTCATATTTTTACTCTTCTGGTACACACAGACCGTTTGGATCGTCAAGATGTTCTGGTACTAATATATTTAATGAATTACTAATTTCTAGACCGCAGATCTCCATGCAAAATAATTTTCTGTAATTAATTTCGAGAAGCAGGATTTATATAGAATCTTGTTTTCTTTGTCCTCATATTGAATTTCAGAATCATTTCGAATTTCCAATTCGAATCTTTTACTCGAAATCGATTTCGAATTCCAATTGAGTAAGTGGTTCGTCAACGCCATACGATGCCACAGGGCGGTTTATATCCCAGGCTATTCTTTTGTAGGCTTTCAAAAAACCTGAAGAATTCTCGACTATTCAAGTCTCCGCTGTAATACTTTGAGCAATAAAGAATAAAAATGTTACGGATTAAATTCGGATGTGCTCACGGAGTGTTAATACAGAAGAACGAGTTTTTCCGAGTTTTAATCTACTCGTCGAAGTATAACGGCCCCGCAATCGTTCGGCGCGGCGCGCGAGCTATAAAGGATTCACGGTCCGGGTATTATCGGTTTCTACTAATTCCTCGTCGGGCTGTAAAGAAAATGCGAACGAGCGATTACCGGTCGCGGAATACGCAATTACGGGGTAAATTCCGCGTCGTGACGCTTTGTTGTTCCCAGATCAGAATATAAAGGCCGGGTAATTACGGGGAGGGAGGGGGCCGAAATTACACCATGTTTTATAATCAACGTAATCACATCCGGCACTCCGAAACGAACAATTAACGTCCACGTATCGCGGGTCGCCGGGGCCGGCCCCGTTTTATCATATTAATCGTCGCGCTGCGCGCCGCGCCGCTGCTGCACCGTTTTCGATGCACCGCGGAGCTGCGTCAGAGCTGCACCGCTGCTGCAAACTCCGACGAATAAATGTGAGCTTCTGGGTTCCGCCTCGGTCGCGTTTGTTTATTGCACAAGGAATCGAATACGGCCCAACGACGCGACGCGGGATAACAGCTTCCACCCTCTTTCTCTCTCTCTCTTCGTTCACCTTAACTTTCTTCATATAACTTCTTCCATTCGTTGTTCTCGTCGTATCGCGTCCCGTAGAATTGCGTTCGTGCATCGACACCGGCGATAAAAGAATGCAGACAACGCGTAAATGGAACGAGCACGGTATTCTTCGTTCGAAGTTTGACGAGACACGGCCAATTTCTAGACGAAGAGCGCCCTGAACGATTGCGACACTGCGCGGAGCGTTTATGTTTATGGGAACTGTGGAGAGACAGGCTTCGTCAATTTCTCCAACGTGCGGTTATAGCTGGTAATTCGATGCGCGAGTGACGGGGAATAATGTGCAGTATCGCTCAATGCAGAAAGATTTTTCTGGAAGACAAAAACTGTAAGCGGGGAGAATATGTTTCAATGTTTCTTGCATTCGATACATTCCGTGGAATTGTTTCCTCCGAACCATCACGTTTCTTTCTTATCTCGTTCTTCTGTTATTCGAATATTTTATTGAGATGTTTTCCGATTTTGATAGAATATTTTTACTTGGTATCATTTTATTCAACTGTGAAAATCAACGTCCTAAGAAGTTCTGTAGGGAGACAGCATCGTACGAGCGCGGCGAGCGATCAAACTTCAAATTCCACAATTATTATACATAATTGTCGACATAAATAAAATTGACAGAAGAAGAAATATACTTGGCTGCTGTTCCCTACAATTGTGACTTGGACAATTTTTATTTTGCATGCATCTAGCAATTACTTTCGTAACCTTTTAACATCTCGTAGATTCTATCAATTTACTTCATACATTGCGATAAAAATTAATGTACAGGTTTCATTGAAAAAAATGGTACCGACCAAAGTGTTAATGGAGCATTTCTTATGGTCCCGAATTTAAACATTTCACTCGACAGACTGAGGCACCGAGGTAAAAGAACGAAAAGAACGGAAAGTAACAGAAAAAAGAAGAAGATGACAACCTTTCGGTTAATAAGGTAAAACTGTACGCACTCGAAACGAGAAATATTTAATTAAGTTGGACGTTCGGGGTCCAAGATATCCGGGCGTCCAAAGAGGTAAGGTACGAGGCTGAAAGTAACAGGCAGATTTCTGCGAGGCTCGATTCCCCAGTAGATAAGCGGGCCGTGATATCCGATGATTTGATACTTTGATGATTTTAGAAACTTTTCAAGGCGGCACATTCAAAGTTTTCACGACGGCAACGCTCCGAGGGTAGAGAGGCTTCTTCTCCGAGGCCTCTCGCGAGAGAAGAGTTGCTGCAACGGTTGCTCGCACGGTTTTAAAGGGACCTCTTCTGTTTTCGACCGGCTGAAAAGAAAACTTTATCTGGCCGTGATTAAAGAAGCCGGAAGCTATCTTCGCGATCTACGCAACGCGGGGCCGCCTCGGGAGCTGCGAGAGAACAAAATTGGACCGGCCCGTAATGAGATTATAAATTAAACTCGATGCGGCCACGTTGCGCGAACGAGGAGCTGTGAGATTAAGCGGAGAACTTCCTGAAAGGAAGTAGACACTTCTTTTTACAACGAGCTTATCGCGCATCAATTGTGAGCTACGAAGTTCTGCTGTTTGTTTATTAGCTGTGATTGAACGCTTCCGCTGTGTACGCTTGTGATTTCCTCCACTGCTAATGGAGCAAGATTTTTCCCTTCTGTTTTCCTTTTTAGATAATCCTTTCGATTTTCTTGACGAGTGTAGTTGATTATACTCTGTTGCAGCATGTGAGATCAAAGATTATAATGCTACATATAATTATCAGTGAAGTATAAACTCTTGCGTTGACGCTTGAAGATGTTTCCGTATAGCATATCGTATATTAAAATAATTTATCAATAAAACTCGAATAAGTCGAATAAGACGTGGTCCTGTAGGATAATTCGACGATGATTTATAAGGAAAACGAGTAGGTGAAATAATGTAGAAATTTGTGAAATTTTAGGATGTAGATTAACTTATTCGATAAATATTTCTCATCCAGTTCTGACTTAGCTAGTTGTTAATATAAAGGCAAAAATAACGTGTTTACTATGTTGAACGTGCTCTTGACACTTTTCTTGCCTTTAACCTGTCAGTTTTTCTGTAGAGGGAATTTTTAAGCTTGCTAACAGGTGGCAGCGGATTACAGCGCACTAAACGTAACTACATTATTCATTAACTAGACCAGTCTACGAGCACAGTGTTTTATAAAGTCCGCTAATTATTATTTCATGAGCAATGCAAAGAATTACAGAGGTCTAAATTATGACAGAGTGCAGGTTCGGTCACATTCGTTACGCATGAATGTCTGCAATGAAACGATGAAACATTCTTCGAGGAGCGAAAGCATAGTTGTTGCAGTGGATGGATGTCAGTGGCCGTGGGTCAAAGGTGAAACGCGTCCGAGCATAATCACAAAAACAGTCGAAAGGAGTAGTTTGGCGAGCAACAGTCCCCCGGAAACGGGGCATTTTAATGACGCGAAACCCGCCACGGAACTCGGATGCATACACCGCACTGCACTGTTGCGGTGCAGTGCATTCGTTCTGCGCGTCAGACAAGATTACCCCAGACGCTGGCCAACTAGTTCCCTGATGCGCTAACTCGCTCTCTTCGCGAATGATGATATAAGCGCAGCGCCATCGCTTCTCATCGCATCGCTCGGTCTTAAACTGTTCCGTCGAAAGGCACGATGCAATAGCTCGAGGTGTCGAGTCCCATAATTCGTTGCTGTTCACGGGGACAGGAAACGAATGAATCATCGTTCCGCGAGTCAGTTCGATTATAAATCCTCGCGCGATCGGCGAGTTTAATCCGCGGAAATCGAGGTTGCTCTGCGTTTTAAGTCGCGAGGGAGTTGCTGAATTTGATGAACTCCACATTTCATGCGATTAAACACGATTAACTCTTTCCCCACTGGCAAATTAACCACTGTGATCGGGCACGAAATTTTCTACGACTATAAGAACGTGCAGTTGAATGAGAAAAGAAAAGTCTCCTGGCAGGAATTCGAAAGGAATGCTGTAGCAGAGCGGATTGAGTCATTCCACTGACACTTTCGATTCTAGCCGAATTATTGGCTAACCATTGGCTATTCGAATCTCCAGATTCAGAAGTATCTCGAATTTCGAATTGGATTCTTGCACAACACTTCACGAATTTTCGGAATTTGAAATATATCTTCGAACCTTTAGTTAAAACATTTGGAATTCGAGATGCAGACTTTGAATTCTATTCGACATTGAATTCCAAATATATCTTCAATTCTAACATTTCATGATTCTTATTTGAATTTTGGTGTTCAGTATTTTTTTTTTAACGACGTAAATGGTTCATCAACGCTAGATCGTGAATTTATAGTGAACAAATCGTTGGAAAAACAACCGCACAATCCCTTTCCGACGTCACCGGGATTCGAACCTAGGCCCACGCGCGGTCGTCAAGAGCTCTACTCATTACGCCACGTGTAGCGTGCGCGATAATTACCACTTTCCTTGTATTTCCACCGGCCTATCTCGCTAACCGTTTCGAGATTCTCCTTAACTGAAGAGTATGGCGTGGGAAACCGGTGAGAACAGTTCACAATTGCAGGATCAGAGGATCGATCAGGTTCCATTGTAAGTGGATAAAGCGTGCGGCGATCGGCGTCGCCGCCGGCAAATTAACTTTTGCCATTCATAATTTACACGAGGCTGAATGGCCCCGATTAATGCGCCGGCATTAAATCAATTGCGCTAATACTCGCATCGGCTAGACTCTCCCCCTGTGCATAAATACGGGGGGCTCGTTAAAAACAAAAATTAATGCCCTCCGGTCCGCGCGCACGCCGCGAAATTCGCGCGTTTCCGCCGCGCCGCGCCGGATCGTTAAGTACGCGTCCCGTAACGAAATTATCGGTGCCCGCCCTCGAAATCGAAATTAACATCAAACGCCCGCGTTCGAGAGTGTGGAGGTAGGGGGGCTTTTGTCGTGGAACGGCGAGGAAAAAACTGGCAAACTGTTTGCTGAAGCGATTGGCTCCGGGAAATCGATAGAGGGCGATCGATCGGCCGTGAACGCGATCCCCGAACGAATCTTTTCGGTGATGACTCGCGGACCTCGCTGTCCACGATTATTTATTCGAGCTGTAATTGTTGCAGATAATTTCGCGGTGCTCGCCGAATTTGCGAGCGCGAGTTGTGACGCGTGCGAAAGAATCACGAAGTGTCTAGTTCGAAAGAGTGACAGTTAAACATTGCTTTGGGTAATTAATAGTTGTTTTTTTTTTGGGCGATCGTTAAATAACAAATTCGATCGATACAGATGTTAGTAGTTAGAATCTCTCCTTACTATTGATGTTTGAGCTGAGCCTCGTTCATGCTGGCTTCGACAATCGATACAGGAATCAGTCGAAGCATTTGATTGAACTTCAGATGTTTCATCGGAATTATATATTATCTTATTTTCGGAGGTACGTTATGCTAATGATGGATTTTTAGGTCTGCCAATGATTTTTCGGTTCGAATTAATGGCCTTTAGAATTTCAAATTCGTGACAACTGTATTTGAATTGATCGTTGATGCGTTATTGTAATGAGTAGATATTATTCATACTATTGAAATGAGTGGTGTTATTAATATTTTGTTGCCTGGCAATTGTGGGAATTGTAACCAGTCGTGCCACTATAAGGAGGAAAAATGGTATAATAATCATGTGAGAGTATCGGTCGGTTGATTGGTAGGATAATTGCTTCTCCGATCAGAATTATCCACTGGCAGGAAATTGACGAATTTTTATTTTTCCACTTTGTGTTTCCAATTCGTCAAAAATGTCATCTGCATCAGCGTAGCCAGCGTAAATAGATCATCAAAAAATCTACACTTGAAATGAGATCGAAATCAACTAATTTTAGGGGTGGTTTCAACTTTAAATTAATTTTAGAAGAATTTCTATGATAATCTAATTTAGAGGGATCCTTATAATTTAATTTTTTGCAAATGATGCAAAAAACGTTGCTTTTGCATAAAAATCCGCAGTTTAATTATTACAATAAGTTAGGGGTTAGGTAGTAGGATCTCTAAATTCTACCAATTTGTGTCTGATACAAAGGGGTCTGTGAGAATCAAGAAAATCGGACAATAAAGTCATATTCGTCTCAACGATTGCGCCTGAATGTCTTTGGAGGACGCTTGATTGGTTCCCTTAATGAAAGCGCGCCAATTTTCCCATAGAAAAGAGAGGGAGAGAGAGAGAGCGAAAGAGAGAATGATAGAGAGGAGAGGGTAGCGTCCAATTACCGGCACGATGCGTTTCATTGCGCGAAAAAGCCGCCGCAACAAAATAACCGGCGAAAGTAACGAGGAACGTCGATTTAACTGCTCGTGTCCGGATCGGTCAATTGAACTGTTTCTAGCCGGGACGGCGCGGCGGCGTACAGGTTCGAAACGGTTCGAAACGGGTCCGCAAGCGGCCGACCGCGTAAATTGTCACCCTGCGCACGGTTCTTTTCCATCGAAATCTGTTAACGGTAACACGGGAACTGTGTTCGAGTCAATTGCGCCCTGATAGACTGCCGTGTAACCGTACAAGGTAAATCCTACGGGTTAACTCTGTATGCTAAAAGTGCGGCTGGCTCGTCAATACGTCCCCTCTCCCCATTTCCAAAAAAAGAAGAAAGAAAACAACCAGTATGCACTGGGCATCTAAAATCCGTGCATCCTTCGTCTACCTTGTCATACCGTTTAGCTCCTCTATCTCGTTCGACAATAAATTTTTCAATCGTAATGACCAGACGAGAGGTGGCTAATAGTTTCTTGAAATTTTTTCAAGAAGAAATTCGAGAAGCTCTTTTTATAATTAGTTTTTTACTTTGAAATGTTTCAAAATGTTTGAATAAGCCACGGTCTAGTTGGACCAAAATGGTAAAAGCTGCCAATGCATCAAAGGATCAGACTTTTTCGAACTATTTGGAGTCCTGGATCTAGGTGGAATAATGATGTCCAGCAGAGGGAAGATAAACGAACAGATCTACTCACCGGAGGACAGTTTGGACCTCTGCAACAGCCATGTCTGAAGAGCAATCCTCTCCCGATGCCTGCAGAAGAACTCCGGCCTGATCCCGTGTCTCTTCAGGAACTCATCGCACTTTCTGAAGGCAGCTAACGCCTTGGCGGCCTCGACCTCGTCGATGTCGGCGAGAACGTTCGGGCAGGAGCTTCGCCTCGAGGACGAGGACCGTTCCTCGTACGTCTCGTCGGGTAGAAGCATACCCATTCCCGCGGGATAGGATAGGCTCCCCGGGCAGCCCGGCGGCTGTTGCTCCTCCTCGATCCCCTCGGGTTCCTTTCGACAGCTGTCGTCGGAATTCTCGGCTGTCTCGCAACTTCCAGGCCGCGGCACTCGTCCAAAGCACATATTAATCTTGGCCGTGCCCTCTCTGCCTCGGAAAAGCGTCTCTAATCGGCCAGGAAACTAGTCTCGGTCGAGCGGGCCACGTCGAAATCCTTCTTCTAACCCCAATCCACGCGATTTCTCCTTTGACAGGCCATGCGCACGGCGAATTAAACGTATGAACCGTGCTGCGATTAACTCGGAACCCTTTCTGAGCAGCAACGTCTGTTTGTAGAACCTAGAATCCAGATTTTCCAGGTTTTACTTGGGTCCCGATGATGGACGATTTATTAGGACCACCAGCTTAGGCTACTGACAACGAGTAACAGTGCTTGATGTATGGGACAATGTTGAGCGAAGTTTCATAAAGAAATCATTAAAAACAAAGAAGTTTTACCATCGTTTTAGCATTGTCTTCCTAATGTTCTGTTTACTTGGTATCATTTTCTACAGTCCACATCGGACTATCATCTTTTAGTGCGAAAAACAGTACGTTCATCACTTAATAAAATTGGACCCATTCAAGTTTCACTTTGTTTTATAAATTGCTGATTGTTTCACGCCAGAATTAAACAATTTTAAAAACTATAATCACCTTCATCAGCAACAAAAGGGTTAATCGAAATCTCCACCGCAGTTGACAATTGTCTTAACAAAATGTTTGGAGAGGCCAGCTTCCAGTTTTTTCGTCGGATATTCTATTAATTGAATCGAAGCCCCCAATTGATCGGTTCCTTGGAAGCAACAGCATCCCCCAAACCAGCAGTCAAGGCTCCCGCAAGAGCTCGGCGATCGTCTCCGGGCTACGTGGCTCGAATCCAAGGTGAATTCGCCATCGTAATTTCCGAAATTGGAACCGGGGATCCAAGATCGATCCGGATCCTTTCTCGGCTCGCCGCAAAAACCGCCGGTTTTTCGTAGCCTTCACCGGATTCGATGGTCCGCGAGTCGATTTCCAACGTGAGCCGAGCTCGGCTGCGACCAGGCTCGCCTTTCCAACGAATCGATTTCCTCAGGGTATCGCTTACGGGCGACACACTTCCACGCCATGTTTCTTCTCGAATTGCCACTGGCCTCTGAAAAAAAAACAAAATCATTTCCAGTGGTTAGTTAAAAGTCACAATCCAGTAAGTTTCTGGAACAATCGTGGTCTATTAAAATTTTCACAAATGTATGAGCTTGATGGTGCTTATTACGTGTGTGTTATTGGCTGTCGTTCCTCTTTGCCATTTCAATACATTTTTCAACGATTCCAAGTACCAACGTTTTGCACGTTGTTTACGGTAGGACGTCGACTATCTGAACGAGACAGGAAAACATGACTGTTCGAATGATAGTATAAATTACTTGGTTACAATTTTAGATTAGCATGTATGCAAAACAAATGTTTTCTACGTACATCACTTATTATTGTAAAATCAAAATTGTTGATTTTGCAGACATGTAAAGAAAAGTGTGTCACTGTTTTTTTCATTAAATCATAAGATTAGAACTAACAAACCGATGAAAAACACTTATAGTTTCAAACGAATGCAATGTTTTCATAGGGGGCACTTTTTAAAAAATTGAAAAAAATTGAGGATAAAGCCCCAAGTGTCCACTTTACGGACCTACTTTTTAAAAGAATGGACATTTGGAAATTGACGAAATTAATATTGTTTGAAGTGGTCGCTAATTATTGCCGCAGTGTTAACGCAGTATTAACCGGCAGTTGTGTTTATGGCAGCTGAATAGAGTCCGGTTGGAAAAAGTGTGCGCCCAGTGATAACGTAATTTTCGTTTGGTCGATCCGCGCGTAGAAAGGCAGGATTTTTTCTTTTTAGTGCGGAGAGACGGTAAAAGGGCCACCGTTACGGTTAATAATGGGCAGCCTTGGAATTCACCGTGCAGGAAATTGATACATTTCCCCCGTTTATGAGACACGAGTAAAACAGCGCCGGGGTTATGGCGGGTGTTCGTGGATTATGGGAGACAGCGGTACGATTTAATAGCGCAACCCATTCCCATTTCACCGGGGGCCGGCCAACAATAAACATATTAACGGTTCCGTTACCACCGCCGACGCGATTAACAACATATATTTTCGACAAAAGGCCACGGTTTAGCGCAACCCCTCCTATTCTCTCTGTCTTTCTCTCCGTGCAGCGTATTCCGCGGATAAAGCTTCGAGAGCTGAATAAAACGGATGATAATGGCAACGATACGCTCGAACCAGTGGTTTCGATATGAGAGCCTGTGGATTTCGAGTGTTGACTACCAGTTCCGCCACTCGACAGAGAAAATAACTATGCTACGGAACTTGTTCACCATGGGGGAAGAAAGACTGTGGCACACGAGCCGGATCGTATCCGCAGAATATATATAGGGTCGATCTAGAGCATTAATTAATCAAAATATGCCGCGGCGATTCGGCCTCAAAAGGATCGCGACAAAACGACCGGTAGCGACTGACGATCGTTCGACACGCGAACGCCCACGGGCCCGGCCAATTAATTCCGCTTAATCGTCGATAAACTTTATTGGCGCCCACTTGCTCCGATATTTTAAGCTTCGCTCACAATCTTCAGCATTAGACTGTGAAGCTTGCCACACGTCACAAACCAACGAATACACGCTATCCTAGTTTCTCCATTTCTGTAGCTTCAATGTAAATAGACTCCGGATTTCATGTGATTATAAAGATACGAATACGTATGATATATTAGTATCTAGTAAAAACATAATAATCACTCTTAAAGCACAGTGCAACGAATTGGAGTACGTTTTTTTTTCAAAAAGCTTCTGTTTCATTGAAACATGATGTCTGGCATATCGAGAAGGAAATTACACGCAACAATAAATACAAATCTACTCTAATGGTTAAATGTTTTCCGTTATATGATTATTTCCGATACATTAAAATTCCCTCAAAGGGAGGCATAAAATTATGTCGGCTTCGATGATCGATATCTCAGTGACCAATAAATATATTCGAAAAGTTCAAGCTGCATTCGTTGCTCCGATGTGTGCACAGCAATCTTGCCGCAGTAACAATTCGGTTGGTGAATTGAATTACAGACAGGATCTCGAGAGAACGCATTACCGCGCGAGGTCCGTCAGCGAGGATCAACGACAACATCGCGGCCATTCGGGTCGCTGTGAACGTGGCTTAATGGGATGCATAAAGAGCGATGAAGCAGAAGGAAGAGCGGTGACTCGACACGTGCCACCCACGGTGAATTACAATATTCACGATCGAGGATCCAGCGGCGACACGATCACCGGGTCCCCGGTAGTTGAGCGCGAGCGGCCCGAGATCGGAATTCTTGATCAGCTCGGAGGATCGCCGACACCAGGAAATCATTCGTCCCGCCGAATCGATGCTCTCTCTCCTCACTCTCTCCCTCGCTCTTCGTTCTGACTATCTCACGCGAAATCTAGCCGGCCAATCGACCGGATCGTCGTAGATCGCGAGACGAACCGGGTGGCAATAGCCGGCCATCCTCGGATAAGGGATGCTTCGCTTCTGTATTCGGCGAAAGCCGACGAGATACGGAGCCGTTCACCGTTAAAAGGATCCCCTAACTACGTTCTACGTAAACAGGCCACATAAACCATGCCGGAATTTATGGCCGCCGAGGATAGAGCATCGCGTTTATCCCTTTGATTTACATCGGAGCTGCCATCTTCCCGGAAAAAATCGAACGGCTAGGAAGCTTCGCGTTTTCGAACTGTGTCGAATCAATTTGATCGATGCGACAGAGATTCTGTGAGTCTTTGTATTTCTTGTAGTAAGGTTAACACGTTGACTGCTATGCTGGTCGCTGGCGATCGGCGCCATTGATTTGCTTGAAAACAATTTCGAAGGAAAATTGGCGGCACTGAGTATATTAATCTATTCGTTCTGAAATTAACTAAATTATAGTGCAAGGTGGAAAATTTTATTATTGAGCGGAAGATTAGAGATCAAAATACTTTTAATATTCCATTTCTGGAAAATTCTAAATGGTACAATAAAGATGTACAGTAAAGAATAATGAATTTCATTTCTAATAGAAGTAGAAGAAGGATGGAAGAGTCTGTACCCTGTAGTATCACGGCGTATTATGGAGAATTATGGAGATTTTTCTCAACAATGTATTCCGGACATGGTCGCCGAAGAAATTCGGGGCTCGCCCCCGGGATTAAAATATGAGGTGCAGGCAAAGTGTTAATGATCATGGCATACGATACGATCAATCGTCCATCATATCCGTTCACGTTCCGCGGCTTTAACTCGCCGCACCGGCTCGAAAGGCAGCGCCCGCGGCGACAGCGCGGGAACCGCACGGCCCTCTGATAAATTTACGTCCGATGAGTTTAAAACGCATTAGCGAGCAATAAATTTCGTCTTCGACCGGTATACGAAGCCTGTATGTACACATGTACATATAGTTCTGCATCAGTTCCGCGTCAAACTTCTACGGAGACCATAACTAAAAACATGACATGTAGTGTCGCGTCGCAGGCGGTATACGTTTCGATTTACTGGCTTCGAATCGCAGAACGTAAACCGACGATCTTCAAATTAAACGAATGGATCGTAATCTTGAAAACCGAACTGTTTCTCTAAGCACTATATGCCATCGGAAGCCCTATTATTAAATTCTCTAAGGACTGTCCATCGTTGGAAGCCCCCATTTTCAGGTCCCCACTATTCTGCATCGAATCTTATTTTACATTCTCTAAGCGCGATACACAATCAACAGCTTATTCTTTCGATTCTTTAATCCTGAACTGTTAAAAACGTGTCAGAAAAGCGAGGCCAGAGTCAATCACCGGCGCGGGCATAAGAAAGGGAATGATTCAGGTGGTTAATGCGAGTCCGCGGCCGGTCTCTCGCCGATCCTCGTAAATCGATAAGCCCGCGGCGTTAAACAGCGAGGGAGACGGTGAAACTTAGTTTCAGCCACGGTCGCGTTCGAGCCGAGCGAGCCGGAGATTTACCATAGAACGCGGGGCCGCTCGCGATAATTTTATTTCGTCGGCCGTGTAAGCCGTTCGGCGTATCCATCGCGTGCGTGTAAACCGCGTGTGTATCGCGGCCGGCGAACATACATATAATATGCACCGCGGACACGTGCATCCTCCTCGTGCCCGACCACGCCGTGAACACCCTCGTGTGTGCACCGGAATGAACGGAGAGATACTGGGAACGCTGAAGAACAACGTGCCGAGAGAAACGGGGAACGTCTACAGAATCCTCTTCCATTTTTCATTGGAAATATCGGAAATTTTTGTGGGAGTGTTGGTGAAAATTGTTGGACAGATTTTTGCGGGAAATTTTTCCGCACAAACTTCTTACAGAAGTGTCACCGAGGAAGTAGCCACCGAGATCTTCGATTGATCAATCAAATTGTTCATTTGATGATATCATTGTTCGTGGAACCAGCCAGGTTTGCTTGTAATCGTCGAGATAGTACTGTAGCTAGGAAATTAGCCAGGTTAGCTAGCAACCATCAAAGTTCTTTAGTAGTTCATGAAACTAACCAGGCTTGCTGCAAGTATCGAGGGTCTACAATAGTTTCGGCGACTAACCGTGTTCAACTAACGAGGTGTTACAGCAGTTTGTAGGTCCAACTAGATTCATTCACAACTATCAAAGCACTACTGTATGTAGTCTCTTGAAACTGATCAACAGTGTGGCGAACGAAAGAAATAATTGTGTGAAACGGTCATTCGGAGGCACCACTAAAAACTGCTGTACCATTATTTAAAATATTGTTTACATTATTAGATGTATCTTGGTATGATGTATTAGTTGGTATCTAATCAATTATTAAACATTTAAGTGTTTTGTATGAGATATTATATCAATTTCGTGTCCATCCAATTCCAAAAATCATTGAGGATGGAAATATTCTAGGTCGGAAGAAAATGTTTAATTTCCGAGTTAAAATAGAGTAACAGCCAAGAAATTACTAGAAACACGCGTACCCCTTTTGAATTGTTAGAATCCAACAAATTAAACGGTCCGAAGCGAATTGTCAAATTAAACTCAAAAGATTTCATAAAGACCAGGAAACACTTTTTAAAAAAGAAGTAGCGGCAAATCCAATTATGCGGAGAAATTAAAGACACGACGCTACCAGCAAGAGCAAAAGGAACCAGACGCGCTAGGGAAAAAATGGCGACCCGCAGGGAACGAAGTGGAAAAGGAGAATGGAGGCCTCGCATCATAGGATTGAGATACAGAAACAAAGGGAACGGATGGAAAGCGGAGGTCGCAGAAAACGAAAAGCAGAAACCCCGCGTACGTCGAGGGGGCAATGGGAGAGGTGTAGGGGATGTTTGCGGGGGTGAGAAGCAAGAGGAAGGTCGAGATAACAGCATGTATTTAAGAACGTTCGCGTTACTCGGCTTTTAGCTGGCGCGTTTAAGAAGAACGCATACGTTCTGCGTACGAGCGAGGGCGAGCCTGTGATTAGGGCCCCGGTTGGGCCCTCGGGGCCTTATAAACCGCCCACTACAACAGAAATGGAGGGGGTCTAGAGACGAGAGAGAGGGCCCGACGGCTTTCAGACTTACCCGCGAGACCGCGTGGGAACGTATCGGCTCGTCCATCATCTTAAAGTTAGCCCCAATAATAATTCTCTTTTACAATATAATCTGAAACTCTTAGATGACGTTGCTGGAAGTCGCCTTGTTGGTTCTTCTAACCATGGACCATTTAGTTTGAAAAATTATGAGACAAAGACAACTCGCAGGCGTCTTACAAAAATGATCAGAGCATCGAAGTTGAAATATGAAGTGTGTCCAATAAGGATGTGGACGTGGACACTGTATATTGGTTTTCGAGGAATCCCAGTTACCATGGACCGATCGTCGAGTACACAGGGTGATTATAAAGTACTTATCACTCGTGGATCGTGTTACGCGGCCATTCGATTGGATTTGCGCCGACACCTCCGCCCTCTTCTTCATCCTTTTTCGCTCTCCCCCCGGCTCCATTGTCGCCGGAGCGGTCTTATCCGCTTCGGATCCAATGAAATTGTAGCTTTCATCCCCCGGGCGCGATTCCAGGGCTGCGTCCTCCGCGATCCGCGAACCATGAATCAAGAAACGGAGATTATCGTATCGATTTCCGCGACCGAGACCTGTTCCATGGCACCTCACTGTGGGCTCAACTATAGAGAAACGAAGGGATGCTGTGAGACAAAAAGTAAAACAACGACGATAATCTTGAAATATCGGAAAATATGACCTAGAAAATAATCGAACATTTTCTGTCTGAAACATTTTCTAGTATTACTAAAAACAACGGAGATATTTTCGGTGTAAGTCTTAGATGCCTCACCCTGTACATTGTTAAGTTTAAAAATACATTTTAAAAGCGTTGTCTTGTACAATTCGAAGTTTATCTCAAGTAGGCGTTGTTACTCTGTAACTCGCTTTCGGGTCTACTTAATGGCAAATGCAGAAAATTGTTATTTTGCACGAAGATCCACAGTCTAGGGATAAGAAACGATTTATGGAATTATAGATGATAAATAGGACGTGGTGCTAAATTAAGTTGCCTCGATTTAGTCAGTTAGATGACAAATTGAGCGAAGACGACCGATTAATGGGACCTGTTTTTTTCGCAGCGAACGATCCAATGAATGCAAGAGAGCGAGCAGTCTCAGCGAGAAGAGTAATTTCGACGCTTTATCCGCGTTTGCTTGCGCGTGTATTAAAACCTTCCGCTTCGCGAACCGAGCTCCAGGAGTGACAAGGGGTGGATCCGCGAATTCGTACGGCGCGCAAGCGAAAGGAGGAAAACTCCAACCGGAAATGAAGCGTTATCTCGCGCCAGCTGCTGTTTGCCACGCGCTTTTCCTGAGCCCTGGTTAACGATATCATCTTACAAGCGATAATGCACTATTCCGTTGTGTGTCTGGCGCATCGATCGCTTTAATGTTTAATTATTACTGTAACTTCGTTCTCGCTGGAGAATGCTTCAGCTGGTAATAGCACTTGATCCATTCAGTTTGTTCCATCCAATCGAATTCGATCCTTCCAATGCCTTCATGGCACTCGCGAACTTAAGTGTTTACTACTAAGTAAAAATATTAGGAAAATTTGGAGATACTATTATATCATTTTCAACCTATTAAATATAATATATTAAGAAATGAAACAATTGGTTGTAATTTATGTAGAAAATTTTTGTTTTGCATAAAGATCCGCTGTCTATTCGCTACAATGATTCGGTTACTTTGATTTTGTGAGATTTTGGGAGCGTGTTAATTGGTGAAGTAAAAATTTTTACAAAATTAAGCTCTCACAAGAAAAGATTGTCTTCTACCCTAAACGTGGTTATCTAATTTTCTATGGGATTCTGAGGCTTCTGGGAGTAATTATATAAATTGGGGGGAGATAAAGGGGTCGAGACGAAAGGCAAAGGGATCCGGAGAAGGCGGCGGTTCTCACGATCGATGGATCGCCGCCACGACTCGTTTCCCCGGTTTCCGGCGAGGCCTTTTGGAAACCTTTCCGTGACCCACGAGTCCGGTCTCTCTCTGGCATGGTTTCTGCGAGGGGGATGCTAAGTAATAGCACCGTAACATCAGCACGTCATCATCGACGCCATCGTGTGTACAACCCAGGACTCGGCACTTTGCCCGCCGACTCACGCACGCCGAACCCACTTTCGCCCCTCCTCACCTGCCTTCACCTGCCCGTTTCGCTTGATTATACACGTACGCGGCCGCGTTTCGTTCCGCGGGCCTTATTTTGCTCTCGCGTGGCCGGCAATTTCACATAGACCCGGATTTCGAGAACGATAGACTGGCATCAACTTCGATCCCGAGATTCGAAACCAGTAACTCCGTACTGCAATTTCTTGTTCATGGATCTTTGTGCAGAATAAACATGCTTTGTATCTTTCATCCCTTGTCCAGAAACCGCGAAAAACTAACCAAGATTCAATTCTTCATAAGAATTATATGAAATCTAGAAATTAGGGGTTT
This sequence comes from Lasioglossum marginatum, assembly GCA_028455795.1. Classification (NCBI taxonomy): domain Eukaryota; kingdom Metazoa; phylum Arthropoda; class Insecta; order Hymenoptera; family Halictidae; genus Lasioglossum; species Lasioglossum marginatum. Next base: position 8,185,224 of record CM052245.1, read on the forward strand.
TCAGAGTCTCTGAATTTTGGACACACAAACCGGAAATGATTTTGAACATGATCAATTACAATAAATAAGTAATAGATTGGTAATATATTCCCAAAAGAACAACAATGCCCTAATCGATCAAATTCGATCCTCACCAGCGCCTGTTCAGTTTCCATTGCAGTTTCGCGTACCTCGATTCGCAGAATCAATGCTCCAGGTGGATTAAAGTCTCGCGGCCAAAAGAGAACGATTCGTATTCGGCCCGCGATCTTCTTTAAAATCTGAGGGGTGGTTCGTCGCAAAGAAGGACACCCGTTAGACTAGGTTTTCCGCGAGCATCGCAAGGAGGGAGAGGGAGGGGGTGGTTCCTCTGACGCCGGGGATCGAGCGGGTGGCAAAAAAGCTTAATTAAAATTCCAGGCTCGGTAAGTCTGTTCGCGTCGAGGAAAAGCGATGTGCCCGCTTCAACCCCCGTGTTTCCAACCCCGTCGCGCGACGTCTCGAGAAAACGCAGGAATAAATAAGCGGCCGTGCACTCGGAATATTTCAAAGGCCGGCCTCTGCTGGCGACGTGGAGCCGCGCCGAGCTGAGCAGAGCGGTGCAGAGCCGAGCGGAGCGGAGCAGAGCAGAGCTGAGCAGAGCAGAGCGGGCCGGCTTTTATTCGGCGAAAACGCACGACGACGTTACCTTCGTTCGAGAGCCTTTTCGACCACCCTCGCTCGGCGAAGCGGAACGAAGCTTCCTCCTCCGGCCCTCTTTCATTAACTGCAGATTCAAACGACCGTAAATCCACCCACGCCTTCCACGCACCCTCCCAAACCTCATGTCACCCCTTTGCTGCGTCGCGAGACGTTCTTTCATTTTCTGTCCCCCGAAAACAGCAACACTCACTTTTCTGTTTCTCTTCTTAACTCATCTTCTATGTCATTCTAAAAATATTGTTCAGCCGCTCTGAGTGTCCATCGCTGAACATCTCGCAAGAAATCGTAAATACTAATAGTTTCAGATGATTTGAGGAGGAAAAAGAAAGAATTATTTTTGTATAGTTTTAACATTCGACGTGTGAAGAATATGTTTCCCTAAAATAATTTTTTGGAATTCCCAGAAATTATGAACCTACAGCGGTTTTTTGTAGCGCGTCGCAACTTCGAAGATTGTGAAGCGAAGAACCTAGTTGTTCGACAGCGATAAGTTTAGTGTTAGAGGTGGCAAGCATGGTTACCGAAGAAGCAGGATGTCAAAGGAGGAGGACGATCGGACCCGATCATTGTCGGACAAGGCAGAAGCGTGGGTTCAGCTCGAGCATGGACACGCGAGCGATCAGAGGCAGGCTTGTAAGATGACACGCCGATTGAGATTTCGTTTTGGTGTGTTCCTCTCCACTCGAGCGGTCCTCTTCTCTCGGCAACAGGTGTTACAGCGGCCACCGGACCGTAAAAAAATAGAAAACTGCTGACCGGACAGGCGACTTTCCCCCACAGACTACGGACCTGAAAAATCCCTTGGACCGATCGGCTAGAAAATATTTTAAGCCGCGCCCGGAATTTATCGCCACCATCGCGTCGCGTCGCGTCGGAACCGAACTGATGGACAGCACACAGTCAGAGAGAGGGAGAGAGAGGGAGTGAGTCGGTGGATATTATTCGAAGGTATCGCATTTTGCAGTAACCCATCGTCTCTGTTAATTGTACTTTATTAATTAGTTGATCGAGGATCTCTGTGCATCATAAAATTTGTTTTACGAGAACTACGGAATTCGTCGGAATGACGGTTTTAATATTTTGACTAATTTATTCAGATATCTTTCTGAATAAAATGCGAACAGTTTGATCGTTTAGTAATACTGTAAGAAAAATTTCGTAGGGTTTAAGGGGATGGCAAAAAATTTTAATCTGTAATTGTTATGCGGTATTCGGAGGCCCGATTCATTACGGAAAATTGCCGTCGCGTCCCAGGGACGCTTCCTTTTTCAGGTTGGCAACCGGGGCGATCAGCAATTTACCACTTTTTTGCTGAGTTCAACATTTATTCGCGGGGAAACCGAGGAGCAGCCCCAACAATGCAAGCTGCCGCGCGCACGTTAATCTCCGGTATTATTAACAGCACTCGATCAACTTAACAAATTTTCTGCGAACCGCGTGCCCCGGACGAAGCTGGAGGAATAATCTCGTCGTAACAGATGGCCGCAATGATTTATGTCTCCCTGTTTCCGATCAACGGCACACGTAGTAATTGACTTAATCCTCTTCGGCCCCGTTCCAAGGCCGTCGCGATGGTTTTTAACCGGGAACCGGGCGTTGCGAATCCGTGAATGTTCGCCATTCGAACAAACTCTTTATTCCACGAAAAGATTATTAATACGATCTGCTTTGTACATACTATATATATGTACTGATTTGAAAGGAAAATTCAAACAAACCAACTATGTTCATGGAAAATTGATCACTGATAAATAGCTGAATGCCTGTACACAAGCAAACACTTATCTTCGCTTCTGTCACATATGCACCAAAACTTCTGTTCCGGTAATCAAAAAACGAATGTCACAGTTCGTAATTGGTTTCCTGATTAGCTTCTAAGAATCCGCATAAGTCGAGGACTTACTGTACAAAGTAGTGATCCTCCTCTTCATTTGACGATTGTTCCTCGGTCACAAAAGGAGGGGGGGAGCAATCGAGAAGATGCACCACAGCCTCGAACGAAACGCGAATAATTATTATCGGACGGTCAGTAAATTTCGTGGCCGGCTGGCTACCCGCCGCGAAAACCTGAACGCCAATATAAGGCCCGGCAAATTTTTCGATATATCCCCTCGGCGTTCTCTCCTTCTCTCTTTCTCTCTCCCCCATTTGGGCCCCGATGGGCCCCATTCTACCTCTGTGTAACCGTGACCCGACGACCCGCGCTCACTCGGTACACGATGTACCATATAATTAGAGGGTCAGGCCAGCGGCGGAGGTCCCTTCCCCCCAAACTCTTGCATCGGACGGTGAAAAAGATCAGGGTCCAGTCCGCGAGATGCATAGCCTCTCTCCCCTCCCACGATCTTCAAACTCAGATCCACAGGGTGCAACCATGATGCAGACCGGACGCGGTGAAATTAATTTTTCGGCTTTCGACATTTTCGGCTCGAATTTATACGGATTTTTGCTACTTCAGTTGTTAGTCTGGGATGAGTATATAGTATATACTACTTATATAATATTGTAGGATTTTAAATAATTATTTGATTGACTTTACAAAATATTAATTTCTTTCTCTAGTTACGCAAGACACTGACTACTTTACGATTGCTTTTTTTTAAATTGAATCTCCTGCAGTATAATAATTAGACGGCGGATCTTTACGTATCTCTTTCTCATTTTTGCTATAAATGCGTAAAATCCATAGTCTACGTACATCCAAGAAGAATGTGAATTTTGTTTTTGTTCACGTTCTTGTGGAAATTAACCAATGTATATGATGTATAATGAAAAAATGAATAAACTTAAGAACATACAGATCAACCTGTTTGTATAAAATTTCGTTTTTAATCGGAATGTTTTCACAAAAGAAACATCGTGCAGCTCTCCCACGGCCTCGAAACGCAAACCTAAACGAGCCGGGACACGACTGCTCGGGGATCGTCGGACCAGATCTTTTATCGTTAATTTATCCATCGGGGATTTCACTTAATTCTTTAATGAGCGACCGGCCCCGAGGACGGACCGCGAGACGTGCGCGTGCACCGGCCACGAGGGAAAAAACGACGAAAGTGCAATCTGCGGGCTGCAACGCTGCAACGGTGCAACGCGCCTCCCCGAACCACCCCGACGGCCAATTTCGCGGCGGACCACGACGATAAATCATGATCGAGACTTTTGGCCGGGTTTCCCGTTCTGCACATCCGTGCCGATCGAATACGACGGAATTCCGACGACGATTTCTTCTTTCGAACGGTTTTTCGCGAATTTCTTACCCTACTGCTTCGAGTGCACTACTCAGAAATGCATATTCCATCAATTTTGCTAGTCGCTCCTCTAATCCTCTTTTTGCTTCAGCTTGTGCGATTTTTCTGCTGATTTTCGAACTTTCAAAACTTCTCTGATCAAATTTTATTCACTTCCAAACATTTCTAGCTTTTCCCACAACATTTCGCTAATTTTCTAACTTTTTAAATCTTTCTTTCCCGGTTGAATCTGTGACATTTTCGGTAAAATGAGATTAGTGAACTATTTAATCCCGAACTTGACATGTACAAAAACACTATCTGAAGCATTAGCGTCATCGTATAATAGTCAGGAACCATTCAAGTATGCAAGTGATACCTAACTTCATCATTGAATATCTTACGATCTGTCTTTTCTTATTCTTATTAACATATTTCCAAAGATACGTTACCTAGTCTCACTGATTTTCTGATTGCAGCCAATGAAACATCCTCCGATAAAGATGACGAAGAAGATTATTCACCAGGATCCAATTGTAAGAAGCTACATGTTGCACCAGCACCTGAGAATCAAGTAAAACAAATTGAGGAATACTGTCAGAAAATAATTCAAACAAAATATAAAATTCACGAAGAATGCCAGAAAATAACTCAAACAAGCTATACAGTAATTACTGCGTTGTATTGCGTTAGCATTGCTCAATTTCCTGAAATATGAACCTAAATCCCTTTTCTCCCAGGAAATCATCACTATCACTCGAACATATCTAAGACAGCCGATTACCCAAAACATTCCTACCAAAGTGGCGACTGGCCGCAACAGGGCAAACGCTTTTACGATCTAAATAATTCAAACGATCAGATTTCAAGTTCCACACAGCGGTAACTTCGATGGGACTTTCTATTTCCAGGAAGAGACGAGAGACGAGGTTCAAGACACGATGGGATTAATTAAATTCGTGGACGAAAACAGTTCTTTATCCCCTCGGCTTCCTTATCCAGGCTCAGGATCTACGTGATCGAGCACCGAAAATCGTGGCTGGGCGTTATTCTTTATGAGGCTCCTTCGTCCGGGTTCCTTCGCGCGTGGAATTCCTAGGGACTTGGTCCTCTCTAGAGTTTCGAAAATCCACTACTCGAAGCCCAATAAACGCTTTTCACGTACCGGACTTTTCGGTGGCGAAGAGTCATTCCCCCTGATTCCTCTGGAGAGTCTTCTTTAACTCTTAGCACCACTAAAAATTGCTATACCATTATTCGCAATATTGTTTAGATTATTAAATATGTTGGTATCTAATCAATATAGAATGGAATTATTCTAGGTCGCAAGAAATGTTTCATTTTCAAGTTGGAATAAGCTGTGTGCAAGTTATTAAAAAGCTTCGTTTGATATTGAATTTATTAATCCCTTACCCAATCGTCATAGAGCAATCTAAACTGTGCTATGAGTCAGACTTGCGATGAAGACTTCAAACAAAATTTACTAAATTCGTACGTTCTCCATTTCTGTTATACCAAGATAAAATTCCATTTTTCTCGATCCTAACTGATATACAAACAATAGAAAATTCACTTTCTCTTGAAACTGTCGACGACGTAGAAATTCTTACGATTGTAGATATGTAAAAACAAAATTAGTGCAAGGGGTTTGTTGAAATATTTCAGATAAATATGCTCATCGGATATCGCTCGGACGTCTCGATCGGCATTTTTACGAGAGGCTAGTTACCCAGGGTGAAGGGGGACTGTCCAAGTATATAGCAATTGAATTTGAAATTAAATCAGGACCTCGTTCGCCGTTTATCGCTTACACGATCTGAACGAGCGCTAATTCAACGCGATACTCTTCGACGCTCTGCGACGCTCTGCGACCTCAACCGACCCGTATGTGTTCGGTCTAGATAAAAAAGGTTCTGGACACCGATGCAGGAGACTGGAGACGTCCGATCACGCCCGAGGACGTCGTGTGGCGCGACTCTAGACTAATTAAATCCCGATGTTTCACGGTGTCAGCCAGCCGCACCGGACGATCACGATCTGTCGGACGATAAGCCGTGGCCAGAAGGGATTAAGGAAACGCGCTACGATCGGTGTCCCCTTCTCGAGCCTGGAACCCTCGATACACCTCGAACCAACGTCTTCCATCGGGACAAGCAGCGAAAGTCTGCAGGAAAATAGCGATGGCCTCAAAACGCTGTAAAGGAAATTGATAATTGTGAAATTTGATAATTTCTGAAAGTGTTCCATGGACCTTTGCAGTTTGAATAGATGTTTCAATTTTGTTCTACCGGCCTCGGGATGTTGTAGAGTGCAGAATAAAATGGATAAATCGTAATTAGTGTGGCTCCTGCTTGACTTCCTAGTCTTTCTTAGACCTCTTTGCAGCTTAAATACATTTTCAAATTTTGTTTTATCGACTGCAAGATCTTCCTGAAATTTTATTCAGTTAGCTTCAGGATTAGTGTGACTCCTGTTTGATTTCATGAAAGCTTCATCACTTTGCAGATCGAATACTATTCTATGTTTCGTTTAACTTTGCAATGGTGTATGGAGCGAACAAAATGTTTCAGCGAGGCGAGACTAGCACTAGTCGAAAGGGGATGGTTTTCTGTGTAACAGGAATGCTTTATTATTGTACGATTTTGTTTAGCTAAGTTATTCGATATCGAAGCCAAAGGTCCGCAAGAATTAAGCTGAGCGAAGAGGATGCTGTTCGCTTTGAGGTCGTTTAACTCGGTTAAAAAACATCGCACAACAACAAGCCAACGTGCATTTTACACGGAAAGGTACATCCACTTGCTCAGCAATTAAGAAAGTTTCCAGACATTGTACTTTTGAGCGGCAATGTACGTGTAATCCGCCGCGCATCCTGGTCGTACAGGACCAAAGAGGAAAAGGGAAAACAGGGGACTCGGAGAGATAGAACCCGAGGGGGAGGAGAGAGGTAGCCCCAGTGCCTATTTAGCAGCCCCATATTTACACGCGTACACGAGTAGTACTCACGGACCTCTCTTTACCGGCTAATCTCTCATCGTAATCGCGTCCGGCCGCGCCGCACGAACCGTACGCTTTTGCTCGCTCGCTCGCTTACTGACCAGAGAGTTAGCTACCTTGCTCGCTCGCAATTATCGCTGCGAAGCCGATATTCGGCTTCAAAGAGTATCGGAGTAAAGGTAACCGAACATAAGCGGCGGCGAGGAATGGCCTGCGGAATGGAAAAGGACGATGCGGCATTCGGATGCTTCGTGGAATGCGGCACTTAGAAAACGCTTCATAACGATACCTAGTGACCATCGTATAAAGTGTGCCAAGTGCTCGCTGCACAATATTTGATTAAGTTTTTTTGCAATGATAGATAGTGGTGCTGTGCCCCTGTTCCTCTTCTTCCGTTGGGAAAACCGTTGGAAAACACCGTCGTCGAGAATAATCTTCAATGAGAATCAGATGGAGAAGAAATTTTGTTTTAGCGCAGTTCGACTTGCACCAGTCGAGAGAAACTACAAGAAAGGTGTTGAAATTGCACGTACCCGTTTTCTATTAAATAAATGCAGAAAATATGTTAATATATAAGTAGACACTACGGACACTGCTTTTAATGTCACAACGTCGTTAAGGAATGAAATCAATTTTTTATGTTATTCCTGTTTCCCGCAATCATTCCGGAAAACATTTTATAAAGATCCGCAGTCTACTAATAAGTATCAGTCGATAAAATGACTTAACGGCTGAAAAATTACAAGATACTTTCGAGCGGCAGAGTATGCAGGCTCGCCTAACCGTAGAGCTAGCCAGTGGCACAGAGCAGCGCATACGTATCGTTATCGCGTGGCATCGTCGTTTTAAGGCGAACCGTCGCATGCCAGCCGACGACGACCAGCTTCTACCCTCTGTCGAGGACTTTCGAACAAACCGGGGGATCCATAGCTACGGTAATTAAATTGAATACCGGCAAGCGAATTCTCTGCCTCCTCCCGCGCAAACCTAGCTGCTGGCTGTTCGACGCTGCGCCGCGCCGGCAGCTTCCGGCCGATGACTTTCGAACAAGTGCAGAACGATTGGCACGGTGATTAAATTGAACGTGGGATACGTGCGCGATACACACCCGTGGACCTCTTCGGACGAGAACCGTGCTGCGTGTTTTCTGTTTAGCTGGCACCACGGTCCCCTTTGTCACTTGGACTTTTCGACGGCCAGCTCGAGGAGTTTAGTAATTTAATTGAATCCTTCCACCTGTACCGGTAGGTACTTAGTAGAATGTCGTCTGTAGTAGAGACTATGCTGAACTCGACACACGCTGATGGGACTGTAACGATGCGAGACTACATTACACGGGAGTCTACCGACGAGGGTAGTCGTGGTTCACTGGGCTGCGAGCTCCGAGGTGAATTACGGGCTTTATTGGCGGCGGAAGCGGATGTAAGACAGTGAGCTTGATCAGGTTCGACGCGTTTGTTGCGAATGAGAACCTCCAATCTTTAAGTCTATGATAGATAGGAGAAAATTTGTCAATGTTTTTTAGGACGGATCCACTTGCAGCATTTTCGAAAAAACTTCTATTTCTCCCCCGCTGTATCACCCAAAAACATCTTACAATGTTAAGCTATGTCCATACTGAAGCAACATCGACCAACCTTTTGTTTGTCGTTTCTCGTTTTCTTCTCTTTTTACCGTATAAGAGAGGAAGAAGAGGACTGCAGGGGGTTACTCGTTGTTGTCACAGATGTGTGACGTCCACATTTTAAGTTCATTTTAGAGATACACAGAGAGAAAAGGTTAAAATCGCGTTATTAATCGGTCCGGTAGCGGAAGGAAAATATTCCCCCGCCTATTCTCAGCCGGTGGTCGCCGGAGAGCCGACTGATTAATTTCGGGAAAAGAGCTGGTTCGAAACAATGCTCGTTAGAGATCCTCGCGAGAGATAAATAAGCGGCCGGGAGTCCCCGTTGATCGTCGCCTACACATTCCCGGGCTTGAAGCGGCGTTTCGAACGAGCCCTTCCCGTTTCTCGACAGTCCTTCGTGCCACCCATTTTCCAGTTGTTCGACGAGATCATCCAGACGCAAGTTTATCAACGGTTTCCCCGGCTCCTTGAAACTTCCGTACCGCGATACGTCACGTTCGAAACGGTCGAAGTTGCTTTACCGGTGGCGAGCGAGAAGAGAGGAAAGAGAGACAGGGATAGAGGCGGAAACGGTACAAATTACACCGATAATTCTCCTCCAGCCGACGCCGCCTGCTTCTACGCCGAGTCCTCTCGGCTCTCCCACTTATTTTTTACCACCTACTCGGCAAGTATTTATTCTTCGTTCCCTTGGCTCGGAGCCGAGGCCTCATCGAAACCTCGTTACGTGGGATCAGTCTGAGAACGACGCCAGCGAATAAATTGTGCCGTTAACAGACAGGCCCCCGCTACGCGCTACCCTCGAAATAGAACGCTCGAAAATGGATCTATCCTTCGGTATTTCTAATATGTCTACTCTATTCGTGTATTCCGTGCTGCGAATCGATTGCCGAAATTGGAGAGAATGTCTTGTCAACTATTTGTAGAATCTGCTTAGGCTGTCACGGTACGTCTGACTTTATAATGCGAATTGCTCTGCGCTATTCTTGATCGAGAACACTATTATAGTAAATGGTTTGAGATAAGTTTGACCACGTTAGAACATTCAGTAAGGAACTGTGGGGAAGTCGACAGAGTTATTGTTATCGTTATTTCTTAAAGCATTACTGTCGAATCAACCTCAGGAATCAGTTCTCTCTGATAAAAAAAGGTGCACATGGAGAAACATGGCCCTAATTCGATATAAATGTATCTTTACACATAGGATTTTCAATAATTGTGCTGTACCAAAAGAAAGCATAGAAATTTTCTTTTACATTGCAATCTTAAATGAAACTATTAGATGTCGTTACTTAGGGTGACTTGTTAGTTCACAATGAAAATTGCTGTTGCGAGTGAAGGTTCCATTGAAAAGTGTTTAGCCATGCACCATAGATTTTTCAAAATTATGCAATAATCACCGGTCGGTGATGTGTTAACACTCTTAAGGAAGTACAACATTCTTGGGGCACCCTGTAGTACAAGGGACTAATTGTTCATCCTCGGAAAGCTGATTGTGTTTGAATTTTACGTTTCTCGCGATAGACTGGAGCTTTGGGCGCGCTTGAAAAATGCTAGAATGTAAGGAAGGGTGAACGACCGCGAAACGATCGCGATGCAAATGTTCGGTTGCCGAAAACGGACAAATCACTGACGTGTCCCACCTCTGCACGCCCATCCCCTCCCGCTCCTCCTCGCCAGGTTCGTAGGAGCACGCAGCGGTAATTACTACAATCGCGGCGAGGTAATTCTGGTGTCTCGTAATTGTCGGCGTTACATCGTCGTGTCTTAAATGCAAATGCAGTTAAGGATCTAAGATGGTAGATTAGCGCAACGGGATGAGCGCGAAGGGGCTTAGGGGGCGGGCGGCGAGCAGCACACGTGCACGCACGTGTGTGCACGCCGGTGCATGCATCACGATTCGCTCGCTGCAGGGGTTGTCGCTTTTATAAACCGGTGACTTCCAGAGAAATCGGAACCATCGCTCCGTAAACGAGCTGAACGATCGAAAGGGACGGAAATAGAGAAACAAAGAGCGAGAGAGAATCAGGAGTCAGAGAGAGGAGAGAGAGAGTGGGGATGGCCAGAATTGAAATTTACGGGAGCCTCGTTTACCCGCTATCAGGGAACGAGAACGCTGTTCGAGGGTAATTAGACGTAATTAGATGGGTATCGAGGCAATAATTTTCCGATAATTATAATGGTGTGCCGCCTTTTGTCGGTTCATCCGCGAGAATCTCTTGAATACTGCGCGGTTAGGACACTATTTGATCCATCGGTAATTCGTTTGCCGCAGAGAGGTCACCGTGTACGAACTTCAACCCTTCATAATTGCTGGAAGCTATTACTCGAGATACGAGATGTCGTTATTATCAGTCACGCCCCTTTTTCCGTCCGTCCGAGTTCGGGGCCAACGAAACCACGCCCACTTGGAGCACTATACGCAGAGGATACAGATTATCCATATTTCCTACGAACATCAAAATGAACACAAAATGAACAGTCTGAAATTCTTTGAATGTCATATACCTTTGTAATAGATAAAGAAAAGCGGTCGTTAGCCAACCTGGTATTATAATTTATTTTTGTGTCGCGTTTCTCACGGTCGAACTGAAGATCGCAGGGTCAATTTTCGTTGGATTTCGTAAGCCCGATCGATCTTCACGAAATACCATGGTCGTATCGTTGTCGATAAGAACACCCCGTAGGTTGATTCAGCGCGAACATCGGTGCCGGTCTATGGGGCACGAAAGGACAAGGTTAACATAGAAACGGGCGGCCGTGGCTATTGTATTGTAATACTGTTTAAACTCGGCCAGGTAATAGGGCATGCTTACAAGTATTTAGAATGTAACGGGTGTCCGTACCGCGGTTCCGGCGCAACAGTGGTTCCACGCATTCTCCTACAGGCGTAATCTGCCATGAATCTCTTACTCTCTCCTTCTCTCTTTCTTTCGCGTCGTTCCTCTCGCGAGGGCATGTCTATACCGAATAAAGAAGCGACCGGTAACAAAGTAGAGAAGCAACGGAGACCGGGATAGTAGCCGCGTGATCGTATCCTATTATACATATTGTTGTGCGATCCACTATGTACCGGGTGACATCCTTGTAATTCCTGTCAACCCTGTTATACACGATTTTTAATCGACATTGTACACGATTATGTATAAAGGTTAGAAATCAAATATTTTAATTATTCTTGCACAAAATGACTGTTAGATGTAACAGGAAACCACAAACTCGTACAAGAAGATTTTTCTACAAATTCTGGTTTCGCGTGTACGAATTAGACATTTTGGTAATGTTGTTGATAAAAATGGGAAATGACTCGTGTAAACTCCCACCTGGGTACCGCCATCAAGATAAGTAGAATTCCAGCTTCCATTTACTTCCAGCCGAAACCTGTTACTCCCTATTTGCCCATAGAACGAAGAATCAATCACTATCTTAATTAATTAATTTCCTTCAACGGAGACGATCACTCTGCACCGATCACTGCACGCTTTCAATGCCTCCGAAGTTACAAGCACGTCTCGCCGGCAACCCGGTCCGAACTAATTAACCCAAATTACTTCGCCCTCCATTATTTACATCCTCGATTCCGCGGAAATGTTCGATCGTCGCTCGTCTTTCAAGCTCCTCCGGTTAATGGTCGTCAAGACGCGAGAGACAGTCCTATCAAAATTAATCCTGTGACCTCGATTATGGATATTACACTCCACTCGTCGGAACCGTGAAGAGACGTACATTTTATTTGCTGAAGCTAAGGACGGGAACGAAAGACCACGCGAGTCACCGAAAAACGTTTATGGTTTTTCATGCAGCGGTTTCGGCTGCCATAAAGATAAATCTGGAGAGCTCGGTTATTAAGATGATCCTGGGATTCATTAGGGATTCCGAGGAACACCGTTTACAGCGTCTTCGACTGTGACGCCGCGCCGTCTTAGCGGGTGACGCTATTTTAAGTGAAACAATCATCTAAACGGCTTTTGCTAAAGAAGAATGTGATTGGTGTAAATAATTTTGTTTGCGATTTCTAATTTTTCAAAGGGGCTCTTCAAAAGTTGTACATGTTTGAGAATCAACGATTTGCCGAATAAATCATGGTAAAAAATGAATTCCTACACTTTTCGTAAAGAAGTATCGTAATGTGTAGATTTAATACAGCGAAGACATTAGAAGAGTTTCAAAACACACACTGTTATGCTATTTTCAAACTATTAAACATTTTAAGAAGGAAAATCAATTTCTATTTTATCCCAGTCGGTTGTAATTCAGATCAAACATTTTTATTCTGCATAAAGATCCGCTGTCTATTTATAATTGTAATACTTGTGTTATTAAAGAGTATATAAAAATTCGTTGCTCGCATTAAGATATTCATGAAAATTATTATTTTCTTTGACTCTACAAGTTCTGCGAAGATACAATTGCAAAAATGTCCGCAAGACGACCGCACGAAGCTTTGATGTCTCGGGACATCCATAGAGGAGTTCGGCCGAGGTAGAATTGAATTTCCGGGTCGGTGGTGACCCACCGATCGTTGTGGAGCCGTTAATTGCCGGCAGGATCGGAAAACGAAGCGCAGGAAACGTGGAAACCCGAGCGAGCACCCGGCAAATTACCCGGCACTTCGGGGAATCTCGAATCAATATTAACGCGGCGCTGCGCGGCGCGGCGCGGCTGAGCAAAGACAATGACTGGGGGCCACGATAGCGGTGATTAACAGGTACATCATGAATTACAAATCGCGATGATTCATCACGCGGTGAACGAAAACACAGAGGCCAGACTGAACAGCACCGTTATCTTCGTTAGGAACCAAAGTAAATTCCTTCGACGATCATTCAAGAAAAATGTCGGTCTCTGAATCGTTTTCTTTTTCCGTCACTGATCGATCGGGCGAAAAAACGTTTTGCGATCAAGATCTGGATCGTAAAACTCTCGGATTCAACTCGGTGCAGTCTGCGCACAGAGATCGGAACTAATCGTTTCTATTATCGATCTTTCTCGATTAAAATTCCAAGACGCGGTCGCCGGTAACGGCGCAAAACGGCGTTCGGGAATGATAACAAGGATCGAACGAGTCTTCTCGCCACGTGAAAACCATACGATTCGTTTAATCCCACGGGGTGGGCAGCTAATGGTGGCAAAAAGCCAGACTCGCTTCCTCCAGGAAATATCTTAAGTTTCACCTCCCGGAGTCGGTCTTGATCCTCTTAGAGGCCGGTTTCCCACTCTGACGAGCCAGCGATGGACTCAACACGACACTTGTCACCTACTTGGATCTCTAACTGCGAAGGATATTATCTTATCTAACGTTCAGTGTAAATGTTTATTACTATTTTTTCTAGATTGCTGCATTCTTCATTCGATTGGCTTGATTTTTTTTAGAAACTGGAGACGTCCTGAAGACGCGTCAATTTGCGTCCGTGTTAGTTTAATCTCAGAGTGGAAGTTATTTGTTGTGCGTTCCTTCTGTTTATGCACAGTTCTATTTCACAATATTATTTTTATGTCATGAATCTCGTCAGCTTTAACTCCTTGCACTACGATTTATTTTATGATTACCATTCTCACGGATTTTTATTTTATGATTATGGATTATGAATATTGTATGATTAAATACTGTACAAAATCTTCTTTACGAAGCTGATTACAAGAATGTTCATTTTGAACACATTCTTGAAAATGCTAGAAACAAGAGATGTTTTTCGACAACGTTTTAGTGCTTACATTTAATTACATTTAATTGCTTACAGTGGAAAATGACTATTTTTGAAATATTTTCAAAAGTTATAATAAAATGTCACTGAATCTCTCGATCCGGACCGGATGCGGCAGTCTAATTCCCACGTTCCGACTGGAAAAATGAAGAACTACTTGGCTAAACGTTCTCTTTGATGGAATGAGATGTAATTTTGGAAAGATGGTGCAACGTTGCATGAAAACTCGCAACCGGAAGAGCCGGTGCAACCATCACTACGTGCCGAGGGACTTGTCGAACGAAAGAACCGTCCATCGATCGTAAATCCAGCCGTGAATGGGATTCCGTTGGTTTTCCTCGGTGCATCGAGAGGCGAGCATCGCGGTTAATTGTAACGGATTAGAAATTTAAATGCGCTTCGAGACGACGCGATGCGACGGTCGCATCGATCGACATCAAAAGTTGTGCTCTCTTCGATTCGTTTTGAAATCGTGCCAGAAAAATCCCTAAAACCGTTTCTAATTACGCGCGGAGCTAATAATTCGTCTGCGTCTAGTAGGTTCGAAAGAGAGCTTTGCAAGGACACGCTCCTAGGAAACCGATATTCTTCGCGAGCGGACGCCTTGAATATCAGTCATGAATTAAAGATTACTCGGAACGGATCCTAATTAGCTTGGGTGCACGGTGAACCGAGAGGATCCCGGTTCGCCGTGAAAACGTATCGATTTAATTGGAAACGAGTCGGCGGCCGGCTCCGATCACTCGATAGTCCCACACATGGCTCGAAAAAGGGAAGAAAAAAGGAATCGGGAGAGCTTGATTTACTTGATCGGGACAGATTTTCTGTGATAGAAATGTTGCGACCCCACACAGGTAATCGTCCGGTTCAGTCTGCTATCCGCACCTGTGCACCTGTTAAACCTGGCTAAACGTGGCCAAACGTGATCAAATAAAAGATATAGAGTTATAGTTATCGGTAGTAACATAAGCGAGCGTGTTTAACTAGACTACGGATTATATGCATTCATAACAAAACCGTGAAGACGTTAGAAAAGTTTAAGCCCATTGTTACATTACTATTCTCGAATTACAAAACTGTTTCAATGAAAATATTCGGTTTTATTTGCTTCTGTGCTTCACAATAAATTTGGGAAATTTTTATTTTCCATCAAGATCTGCAGTCTACTAATCCATGTTATCGACGGATTTTATGCATTTATGACCAAAATGGGGAGGTGAAATACAAAAGCGTAAAAATATTCGAAAAATCCAGGACGGATTATTAATAAGAGAAGAAATGTATTTGTAGGTGTTTCCTATTTCTAGGTCTTGACATATAGTCGGTCAGCTGTCGATGACCAGAAGTCTAAGAATAGACAATGAATCGTTCAAACTATTTAGCTTCAACATTGTTATGCTTCAGAGTTGGTGTCGACACCACAGATGGTTTTGTCAACGAAATAGTGAAACTCGGTTGCGCTTGAAGACCAAACAAACCCATAATTTCTAAAAACCGTGGATCCTGCAGTCGGTCTTCTAAAAACTCTATGGATCTTCTGTAAAAATGACGTCCGCTTTCTTCGAACGGGGGCCGGAAGTGTGGACGCAGGGCGTACAAAAGCGATTGGCTAGCGAAGTAAGGCTAGTAGACAAATTATAGCCCCGGGATCGCGATAATTTCCATAAGAAGGGGCTCGTTGACGCGTTCCTCGGTCCTTTCAAGGCGCTCGGCCGCGCGTGTCGACGCGGTCGGTGTACTCGCGAAAAAACCGGCGTCGCGTCGTCCGCGGACCATTCTGGTGTCACTTCCGCCCGTAATAAACGTCGACAAAGTCCACTGCGTCGAATCTCATCGGGTTGCGTTCTTCTCTCCCATGCCACACGGTCCCTCTCGGCGTGTGTCTATAGTTGGCGGTGGTCGTTAACTGAATTCTCGTCATCTTTCGGACCACGTGTGTTTTCGACATACGCGGAAGATAGTTCGCCGGCCATTAGCGTCGCCTTCGAATGCCTGGGAGAAACTGGTTAAAGAACAACGATAATGGGGCCTCTCTCCAGTCTCTATTCATTGCGAATTGCGACGACAAGCCTCTCGTACAGGCGGAGAGAAGGGAGCTGGAATTTTCTACGGTGTCCCCTTACCGAGAAATAATAATTCCGAGCCGCTCAAAGGCCGATGCGTCCGAAGAATTGGAGCGGGTAACGGTGAATCGATAGGTTCGGTGATCCGGGAACCACCTGGGGATCGTTCCCTCGCCAAATTGAGTTAAACGATTCCTGTTCCACGAACGTGGACTCGCAGAACCATAGCAAACTCCTCTGTGATGTCTCCGGGAGCCCTGGCACTAGGGCTAGCGACGCTTTCAAAGGAATTTACACTAATCTTGTCGTATACAGAGCGGTCAGTCACCGGTGGTGCAACAACAATTGTAAATTCAAAATATTACATGATGCACCAAACATTCCTACAACTGTTCCAGTTCAAGATGAATCACGGTACCAACTAATCACGAGATTGCCGAGCAAGTTGCGTTCACATGTACTTCAAGATGGAAAAATCCACTCTCAAACAAGGAAGTCTTCTTGTCCCTAGATCTCGACAGATCTCGAGCTTTTCTTTTCGAAGTTGAGTAGGTGTTTCAGCGATTACAATGTTCGATGCAAACCGTCCACCGTCGCGGCCTCGCGATCCCATCATTAGGCACCATAAACTCTCCTTCGCGAGAACTTCTCCTCGCCAATTCCGAACTATATAAATATTACTTCGAACGGGTTGCAATAGTCGCAAATCCTTGCAGTATAAGAGAAAAAAATTCACGGTCACGCGAACCTGAAGTACCGGAGACCGCTGGCCGTTACGCAAGTTTTTGCGATACGTTGCTCTCGCTGGGATCGGCTCGTTTTTGCGGCAATCGACGAATTACACGATTCTATTAAAGATTAAGTACCCGGTTCGCGACTTCTACGATCCCTTCTCTCTCTCTCTGTCCCCTATATAGATTGTATATATGTATATATACAGGGTGTCTCGTATACAATGGACAGTCGATTAGGAAGTAATTCTACACGAAAAAGTGTGACAAAACTAAAGAATAACATGTTTTTGTTTAAAAATCCGTCGGGGTCGCGTGCTTTATTATAGCAAGCAGTAGAATCGATTAGGTCATGGTCAGATGCGACAATCACGATCAGACAATTCCCATCTAGTAGCACACGTATTCGCTGAATTTTCAAACTCGATTTACTTGAAAACGGAACGTCAAATGAAAAAATTGTATTCTTCAGTTCCGTCTGACTTTTGCGTGTAGAATTATTTCCTAATCACTTGTCCATTGTATGCGGGACACCCTGTATATATTTTCCCGTGTGTGTTGCCCTTCTCTATGGCAAACACCGGTGAAGCAAGGTACGTTTGCCCGGTCGTGACCGTTCTCCGGAAACCATACGGGTTTCACGGTCATGAGGTCTTATCTTCCTTAAACTCTCCTTTCTCCGGCGCTTCTATGGGTCCCCGTAATGCCGGCTGGTATCTAGTTTCGTACTACTTCGAGATGCTCGGAGACGTCGACGCCGCGCCGCGCCGTTCGTACGCCGCGATAGGAAAAGATTCGATGCAACGATGCTATGCAGCCATGATGAATATGCAGGAGTTAATCAATATCGATGCATAATGGAACCGTGAGTGTCGCGTGGGTGTATTGGGATCGTCCGTGATTCGATTCGAGCACGATTTTTCAGCCGTTTATCAAAGAATATCGAACGCGATAAGTGGCTCTTTTAAGCAAAATGAAAATTGCCTACCTCAATGGCAACAAGCTGGAGTCAAATTGATATTTCAGAGTCAATTCCCCTGATCTAGCGACTCCAATAGGCTGAAAATATATACTGACAAGATCTGAAAATTTTTCAACGGGTCTCATAAACATGGTTGCCATCCCATTTCTATTGGATACTTTTCAACGAAAATTTAGTATTTTCTAGATGAATGTGTGACACAACTTACGTACTAAATGTATTTCTAGTACAATCATTTGTTGAAATAACAAGAAGGTCTCAAGTCTGGCTCACTTTTCCGCATCCTAGGTCTCCTTCCTTCAGAAATAGAAATTTCTCTTACGTCTACAGAACCGAGGACGAAAAGCTACGTCAAACCCAAAAAGCTTCTCTAATGGCTGTTAGATGTTCATGTTCGCGAATTCGTCTTCGTCGCGTACCACCCATGCACGGTTATTTATTCGCACGCTAATGGTCGTGTTCCACTTAGCTCGCCAATAAACGGCGAGCTATGAACAAGATATTCAAGAGATAAATAGAGGACGGATGGCTGGAATTACGCTTATGAATAATCATTGCCGATATTACCGGCGTCGTTGAAAAGCAAGCCCGGGGTAATTACGCGAGCACGATCCTCTCGATCGTAACCCTTCTGCCGGGTGCCGGGACAACTATAGCGAGCGTAGAGGTATAGTCGTCGTTGTAGAGAGTAGTACGCTCAATGACGAAGGACCGTTGCTGCAGCTTAGAATCGATGTCTAGGATTCGTGACGAGACAACATGGCCTCTGCGTCCTTCTTCGTGTGTACCCCTTGAGACTTTTTCGATCCTGTGCTGGAGCAGGGTTGTCGACCCGCTTCCTTTTTTTCACCGACGATTAAACGATCAATCAAAGGCCGGTGGAGGGTCGCGATCAATTAGCCGCGGCACGTCGAGCACCTTCGCCGTGAGGGCCGTTGATTAATTATTGCTCTGCACACCGAGACGGGCTTTTCCTTCGATACCCACCGCGTAGCACTGTGGGCCATTCTTCTAAAATAGCTCCTGTGAATTTGGACATTTTCGTGTCATGGAACAACTCAACCTACTGCTCTTATTAACCCTTACTGGAAGATTAAACATTTCTTCCGACCTAGAATATTTCCATTTTCTATGATTTTTTTAAATTTTGTGGATATGAAATATTTGTTATAATACCTCTTACGATACTTAAATGTTTAGTAATTGATCAGATACCAACATTCGTAATAATTAGACTGCGAATCTTTATGCATTTATGGCTTCCAGAAATGTTCAAACAATGCTGGAAAATAAAATTCCACAGAATTTAGTATACGATTTTGATTTATTTCGGATCTACCGCAGAAACATAAACATCTGCAGTCTAGTCAAGAGTCTGAGAGGATGTTGTAGGGCAAGATATTAATTAACAAAGATGAGAGAATTTTGTCCAGCATTTTGCGACTCTGTGGCGCTGTACGAACGACGCGAGCCGTCGCATCACGTCGGAACGTCGCAGAATATTCGCGAAAGCGCCGCGCCGGTACCCGGTCTTTCGATCGCGACTTCTCGATTTCCAGTTCATTTGAATCCCTTCCGTGCCGCTGCGTTTTCCTCGCCGCGTTCTTTTTTCCCTCCGCTCGACCGATCGGCACCGATCGACTGAAATTCCGCCGCGATCGACAGCGTAATGACGCTGCGTAGGAAATTAGGGGCCGGAGGGGGCGGAGGGAGGAGGCGCACACCGACCCGCCGCCGGAACGAACGTGACGTTATTGGGTTACAGGAAATGTAAGTAGAAATGGAAACAGCCCCCCCCCCCCCGATGCGATGGGTTGGGTTGGGTTCGAGCAGCCGAGAATATTGGCTGCTTTCGGCGACTTCCGCTTCGGCTACGTTCGATTTTTCTACTGCCGGGGGTGGACGACGCTTTCCTCTTCGTTTCTTTCTCATTAAATTTTGCCTTGATTGTCTAGACTTTGATGGCAGCGGCACAATTTTTTAAACGCTTTCGTGTTATCGTAAAAGAACAACTTTTAAGAAACGTTCTCTCATTTTGAGTTTGAACAATAATTCTTTATAGTATAGAATTAAAACTTTGTTCGGTGTTTCTCTTATGGAACCATCTGCAAATAAACGATCCGAAAAGGCTTGTTTCCAAAAATATTTGTTACATAAGAACACTTTTAACCCCTTTCCGTAACATGTTCTTTACAGTGAGACTGATTAAAACGTCTTTATCCCCTAAAATGTCGTAGAAGAGAAAGGAAAATTTATATCGGATTTGAAAATCGAATTCAACTTGAGCAACAATTTATACCAATTCGATCTAACAACGAAAAATCGGACAGGTCCAAGACCTCGTTGTTAACAGACTTCTAAAGAATGTCCGTCTTTCGAGGATTAATCTAAGATCCACAGCCGCCTAACATCGTAAAACGGACTCATCGTCAAGATGTTCTCTCGGACACAGTCCGGAGACGGTTTCATCGGGTCGAGCGACGAATTCGTGTCTTCATAAATCATCTGAGCAAAGTTTCCCGGACATTCTCCGGTCGGAGATCAGTAGCCGAATCAGAAAGGATTACGCACGGAGAGCCGAGCTCGAAAACACATACATACATACACACTCCCTCTCTCTCTTGAGCTTCAGCTCGAGAAATGTTTGCGGACGCGCAAGAGGAAGAAACTTGCAGAGGACCGTGCGCGCGTGCATCCCGATAAGAAGAAGGAACGCGAAGCAAAGCGGGAACAGGCAGACAGGGGAACGAATCCAACCATGACCCGCACCGGTCCGACCGTATGCAGTCGCCGGGCTCAAAGTCAACAATGATATGACGTTGATTGTGATATGCAAATCGAGAGGGATAGAGAGATGTATATTCTGAGGGAGAGAGGATGATACGTGGACGAAGAGAGACGGAGAGGGAGCGAGCGACAGAGAGAGAGAAAGAGAGTGAGAGAGGAGAGTGGAAAGACGGGGAGAAGTGGCCGCCTAATGAATATTTACTCGGGCCTGGGGACACTCGAGTATACGACTATATATCCGCGCTACCTGTGCCGTCGATTAAACGTATAATTTTCGAATTAAAGCACCGATCAAATCGTTAAACAGTTGTCTCATGCAAATCGAAGGCGTTCCGAGTAATCGCCGCCCTTTTGCGCCCGCTACTTCCACAGGGATACCGTTCTTTTCCTTCTTCGATATTCTCCACCATCCTCTCTAACTCCACAGTTTTCCCACAAACCTATTTTCCACCTTTTTCTTTGCCCCAATGACCTATATTTCTTTCGATGAATTCGTTCTTTCGGAGTGCTCTATTCTTCGATAGTATTCCAGGTCTATTCGATGGAATCTAGTAGGTCGTTCGGAAAGTAATTTCGTCTCTCGGATCTTTATGCATTTATAAGAAAATCGAGTAGATGAAATTCGAAATTGTTGAAAACTTTTAGAAGTTTAACATGTCAATATATGATCTGTTCTCTATTAAAAACATTAACCCCTTGCCGTATTTTAACGAGTCACGAAGGTTTTAACAAAGTATGAATATTATGTGTTTCTTTTTAGATGAAATCAAATTTGACTCGTTCTGTAAACAAAATTTAAGCATTCAAATAAATGTAGCCATACAAAAACTATAAATTTTCTTTTCTTCTCTAGGACATTTCACGGTATAAAGACGTGTTCTGATCATTGTAACAGTAAAGAAAATGATACGTGAAGGGGTTAAATCCACATAAAATATCGCTCTCTCACCTTCAACGAACCATCAGCATTCCCTCCGAACACATATCCAATCCAACACTAATCGGCGCGAATCCACCATAATCCATAAGTCGCACAATCACATTCCGAACGAGACACGTCCTATGCGGTCATCGAAATCACAGACGTCGTGCAGCCGGTCGAGACTCCATACCACGTCTCGCGAAACTTCACACAAGATTATGGCACACCACCATCTTATCCTGAAACCTCGTTCCCAACTAAGTACAATAAACAATCAAGCACAATCTAGCTGTCCAGGAAGACAAGTCAATCTTGTGTAGCGTCTATTGTTCCTTGTCAAACAAATCTCTTTCTCTCTCTATATCTCTCTCTCTCTCTCTCGTTGTGTGTTTTTTCCTCTCGTCCCGGTTCCAGACCGTTAATCCATCAAGGTTCCTTGTACCCTGCGAAGCGGGTCGCGCGAAGAAAAGCACGCGTGACAAATCAGAGATGGCGCGACGTCCCGCGAAAGAACTCGCATTAATTTAACACATGCTACGCAGGCCGATCGCGCGTTGACAAACGAGAGTCCCGCCGCCGCGCCGCGCCGCCCGGAACGAAAAAATCGATGGTCTAAAGGAGCCACCCACGTCGGGTCCACGCGCCGGCACCCAAAGTAGCCGCCCACTCCTTCGGGAAGAGCACAGACAACCGAATAACACGGGATCGACGAGAAAATTCAAGGATGGAAGGTGCACGAGTTGATCTGTTAGATGGGATAGAGGAGTCTTGAAGATTTCAAGATAAATACGTTGGTCTTTCAGGTACGAGAAAGGAGTCTTGAAGAGTTCAACTAGAAAATCGAACAGTTTAAGGATCCCCAGTTTTACCTATTAATCCTTAGCACTTCAAAATATTGTTGTCATCTAATCAATTACTAAATATTTAAGCACATTGTACGATGTATTATATCAATTTCATATCCATAAAATTATTCTAGGCCGGAGGAAATGTTTAATTTTCGAGTCAAAATGCTTTGCTTTGCAAATGAGTGCAAAGGGTTAAGTGTGTAAAAGAAATTTTGAAGAATTCGACCGAGAAGATCGGAGATTCCGAGAAGCCTTCTGCAGAATTTGAGAGGATCACGCAGAATTTGCAGACTTTCGCGAGAGGATCGAAGGTTCACGACGCACAAGACGATCTGTTCGGTATAAAGGAGAGGCTCCGAAGGATTTTGGAGAATTTCCGAGGATTTTAATCGATTGTTCTCGATCACCGCCGTCCTCCAGTGTATCCTCTTCGGGTAGAGTTTGCATATACCACGGAGAAAAATGAATCGGCCAGCCTACGGCTAACGAGGCGCTAATTAACGAACGATGGAGACACGTTAACGAGCTGCGCCTCTTGGTCCCACGTGCTTCTCGATCTCCCAACACTCTCGCCCCGCGCATCAGGTGTGCGCGTCGCGGTGTCAAGGTGACCACGTGCAAACGAGACGGGAGGACGCGTCGCGATCGATCTTGAGCCTCCGAATCGAATTACCCTGAGAACCTTTCGATGTACCTGTCTACGATCTCTTCATGAACTTTTCATCGACACCATCGTCCGACATTGATCCGTCAATTTTTTATTCGACAGTTTTGTCTGAACGATCCCGCGAGGACTTCCGGTGGTTCTAGGGATCGTTGTGGATCATTTTCACTTTCCACACATTTTCTAGACAGTTTAAAGACACTTTGAACACACTCAGTTATTTACTGAAGAAAAGTCGGATGAGTTTTGATAAATTTTCAAGACACTTCTGAGACACTTTTGGATACTGATCTGATTCCTGAAGGAAATTAACCATGCTTCGTAGTATTATTCTTGTGTTATTGTTGTTAATATTGCCACTGGTCTAAGACATCTGGCGAGGTTGATAACAATCGTTGGATAAAGACATATTTAAACCAGGTTCATTGAGCAAATTAGGATGACAGGGACTGACCTAAGTTCCTGAAGAATTGTTTATGCTCCTCACTAGTCAAGAACTCCAGACGAAATCGACAAAACTTTCCGATGGGGACACTTTCAAAATTCTTTACCGATTTCTCCACACGAGGGTAGCTAATCTCGACAAATCGGGTCTCCACAAGAAAATCAGCCTAGGAGGCAGCGTTTACACGGCACACTACCACGTGATGATCGTCAGAAATCCAGAACACTTGGAACAAGTCGCGAAAATCGTCGAACAAATACACTGTTGAGTCCCGGTCACTGAATTCTCCACTGAAGGGTAGCTAAGTCAGCAGAACCGGTGCGACGGAAGACCCGGAAGCTACTCGACCCACAGCACACTACCATGTTATCCTTGTCACGATCCAAGACACCCACCACGACGGACATCGTTCGTAAACACAGTTCGCAAACACTTTTCACCGTAGATGTCTTCAACGAGGGTTAACGGATCAAGGTTGATCAAAGGGGTTATTTAGGCGGGAGAGGGCCAAGATTCCGGAAGGAGCACACGTTCCGCGTTACTTCATCGAGCTGGAAGAATAGCAAAGGAGGTGGAGTGGACGTGGTGTGTTCGCCGGCGAGTGGTGGCAGCGAAACGATGCCGGCGACGAGGACGAAGAAGACGATGGTGGTGGTTGCGGCGGTGGTGGTGACGCAGAGGTAGAAGAAGAGGTAGAAGAGGAGGAGGAAGAGAACGACGACGACGACGACGACGGAGAAGAAGAAGAAGAAGAAGAAGAAGAGGAGAAGGTGTGCTTCGCGCGATCTAGCCGAGAGTGGTACCAGCGGCCACTGAAGAAGAAGTGGCGTGTGCGGATCGCACGGCAAGGCGAAACGAAGACAGCCACTAAGAAACGGTACGAGACAGAGTCCGAAAGAGAAGTAGAAGGAGTAGGAGGACTGGGGGACCTCGGCAGAGGAAAGGAAAGACCGAGAGAGAAAGAGAGAGGGAGAGACAGAGATAGAAAACCGCGGGAAGGAGCAGGATCCTCGGCAGAGCGTCCTTCTCGAGGAGAAGGGACGAGGAACACGGTTCGTCAAATGGCACCGTGTATACCGTGCCCACCTGAAAATCTTGATCCCTTCCTCCTAGCCCTCCTACCCCTTCCCACGCCTTTTTTGTCAACGTGCAGTCGCCGGGTATTAATGGGACACTTGGACGGACACAGCGGGAAACGTGTCGGTAATGATCGGTGGGCTGACTGACGAACGGGATTGAATTCGAGAGAAAATGAGTCGTTGGTTCCTTCTCCGAGACTTGGAGACTTCATTTTCTGGAGAGAGGATTGATAGAGAGAGAGAGGATTGATATTTCTGAAAACCTTCCAGTGACACTCTTGAAGACTTTTCACCGAAAAGCAGAAAAGCTTCTCTGGGTGGAGGTAAGCTTTACCTTGCGGCAGCAAAAATTTTAGAAATGAACGACTTCGAAACGAAATGAATCCGAATAATCCACGAACACTAACGACAGAAGAGACATCGTAATTTACTAGAACATAGAAAAACGAACAGAAAGATGAGCAGATCAGAAATGTCCATGGTCAGATACGCATTAATGTCTTAATGACCGAAGTCCGTAGCAAACAGTTTTCGAAATTCCTCATTTTGCCCTGTCACGAGTTAGAAAAGTTGGAAAAACGACTAGCAGCAACGTGTTAAGTTCGCCATGCTGGCTGCCATTATAAGAACATCTTGGGATACCATTGGCGTGGACAGGAGACCAACGGTGGACCCTCGACGACATGCAATTAAACACCATCGCACGACGACGCGACGCGACGGTAGAGAGCAAGAGCGTGTCTCGTCCGATGCAACGCGTCGCAGCGTGTAGGTATAGGTGCAACACGTGTCATTCTCGAGCTTTCTTCCCCACCTCCTGCGTGTTGGTGACGGGTGTCGCGTGTGTGGGGTTAACTGGCAGTCGGAGAAAAGGCTTTCATTAGAGATCTCGGGATGCATGGTCGCGCGACAGAAGCAAACGAATACGAGTATCCGATCGTGACCGTCGTCGTTGAAGAACAAGCAACGGGAGGAGAAGAAAAAGGCAGGAAATGCGATAGCGGGAGACAGAAAGGGAGAAGAGGACTCAACCGGATGACGAAAGAGGAGCATCGAAGTATTCAAGCAACGATGGGCTCAAGACGATCCCAATCTGCTAGGAAAAATTGGAAATCTCAGAGAGACGAAGACATCCTTCAACAAATTACGACCTCTTCCAAAAAATGTGGGCATCTTTTAACACATTCTGTGCCGCGTGTACCACACTGCTGGTACGCTGACATACTTATTTAATGCGCTAAAAACATACATTTTATAACATGTTTAACGCTGTAGAATATATTTCCACCAAAACCATGAAAGCACATAAGTTTGTTTAATTGTCGAGTATAAACGCGGCACGGAACGTGTTAAAAAGTGAAACTCCCTAAACGATTGGAAGACACGGTGTCTCTGACGAAAGAGGACCTCGATCGCGACTCCAAGGGTCTAGCGACTACCGATAAACCAACAAGCGTGTAATCACAATTCCACGATCCTCGTCCAATTACATCGGTTTCGATCGACCGTTGATGTTGATCTCTCCGGCGTCGTACAAATCCGAGAGGTTCGTTCGCGTTCCTCGGTTTCGCCTTTCGTCTTCTCCTATCTACATCTTTCGCGGCACAATTTCCAGGCAGCAGGTTCTCCTCAAACGGTTTGCCCCGGCGATCGTTCTTTCCGCTTGTTGTCGGTCGAAAGTACACCCGGGGACGCCTCGTAACAGAACGTTTGGACAGAACCCACGACAGGATATCACGTGCGCCGTATTCCCTTCTGTTCCGCGTCCTTTAAGTCTGCCGGGATCCGCGACGCGCTTTTCACGGACTCCTGATGCATTGCTACCGTTTCGAGCGATCCGATGCTCTCCACTTCTCCTCTTCTTCTCTTCTTCCCCTTATCCACAACGACGTGCCCCTCACCGAGGCCTTGTATTATGGTAAACGAGACATCGGAGGCAGCCTGCCACTCACCGGGACTACCTCCTCCCAGAACTCACCCGGTCTGTCTCTCCTTCCCGCTTTTGTCGTTGTTCCAACCGTCTACCTGATGTCCTCCTTCCTTGGTTACCGCTGTTACAACTGTCCTCTATCTAAGAGACGCTTCCTTCGGCTTGGGGCTTGGGTCGCGATCATATCCTTTTGCTGGTTTTTCGACGATGCCACTTCAGACCCTCCGCGATCCTCCTCCGAGTTGGCGGTTCGCTAGGTGTTTCGGATGTTTTAACTCTTCTTGGAAAAATTGGGAATCTCAGGGAGACGAAGACATCCTTCAACAAGTTACGACGTCTTCCAAAAATGAAGGCATCTTTCAAGAATCAGGATATCCTCAGAAAATGAAATCTCTTAACACATTCCGTGTTAAATTCCGTGTATACGGTGGAAATTGCATTTCAGATAAAGTCATAAAAAGTCGTATAACTCACTTTCTTGCTAATAAGAAAACAGAAATTCTACGAATATGGGATCTTTAGAAGAAAATAGAACAAAATGTCATAAAACTTACTCTAAATCTTTCATTTTCCCTTGAGAAAACGATGACGAGTATTTTGAAATTTTTCTAATGTTTTCACTGTTTCGAATTACACCTACTCATTTTTCACATAAATGCATCAAATCCGCTGTCCATCCATACGCGGTACAGAAATCAAGGGATGATTTTTATAATCGACATCGCAAAACAGTTGGTTAGCTATTTCCGTGAACAAAAGAATTTCCATGAACAAAAGAATCTACAAAATTGTAGACTGTAAGAAAACGTTCGAACGCGTGTTCGAAGAGAAAACGAGTAAAGATGATGTTCCTCCTCCTAGTATCATGAAGAAACATCTAATGTGATTCAACATTAAATATGTTAGACTAATTTGCTGTTATTTAGAGCGTTTCAAGGCGAGAGCGTGCACTCCAGAGATTATCCGGATTACATGGAGCAAATGCGACCGGAAGGTAAACAAGCGGGATTTCCGGAAGAATTCGCGAGTCTGGATGCAGTTTCTGCAAGGTGCAGGACGCACGTACGCATTCGTTGCGACAGAAAACCAAGGGAGAAGAGCCGACTTTGGCGACAACGACGACTACGAGGCACGTCTGCAAATTAAGCGAGAGAGAACGCGCCGCTTGCCAACTGCTTCCTCGCGGACGTCGAAAAGTGGGAAATCCTGGAATATCTCGTTCGTTACAACGTGATTTCTGCAGTCAGCCGGGCTGCTGGATCCTCTCATTTCTGCCGCGGGATGTCCCGGATGCTTTCGTACTTGGCAATTATAGGAGAATGCGGCACGTAAACCGTGTTCCCCCAGCACCGTCGCGCCGCGTCAAGGGATTTTGAAGGTTTACCGAGCCAACGTTTACCCCCTACTTTTTCACTTTCTGCACTTACCTACGTGATCGTGGAGAACCTTATAGGGAACGGACGAAACTGCGAGTTTACTGTGAAAGAATCTCGATGGTTGAAGCCGTTCTTGTCTCCTGACGATAGATCAAGTAAGGGAACCTACTGGACATGCCAATATTGCCTCAACTGCTCTTGACTTTATGCAATAATTAGATTGCCGATTTTATTTAACGACTTTGTCACACTTAAAGTAACATTACAACATTCTTGGATCGTTTAAATCTTTTACTGTTTTATATTTCGCCCAACAAATTTCTTCATAAATGCATAAAGATCCGCAGTCTATCCATTATCAGAAGAAGCTTTCTCTCGAGAAATAGCAGAGAATTCGCGGCCGTAGTATAACGCTTGACTAAATGAAATTCGCGTAATCTGAACGATCTCGGAGAAGTTCGCGTTCGACGAGATGTTTTGTGGGCCGCGGCGGGACACGCTAATCCGACGATGAATACGCTCGGTCACGGGTTAAGGGGAGCGTTTTCGCGATTGACAAGTCAAACGAGTTCCTCTGGGCGATCCAGGCGGGACGATCGATCATCTCGATCGGATCTCGCCGGCCGGAAAAACCGACGGGCGACCCGTCTCCGGGCCGCTCTGCTCGAGTAACCCCCCGTCGGGTGTTAAGACGTCGGGTAACGAGCAATAAATAGCGTTAACGATGCGGGTCGCGGGCCTCGGATCACACGGAGCCGCCGATTATTAACCGTCCCCATTCGTCAAGCGGAGTTTTGCCGATCCGCGACCGGCTCGGTGCTGTGGATCCACCATAAATCCCGATCCGGAGACATCGCGGCGCTCGTGCAAGGTCGATCATGCGAATCCGAAGGGGATGATAAAGCGAGACCCGTCGAAACCGCGCGCATGGCCGCAATATCGTCGAGCCGGCTGGATAAAGCGCGGAAAGATCGACGGAAACGGTTTTTCGCATAGCGACCGCGTTCGGTTGGTGAAGGGTGATCGATAATTCGCGCCATGATCAGTCGGGGACAATTGGTCGCAGATGGAGGGATCTGGATCGTGCCAAAGTGCATAGATCATTGCGAATCCGTGGTCCGAATCGAGAATATACTAAAAAAATGGACCGCAAAACCTTGACCCTGTTTTCAAGGAGAAATGTAGTACCTACTCGTAGCGAGGTCTTCGTATCGAGTGTATCAAAGTATCAAGTGAACCGTTCTCTTATGAAGACAACTTCGCTGGATGAAGCGCGGAAAGATCGACGGAAACGGTTTTTCGCTCGGTTGGTGATCGATAGACTGCGGATCTTTATGCGTTTATGGCATCTGAAAATTTTTCAAAAATGAATCAAACAAGCTCCGCACGAAATGTCTCCTGGCGAATCTTTCTTCGGCGATTCCAGTGATCCTCGCGGAGAATCGGGGATCGCAAGGAACACGTTTCACGGCGGTTTCCTGAGCGTGCCAACGATCCAGCGATCGCGTCGGGACGTTAAAAACGAGTTCTCCATCAAGCCTCGCTGCTTAAGAGATTAAAGGGCTAGCTCTGGCTCGTCTAATTATCATAAATACCCATTGGCCATACTGCATGGCCTAGTATCATCGGGGAATTTAATACCGACCATCCAGATATCCGTGGAACTGCTCATTACTCAAAATTGTACGTCGTTGAACGCCACTAATGCTCGATACCTTTAATCGAATGGCTAATGAGTTCTATAGTGCTCTAGTTGTTTGTTCATGGATCTCGTCGGTCGTCAAATTCATTTGAACACTTTTTTCTATGCGTTCTCCGCTTATTATTTCAGCAGGTCTTTTTTCTCCTGTATAACACGATGAACAAAATTGTTTAAAATTACTGTGTATCTGTATCTTATGTGGCAGTAAGTGTACAGCCGTCTTACACAATGTTTTGTACATGTACTTCTTTTTAAACAAGTTTCTGGTTGCGTTTTACACGGGAGTATACTGTAGGTAGGTTATTCAGATTGCGTCCGATAGTCTGATAATGTTTAATCAAACCTCTCTAGATATAAGAATTCATTTCTTACAAATAAATTCATTGCGCGTCGTAAAGCTGCGAAAGATCACGAGGATCTCAGTCGGGATCTCTTCAATCATATCGAGCCACAGGTTTCGGTGCGAGCGTGCTGCCCAATTTGCAACAGTATGCCCTTTGCGCGAGGGGGGCGCTAATTAACGCGGTGGAAAAAAATGATTGTCCCTTCGTCCATCGATATCTCTCCACTTGCCAAGAGTAATTACGCTCGAAGAGCTCCGTATAAATAAAGCAGGGCCGGGCCCAATAAAAGGGGACCGTTTAACTTTGTACGGGCTGGGCCCGCCTACCGACACTCTGCCTCCAAAGGACCGCTTTCTAATTTACGCGCGAGCTTCCAATCGAATTGCAACACTACTGCTGGCTTCTGTCTGTTGAAACATGTTGCTGGGAATGACGAATCAACTCGTCAACATCAGTTAGAATAGACAATAGACAATAGACCTTATAATTGCAATAAACTAGACTGTGGATCATTATGCATTTATGTATGGCAAAATTGAGAAGATGAAATTTATAACTGTTGAAAAATTTTCAAAATTGAAGTTCTCAATGTATGGTTTCATCTCTATTAAAATTATCAAAGGAAGAAATAATATTCGATTTAGTTTCTATTTCTTGCAATCGGTGCAGACAATTTTTATTTTGCATAAAGATCCGCAGTCTAGTAATAACTATGTTTTTCCTAACGAGTCTAAGCAGTTTTTTCATTCAAGATGAATACCTCTAAGTCTGTACTACTCAGCGATATTGCACGGAATACAAATTGCAATTTTCCCAGCAGGAAAATACTGTAGAGACGATAATCGTCAGTGAGGTCGATGAGTCTGCTCCTTGTAATCCGCCACGGAGCCTGCACCGATGTTAATAACTCGGATGCAAATTGTACTAGCCTGATCGCGAACTGTTACACCAACTCTGCCAAACAATAAGAAAAAGTTGCCGCGTGCTGGGGTGGGGAGCTTTAAAGTTACGAATTACGAGAAGGAAACCAGAGGCCAACGGGACCGGGGAGGAAAAGTTTTCCGGAATCAGCTAGACGGTCAACGCTTTAAGTAAGTTTTCCACGGCTCGCTGCGCCTTCTGTTTACTCGGCGAACGAAACTCGGCTAAAAACTCGATCCTCTGATACTCTTAGCATGCGACGCTCGTATACCACCGGTTAAACAGCCATAACGGCGAACCTTACGCCACCCGGGATCCTCTAAAGTCGCTTTTCGAAGGAGCGGGACGAAAAGAACGTTCGGGGGAAATTTCTTCGAAAAAATCCTCCACTCGAGGCCTTTTAGGTCCCAAGAAAAGGATAGATGGATAGAGGATCTCGTCCTTAACCTTCACTCTGTGTACGGGATGCGTTTGTACCCCGATATTCTTCATGCAAAAAAACAGTTTTTGAAAACATGTAAAGTACTATTCTTTTCTCAAGAAGCGTAAAGCGATCTATGATATTTTTCCACCTACATAGATTGACTATTATGTACACTATAGCACGCGAAAGTTCAATTTTCTTATAAATTCCTTTATATTAACGATCAAACATTTCTTCGCGACTAAAATTACCATAAACTCAAAGATTGAGATCTGCTCTTTCCAACGACACCACATACGTTGACATCAGCAGCCGCATCTGATGTGTAAGATTTTTTATCCACTTAGAATGGCCATTCGGTACATTGTACACTGTGGCGGCGGCAGGCCGTTCCAGGACACCCGCTATATGAATCAGATCGCCTTAAACGTTCCTCGGGGCGTACTTTTACGAGGCACGCATTCGTTATCCATTAGGGTAAGTATAGCGCGTGTGGTCATCCGGCGCGAGCGACCGGCCGAACGATATTCATGGTCCCGCGAGCCGTTCAGGCCTCGGCTCTGTGCGCGGCACGTCCGACCATAATTGAATCATCATCGGGACACCGTGAAAGACAGCCGAACCAGTCATAACGAGAGAAATACGCGAGCGCGCGCGTGCGTACCTACGGTTTCAAAACAACCGACCCACCCACCCCGACCGCGTTTCCTCTATAGTCGAGCAACAATGGACAACCGATAAAAGCGTTTATGATAATTCGCGGGCTATCGGTATTCAAGAACGGGAACACCGTTACCAAAATTAATTCGAGATTAATTCTAATACGTCCGCGATACACGAACCGAAATGAACCAACCCCCCGTTCACCCTCCCGCGGCCTCTGTGCATCCCCTCATAGCCAACCATAGCGACCGATTGTTCCGGTGTAATTCGGATTTTGATGACGCTCGAGAACTCGTTGCTGTTGCGGTTTCGTTGATTATTAGTTGGAGAACGAGCATCCCACCCACCCCCTTTTTCACCCCTCACCCCTCGTCCTACAAACCCGCACGAAGCCCCCCTCCCCACATGCGCATTGTGTATTGTTAATGCGGCAAACATATTGAAGGCATTATGGAACGTTTGAAAAGCTGGTTCCATGCACGGGGTGGCGCGGAAAGTATTGGATCACCGGGAAATCGAATGAGAGACCGGCGGAGCCATTGTGCGGCGATAAATAATGCAATATGTTTGGCTGGATACCACCGGTACAATATGGGTTAGCATAATGGCTTGTCACCGGGACCAACAGTCAGATTGTTCTTAACGCCTCGCGGAAATTGGAAAAATCAACGAGAGTCAAAGCGACTTTTAAAAAACGTTCAACTATTCCGTTGGTGGCATATCGTCGGCCTCATATGAAAATTGCCTAACTCCATAAAAGTAAATTTTACAGGAGGCGAAAAAAAACGATTTAAAGCGAAACTATTTTGCTTTACACGGAGATTTTTTCAAACTATGTACCTATGCTACCTAACAACTCATCGCTGAACTATTACCCTCAAACCGTAGAAATTGAAGTACCTAAGAAGGCGAAGCTGAAAACACAATTTTTGATAAAAAATGGACTTAGGCAGTTTTCATGTGAGACCGACGATATAGGAGTGGGCAATTTTTCTACCTTCTAACTAAGCTGCGGATCTTTATAGAAAATAAAATGAATAAGTTGGAAATAGTATATTGGTGTTTCTAAAGTCTCTTAATCTTTTTACTACTTTCAATTGTGTTTATTCAAATCCACAGTCTCCTAATGACCAATGAATGGACATTAATAAGGTGTGCCATCGAAGCTGAAAATAAACTAAACTAGCTATAAACTGTTAATCTGACGATAACGACGAACTAGTGGATAGAAAAGCGACGCTGAGAAACGAACGCGCGCGTTCTCAATAACCGTTCCTCCGCGATTACAAATCCGGACCCGTGCCGGCCAAATTGAACCGTAGATATATTTTATTAATGAAAGTTCAATTGCTCGCGGTAATGCCAATTAATAATTCCCTCTGATAAATCCGGTAAATTTTGAGTTCGATTAATATCGCCGGCGCGGAACCGGCCGCGTCCAAGTTAATTTCCTGAAACGAGCGACGTTTTATTCTACCGGTGCTCGTGCAAAACCGTACAAAAGGGACGAGCGAAGTTTTGCGAACGGTTCGTTCATCGCGAACAAATTAAGGTCTCTTCGACGATGAACCGCGATAGCACAATTAATAAAACTCGACGGACGATTAAAACCGTTCTTCGGGCCGGTACACACGAGGTCACGGGGGGGTTGCGATTGAAAAATGACTCGAGGTAGTTCAAAGAGATCGGTGCAACAAATTCTTAGCAACATGTGTTTGTAGCTCCACCCCTACTTTACTCCATTCTTCGTGCCGGAGGACTCTTCTCACAGATGTTTGAATCGAGATTACGACATTCTTACTTTTTCTCGTCCCCGGGGCGAAAAGATCGAAATCTGGACCGGCGAGAGCAGTTGGATCACCGCCATTTCTTTTTTTTTTACCCAGTGTAACGTTACACCGCAGGTCATTTCCATTCTACGATCTCTACGGTGCCCGAAACTCGCGAAACAAACACTTACGGCGATGTTTATCGCGTGAGCGAGAAAAGTTTAAGCCTTCGCACGCTCGACGATCTTTTCCAGACCGTTTGTCGGCAGAAGCTAAACTTCTCGTTAATCTCATTACTAGACTGCGTATCTATATGCAAAATAAACATTGTTCAGGTTAATTGTAAACAATGTGTTTATATTTTCAGATCCTCTTAATCTTTCTACTGTTTGGGATTACACCCAACCGTTTTATCTATAAATGCATCAAATCTCATAAATGCATAAATGCAAATATCTCGAAAGAAGAAATATATGACTTAGATCACTTTCGTAGTTAAGGGCTTCGCTACTTTTGTTTCCAGCAAACTATTGCAAGAACATTTTTTACTCACCGAATAAAAAAGCTTTGAGCGCGAAACTCGTACTGGATCATGCGGGAGCGGAATTGGGTGCAAATTGTAGCGGTGCATCACATATTTCATCCTGCGACATGGTAATCAAGGGAACGTTTCAACTTCAATATTCTTTACCTCATTGGAAGACAGCTTCTGCCCACTCAAAGCAACGGTATAGCCATCTAGAGTGGAAACACGTAAGCGAAATGGTATCTTTAAAGGGTAAATTTTCCACCTTACCGGGTTTACGTTTAATAAACATTAAACATAATCACATCCACATCTAACCCAGAATTAACCCAGAACTAACCACAACCAACCGTGAACCAACGACGAGATACTATTAAAGACTGCCAGCCCCTGTGCTATTCAGCGACATAGGCAAGTCGGTTCAACGGACCCAAACCCGGTCGGTAACAGGTCGTGGTGGTAACCCGTCGCGCTCCTCATCGCCGCTCGTCGGTATCTGTGGTTGCAACCTCATATAGTTCACTAGCTCACCGTTCCATTTCGATAGAGTCAGTTGGTAACGTAGAGCCGTAGACAGAAAAATGCATTACATGTTCACGTCATGAAGTATTGCGCACCCGAATCAAGCCCGCCCGAAAGTCTGAGCTCGACTCGAGCCCGATTTTCGGGCGGCCCGCACACTCCTACTCAATACCATTCTCCCGTAAAAATTTTCCATCCATGTCCGTCTCTGGCGGCACGTGGTTGGAGAAGTTGATATTGCAGAGACTTCTTCTCCGATTCACATCTTTTGCTCCGCGATAATTACTTGACATACCTGCGTAATTTAGTTAATAAGTCTGTCGTTGTAAGAAAGAGAGTCGAAGAAGGAATATTGCATTCGTTCTGGCTCCCTTTCCGGGTCTCTTGTAGGGCTGCAGGCGAGCCGAGCTAAGCTCGAACTCGACTGGTCGAGCCGAGTCGAGTACTCGCATGAAGCGAGCGGCTCGCACGATGCGGGTAGCTCGCATCGATGCAAGCTACTCGCATCGAAGCGAGCTACTCGCACCTACGTCATCGGCTCGCATCGGTTGCGAGCCGCTCGCATCGGTGCGAGTTACTTGCATCGATGCGAGTACTCGTCTCGGCTCGATCAATCCAGTCGAGCTTCGCTCGGCTCGCACCGACGCTCGGTGCGATGCGTACGAAACGAACGGCTTGCATGATGGAGTCGACTCGTAATAAATTGAAGTGTAATATGACAATATGGCATGGTGCGAGTTATAGCGGGAAGGTTGGCACATCGATATTATCAATCATTTTAGTATATTGAGAATGCTAAATATTTGGGATGTTTTATTATATATATCTTGATAGTAAAATGGACATAATGTTGAGTAATGAAAATTCAGAATTTGTGTAACCCTTTTATTGAAGATATTTATGCAATAACAACTATTCTCTAGATTTATGTAAATATTAGATGATTGTATAAGTTCGTGCTCAATCTTCATAAATGTCGCAAACTGTACTGCACGGTGGAGTTAAAATAAAAAAGAATTATGTAGTCACCATTTTTTTCTAATTGTAGAAAAGAATGGCCACTATATAATTGATTAATAAACCTGTATTCTTTAAAATTTAACCATTTAATTTTATTTTCAAATCGAGCATGAACTTATGCAATCATCTGATAACTCGATATGATCTGCAAAGAGCATTTTATTAGTTTTTGTAAACATAAACGTACTCATCTTACGAGTATACAAATATCGGGGGGGGGGGGGGGGAATCTACCCCCCGGTTTAGTGTACAGTGTACAGTCATTAATAGGTGTTGTCGTAAAATTATTTATAATGTTGACAATTAATGTTAAACTTCGTTAAATAGTTTTTGGAAAAAATGTATATATATAAATACTGGATAATGTTGATATATATGCATAATACGTAATATGCGTAATACGTACTATGTATATTCGTGCCAATATGTGCCAGTCTATAACATATTATCACCATGTCATTCGGTACTGTGTGAGTAATGTAATAAGTATAGATTATAGATGATAAGATTTTAAGGGACCTGAGGTTTACGTTCAAAACTCGTGATACTTGCTCTTTAGATAATTATTGTAATCTTTGTAAAAACTTGACTGATTTTCATCTCAAAGTCTTTTCTGAATATGCAAATGTTAAAGTGGGTATGCAAATTCTGTGCAGAATTGTCACAATAATCAATATTATTTATGCTTGTAGAGGGGTTGTATGAAAACGCAAAAAGATATATTTAAATAATACCTTGCACAATTTTATTATTTGCGGAAGTATACTGATACTTCATACAATCATCTAATATTTATATAAATCTAGAGAATAGTTGTTATTGCATAAATATCTTCAATAAAAGGGTTACACAAATTCTGAATTTTCATTACTTAACATTATGTCCATTTTACTATCAAGATATATATAATAAAACATCCCAAATATTTAGCATTCTCAATATACTAAAATGATTGATAATATCGATGTGCCAACCTTCCCGCTATAACTCGCACCATGCCATATTGTCATATTACGCTTCAATTTATTGCGAGTCGACTTCAGCATGCAAACCGTTCGTTTCGTACGCATCGCACCAAGTGTCGGTGCGAGCCGAGCGAAGCTCGACTGGATTGATCGAGCCGAGACGAGTACTCGCATCGATGCAAGTAACTCGCACCGATGCGAGCGGCTCGCAACCGATGCGAGCCGAAGACGTAGGTGCGAGTAGCTCGCTTCGATGCGAGTCGAGCTGGCAGTCGTTAACAGTATCTCGTCGGTGGTACAGTCTATACGGATCTCAACTCTATGGATAATTCGTGGGCGGCGTAACACCTTCCCCTTTGTCAAAAGATTGGCAGGGTTTGAGAATCCCTGCTCTATAGTTTGAAAAATCTTTAGGACCCCTAGACTATTTCAGAATCAATCCCAGCGTTACAAATGTCTGTAGTATTTTCATGAATTTCGGAATAAGATGAGATCATTGCCTTCTTATACATATTGTTAATTACTATTCTGTTCTTATCAGCTACTTCTTCTTTTCAGGAGTGGGCACGGTAGGAGCCCCTCAAACTCCTGCTTCCCCCACCAACCTTCATGCTAACGACGGATGCTGGTGGGGAACACTGGGCGCTGTGGTGGCGACGGTCTTGTGTCAATTCAGACAAAAATGCCCACCCCCGATCTATACGAAAGTTACCGAGGAAGCTGGAATGCTTGAGGAAGGACGACAATATAAATAAATGCTGTTTCGTTCACATTTTTTTTCAAAATTGTTTTCTTTATTTTGTAGAAAACTGCGTGATAAGTACACCAATAATCTTGCAATGTCGTAATGTTGCCGATTCATACCGGGGGGCACGAAGGGGACTGTCCGGAGCAAGTTCTATCGATTGAATTACGCTCGTTTTATTGGTCAGCAGTCTTTTTTTGCGATTTTCACGCCTCTCCTGGTCCGAACAGCCTCCGAGAGGCCCGAGTTATTGTTACTTTGCTGTTTCTAGCAAGCCAGAGCAGTGAACAACGAACATCATTTTTTTTTCATTTCCTATGTGGTACAATTGGTACAATTCTACTGTATAAAAAACCGATTACTTTCCCGCGTGTCCTTCGCACGCTCGAGGAGAGCTCGAGATCCTCCACGACAAAGAAACGAACGAAAAAGAGAAAGAAAAAGGAAAAAGTAAATGGAGCGACGTGTTTGAAGAAATTCGTGACTTCTCTTCGTCTTGCTTTTTTGTTTTTCATTTCTTATTTTTCTTGAAATCTCGCGCCGCCTCGAGCGCGGCCACGCAGCTGGCGCGACTTTCGAATCACGTAGAAACTGTTTTCAAAACTTGTCCCGAGATGACTTCCCTTTTTGGTAGAAGCGACCTACTACTTTAAATGACACTGGTTCCTACAACATCGATCGATTACTTTGAAAAAAGGTTTTTTTCCCGAATTTCTCGTATTTTTTATTCATTTTTCATTTTCTTTCACTCTCCCGCCCGTATATCACGACGACAATGTAAACGATGATTATTCGATTCGAATGACACACGTTGGCTAGTGTTTCTCTCTCTCTCTCTCTCTTTCTTTCTCTCTCGCGCTCTCTCACAATACACATCTTTCTCACCTCCACTCACGCACACACTCACCCATCATCCTCCGCGTCCTTTTGGTACTCGACCCACCGATAGTCGAGCCCGCGAGGAACCTGATAATTAGACTGCGGATCTTTATGCATTTATAGGAGAATTGAGGATATGAAATTGAACATTGTTGAAAAATTTTCAAAATTCAAGACGTCAATATATAATTTCTCTTTTTTTAAAATCATTACGGGAAGAAATAACATTGAATTTAATGTTCTTTTGCATAAAGATCCGCAATCTACTGATATAATCGTTCTCGCGGGCAATTCGATCACCGAGAGGTACCAAACGACGCTTATAAGACACTGCGTCTCCGAGAAACCACGAGACGTCCTAAAATTTTGATTCTCAGATTAGCATCCGTATCAGTCTGCGGGTCTGTGCATTGATCCGATTTCCATCCCACCTCATCTATACCATATTTTCGGTTTACCTAATAACGTAAATTACAAAAGAAACAAGAAAATGATTTACACACTCCAGGACGAAGAGGATCCTACGAGGATCAGAGAATTATCTTCTGGTTGCCTCTGGATTGGCTAAAGTCGATGGGAAAATCATTGTACCCATCGGTTTCGAGACAACAGGAGTCTAACCTGACTCGGATATCTCTTCGTCATGGTGGACTAGACACACCAATCTTATCGACATCACGATTAGAATAATTACCGCTTCCGGGGAAGCCTTCGCGTAGCCGAATTTCGTTTCGTCGGCAATGAACGGCCAAATCCGCAATTTTGGAACACCTCGTGAAATCACAATCACGTCTAATACGATCCGCCGATGTATCACACCGAACGATGTATCAAAACGACTTGATATATAAATCCTCCGACGGGACGCACGGCTCAGCATGACTAGATGGACCGGAAGCGGCCGAGGTTGATCGACGAGTCCAATCACCAGATATTTTCTTTATACCGTTTCAGTTCGTCGACGAAGAGTGATCAACCTGGACACAACGCTTCCGAGAATACGTACGAACGATGAGGACAAGACAAACGGGCTTTCGTTCGCTCTGACGCTCGAAACAACTTCTCTTTTCGAAAAGAAATTTCGAAGGAACACTCTCCCCTTTCGATATAGAGCTCCCGCAGGATCTTCGCTAAATAAAATAAACGAAAATAATATAAAGGTATTTTGTAAATTCGTCTAATGTTACTCATTTTTCTCATAAATGCATAAAATCCGCTGTCTAATTATGAAATATCTAATCAACTACAAAATGAAAAAAATCATATATTTAGAATGGAATAGAATTTAGAATTATCCTAGGTCGGAAGAAATGTTTAATTGTTCCAGTTAAACAGTGAGGTATCGAGGCAACGTAAGGATCGAACATCGATCATCTCGAATACGTCACTAGTCTCTCTTCGAGCGTCAGCGTTTCGAGTACCGATCCAACGAGCTAAGCCGTTCGTTTGAGTCGAAATACGCTTTAAAAAAGTCGCAAACACGGGGGAACATGTCTACTAGTTCCCAACCCGATCGCTACCGATTTCTCACCGAAAGGCCACAAATGATCAAATCTCCTCGCTCGTACCAGACCTGCCAGAAGCTCTAAACTTAACGAATCCTCGAGTACAGTACTGCCTCGTCTCATATCCATTCCGTTCAGATTTTACACTGCTCTTTTTCCTTCTTCTTGATCGAACAAACCAAGACGCTCTTCGACCTTTCGATACGACTAAACTGCGGATGTTTATGCAATTTCGAATTCTTCCAGATAAATTTTAAGAAAGTGAAATCAAATTGTAAATACGAAATAATTAAAAATTTCCGTACGCCGTAAATGCATAAAGATCCGCAGTCTTGATATGACACTTCAGATCGGAGGTGCACGTGACGATATTTGCAAGAATAAATTTCTCTTACGCATCTTCGTTTAATAAAACCGGTCAGTCTATTAATAAAAATACAGGACTTTTCTACTTGAAAGCAGTTGCTAGTACTTTAGCGTCTCGGTTTCCTTGAAAGCTAAAGTTCGAGTAGTATTGATCCGAACGGGACCGTCTGGGTACAAGTAACGAGGTCGAGTCGACAGTTACACCTGGACCGAAATCTGGAACAACGCTGCTCGACACTTGAAGTCTACGGAAATTTCTAACACGTAATTCTCCTTATACAGTGTCTCGATTAGTTTCTTCGCTTCCCCGCAGACTCCACGTTATAAGCCTAATAATAAAATTTTCATTGTTGCTCGCGTAACGTTGTACCAGATTGTTGATCCGCTAAAGAACGGTTGGACATGCAACGAGACAGTATCGAGTTATCTTCAATGATAATATACAATGACGAAGCTCGGTGTCGTATCTTCCCGAGTTCCCAGAGCTTCCTGGACCGTTTAAAATTTAATCTAAGTCGATAACAGTTTTAATTTAACCGAGGCTTGCACAAGACCCATTGGATTTAGCGTTATTTTACTCTCGCGATCTCAGTCACACACGCAGTCACTCTATCTCGCATTCTTCTCATCGATTACCCTCTCGTTCGATCGCAAGGGACCGTTGATTTTTATTTTTCATATCTTTCGTTAATCCGCTATTGTTCGTTCTTCCCGTCTCTCGTTTCATTTCGTTTCTCCCTTCGATTTCATTCCCCTCCCCCTCTCTTTTGTTGCTTCTTTTCTTTACATAGAGAATTACGATTAAATTTCTTCATCACCTAATATTGCATGCGCGTGAACACATTTTCAACGATGGAACAAATTGGTATCGATTCCTCGGCACTCTCAGCTGTGCGCCGCTGAGAGAAACGGTCAAAGTTTCGGATTTTGTCGTGTTACCTGTGCGTGTCTTTGTATGTATGTATGTATATATGTTTGTACGTATATCTGCGTGTGTGTAAGTGTATAGAACTGCCCGGACATTTCTTGAAAAAATCGCGCGTGCATACTCATCTTATGTATACATGTGTCTGTTTCCCTGTCTTGTCGGCATTGGTTTCGTTTTGTTACGCATATTCGACGCCAAATGTTGGTTCATCGCTGATCTTCGTGTACCTGGTGTCTCAGGTGTGCACAGATGCGTCTTAGATGGACGAAACATCCATTTCGTGGATGTTTCTCTAATTTTCTAGTTTCGAGATGTTGTTTTTCGATCGAAGCTACGGATGTACACACCTGGACCACGGTCACGGGGCTAACCTGTCGGTAATTTATTTGAAAATTTACCCCTTCGTTCTTACAGATTTAAGGATTACAATAATTGGTGACTTCTCATGAGATACTTCAGTAGTTTCGTTCTGTACCGAGCTCGAGAACCGAGGTCGACGCGATCGATTGCTCGATTATCTCCCGATGTTCCATTCGATCGTGACACAGTAAAATCTTAACAAATGTGTATGCGTGCGTGTGTATGTATGTATGTATGTATGCATGTATGTGTGTCGCGAATCTGTTGCAGGTTGGGTCCTTTAAATTGCACTAATGAAACTCTTCCCTTACGACAAACAAATTCATATCGATAGGTATTGACTTTATGCACCAGAAAAAAGAAAGAAGAAAAGATTCAAAATCGATAAAATTTCGCCTAGCGGGAACACCACGAATTTCGAGAGGTGTTCGTAGAAAAATTTACACTACCGGTGCATTCACAAACCCGTGGCGAACACAGCAACTCAAACAGGAACGTGTTCAATCGATTTGAAAAAACGAAGAAAAGAGCGCAAACGGAGCAGCTCGTCGACACTCGGTTCGTCATCAAGGCAGATCTCGTCCTATTTCGTCAAAAACTGAAGCCTTA
This sequence comes from Lasioglossum marginatum, assembly GCA_028455795.1. Lineage (NCBI taxonomy): Eukaryota > Metazoa > Arthropoda > Insecta > Hymenoptera > Halictidae > Lasioglossum > Lasioglossum marginatum. The sequence goes on from CM052245.1 coordinate 8,227,533, forward strand.
TCTATCTGAATAATAATAAAGTAGCGTTATATCAGACATCGTGCGGGCCATCGGAAACGTGACGGGGCGCGCAGCTCCTCGGGAGTTTCGGTTACCAATGAATCATCGATCTCCTGTGCATCTCCGCCGGCAGACTAATCTCTTCGACCGATACCAATCACTAAAACGTGAATACCAATATATCTCATCCATTTCCCATTCTGCGTCGATAGCCAGATTAAGATCTCTTTTCTCAGCAAAAGAAAAAATCAATCGAAAAACTTCTTGTTGTTCTGTCAGCCTTCCTGAGTCCACCACAAGTCTCCCCTAAATTTCACTCGTTTCCCACTGTACACGTCGATTTTTGCGCGCGGCTGACAGAACAAACGGAGGCGTCGATTGGCTGATTTACAAACGATTTCTATAATTTGATGTTTCGAGCGAAGTTCCCTTCGAGGAGCATCGATTCTTCCAGGTTCGTGTCCCTTCGATCGCCGCACGTCCCGAAGCGGTTCGCGGCGCGTCAACTCGTGTTTATGCGTGGTGTAAGGTATTACTTTTAATCAGTATATAGCATATCATTTTTAGTCGTAATAATTATATTGATATTGAACTACCTAACCTAATATGTACAGAGTTTCTTTTTTTACGCTCTTGGCACTACTTTTCCTCTGATTCTCTCTCGTTCGCTCGCTCGCAGGAACACGCTCGTTTAGCCATACACACGCGAACCAGACCCGTGTCTACATATACCCCATCCTCTCTCGACCGCACGCGCGCGCGCGCACGACACTCCCATACTCTTCTTTTCTCGTACTATTTCCTCTTTCTCTCTCTCTCTCTCTCTTGTTCGAATTTGCGACCGGTTTTGATCCGATCCGATCCGATCGCGGGGGTGGGGGGCTTCGTCTGTCATTCATACCAGAGACACGCACACATCGCATTCGTCATTTACCCGAGAGACGACCCGAGGCATCCGATCGCGATCCCAGGGCCTCCGTTTTTCGTTCTCTTTCCTCCCGCCTGCTCGCTCGCCGCGTCGATAGAGCGCAGGTCTCGCGCGCGAATTATCGCCAATAAATAATTTACTAAGTCTTTTGTCGCAGAGAACAAACTTCCACTCGATGATCGATCGTCCGCAGGTCGCGTTTGCTTGCCGCACGATGCTTCTCCTTCTTCTTCTTTTTCCATTACTTCTTCCCGCCTTGTGGTCTATCTATTCTTGCCCGGAGAGAACGGCGAAGCTTGTCGCGTAAAGAAGGGGATCCTTTCGGGCGTGGGTCCTCGATCTACGTTTCGTGTAGGCCTTGTCTTCTCGTCCCTCGTGCAAGACACTCGTCCCATCTCTCTGTCCCCCCACCCTCCGTCGTTCGCCGCGTGTGTCGCTGACGAACCCGACATGCTTCGTTTCAGTGCTTTGGAATTGTCTGAGATCTAGGCTCCGAGACTGGCCTCTCTTCGGGATCGCTGTCAGGCGACGAGCATCGAGGAAGCTATCGTAGGACCGACCCACGACACCCGAAAGCAGCCCAGCTCTCTCTCCCTCTTTCTCTATCCTCCTTTCGCTGTTTCCTCTTCCTTTCACTCACTCATTCACTCTCTCGCTCTCTCTATCTCTCTCTTTCTTTCCACTTCACCGTGAGGACGTTGTTCCCCGTACCCGAAACACGTTGGAGTACCATTCACTGCCGGTCGTGTAGGAGGATCATCATCCAAATTCACTTTGTCCTCTCTGGTTTTCTTTTCCATCTCCCCCGAGTGAGCGATGGTAGCCGCGCGCACTCGCACGGCCGATCCGCTTCACCTACGGGACGAGGAGGCAGGCAGCAGCAGCATCGGCTGGCCGAAGTTTCTCCTGCGAGTCAGTCTTGAGGGATCCTCGACGCCTCGAGGATTCTCGAGGGCAGAACGACGACGACGATTCCAGTGTCCTTCTTCACCTCGTCTTCTTCAGCGTCATCATCTTCTTCTCCTCTGTATTCTTCCTCTTCTTCTTCTTTTTCTTCGTATAGCGCGTGCGCCCCATCTTCGTCAGCTCCTTCCTTGTTTCGGTCCGCTTGGTCCACACCGCCGCCTCCGGCTCCGTCACCGGCTCGTCGCCGTTTCCACGAGATCCTTGTTCGGCGTCCATCGACCTCGAGGAGGAACTCTCTCCTCGGTGTCATCGTGGCCTCGAGTGTTCTCCTTCTTCTCGGCCGCGCCTCGGATCAGACGTGCTGCTGATGGTGGTGGTGGTGCTGTTGCTGCTGGCTCTCGTCCGTCTCGCAAGGCACCACCGTCAAACTGGACAGGTTGCTCAGGTTGCTGCTCGACTCGGAATAACTGGACAAGGTCGGCCTTCTCGGTGGTACAACCACCGCCGGCGTCGAGCTACCGGGACTCGGGAACTTTCGGAACACCCTCAGCAACGAACTTCCCGCGCTGTGGCAACGCACTATCCGGTCCGGCGCGTCCAACAACGCCGATTGACTCCTGTAAGGCGGCGGGCTCTCGCTGTCAAACACCGTCCGGTTTGGCGGCGGTCGCACGCACTTCTGGTATATCTCGCTCTCCTGAAAACAACAACGGTGTCAGTATCATTGGAAACTCGAGGATTTCGCCACCTCCGACTAATACAACTGCCTCGAGACTCTACACTGGGGTGGATCTTATTTACTCGTGTCAAAATTGTTCAAGCGAATTGACAACGATTTATTTATATAATAATAATAATAATAATAATAATAATAATATAATATACAGGGTGAATCACGAATTGTGATCAGTAAAGATTACTCTGTTATTAGCTGTCCGATCGAAAATGTTTTTATCACATTTACACGGTTTCAAAAGAACTTTCACGTGATTATAGCAAATTTTTTGTTAAAAATAAATTCAAAAAGCAACTTTTTTAATGTTACGATACGTTTCCGAGTTCGCTTTGAAATCCTCTAACAAATAGGCGTAAAAATGTATAGGTGTATTTGCAAAAAATTGAAGGTGACCTTGAAAAATTATAAAAAAATAGAGCTGACGAAAAATTTGCTATAATCACGTGCAAGCTCTGTTGAAACCATGCTATACCTGATAAAAACATTTTCGATCGGACTGCTAATAATCGTGATTCAGTGTATGTACAGAGAGAGTGTTCACACTATTACTAGCCAGCGTTTTTCTTCTAAATAGTAAATATTAGAAAAAAATGAAAGAGGAAAAAGTAGTACATATACTGTTTTTTATACGCAACAGAATGGCGTAATTTTGTTGTGTTTATACTATTTTGTTAGATATGAAGGTGACTTTCAATTTTTTAAATGGAATGCTGTATAGTTTTTTATATCATATGAAAGCGTGTGTCTAGACGAATTCATCCGTATACTGCATAATGATCCTCAAGGTCATGCAAGGTCAGAAATGGAAGAAACATTTTGAAAAAACACTCTGATAATGAATGACAACACCATCT